>JAFELO010000219.1:203453-262510 GCA_017140195.1 Eumaeus atala | reverse complement strand
ACACAGCTATAGGAGTCAAATTCAGACTTATGGTTCAGTTTCCTTTCAGCTAATTAATTAATATTTACTTCTTCACTCTTTTAGATTGGAAGGTACGCTCATCCTATATTCTCTAAAGAAGGCGGCTGGCCGGCGTCCGTTGAAGAGCATATGAGAGAAGTCAGCTTGCAAGAGGGATACGACGAGTCGCGACTGCCCTCTTTCACTGAAGAGGAAAAGGCTTACATCAAAGGTGAATTTTAACAAGTATTTCAATTCCAGTAACCTAAGCTAAGGTTTTTATAAAAATGTTTTGGGATCTTCAAAGATCGCACAGATGTCTTTGAAAATTTCTTCTTATTAAGTCGCGTTAGGGAATTGCTTGAAATAAAATGCAAAGTATTAAAACTCAAAAATGTTTTGTTATACCAGTTGCGACCCGCCGTTTCCCACGCTCAAGATTCGATACTGTTGAAAGATAGAAATAAGGAGCGGAAAGAATATTTTGAGGCCCTCAAGGATACATAGATGTATTTGGAAATTTCAGTATATAACGCGTTAACGCGCATTAGGGAATTAGATGATAAATATGTTAAATATCATAAATTGCAAAATATTCTATTATACTTGCGACCTGTGGTTTCACCCAATCAAGATTCGATTCTATTCAAAGATCGAAATAAAAAGTGGAAATATCCTTTCCGACCTAATCGCAGACGTACCGAAAATAACCAAAAAATCATAAAAATCGGCGGAACTACAATATATAATTTTCATCATTCGTCTCTTCACAAATTTCAACACCAAAGCTCTAATTCCATTACGCGTTTACGGTGGGAGGGGTTATGGTCTACTTTTCTATCTCCTTAATGGATTTGCCGTCTTTTCTTACGGCTGTGAATATAAGTGGCCCACGGCGCCATATGTCGTGACGTCATCCGGTTGCTGATGATGATGATGGATATAAGTGTGATTCATAGCAAGAGTTCCTGGAGAACTCCTGCTAATTCTAAATTAAACTGTATATAGATATTTTAATGTAATTTTCAAACGATTTCCTTTTTAGGTACGGGTGATCTGTTCTCGTTCAACCACTACACCACAAATATGATACGACCCGCGAAGGCCGGGGAGAATCCTGGCAGCTGGTTCGTCAATGGGTCCAAGGAGCTGAACGCCGTACTGGAGGCGCCACCGAACGCTACATACGGCGCGTTAAAAGTATTTCCGGTAAACAAAACTATTTTCAATTGTTACCCGTTGGACTGCCGACTTGTTTATGCCGCTGCGTGCGTGCGTGCAAGACATTTATTAAAATTTAAAGCACAGCGGACTTCAACAAAGACATAGCGGCAATGATAGTTATAAGCTAATATTAGTAAGAGGTAACGCTATGTTGCGACGTGGCTGACTGGTGCCGGCGCGACCGGTGAAGTATCTCTCACTCTTGAGGTACATATATCATGTTTCGTACGGTTTGTCGATAGCCGGCGGCCCATTAGAGGGGAGGAGGAAAGGAGGGCAACACATCTGCCAGACAATGCGCGTGCGGATGTATAAAGACGTCGGTGGTCGTCAAAAAAATCCGATTGCTCGTTTGTACCCAATACTATAAAAGATAATTTTCATGCTGCAGATCTACCCTCAAGGTATCCGTCGCTTAGTGAATTGGCTGAAGGAGCATTACGGGGATATCGAAATATTTGTCACTGAGAACGGAGCGTCCACCAATGGATATGACCTGGAGGACCCCGTGAGAGTCGACTTCTTGAGTGATTACATGGAACAGGTGAGTAAATATATGGACAATATCACATCCTATCCACTCCAGCAAAATTTCGGCCATCTCTATAGAATTAACCAACTGCACAAGAAATATTGTGCTCAAATGTGTGCGCAGGCACAAGTGCACTCCGTGTTCCTTCATTCTCGCCTTCCTATGGAACCGAAATCCGACACGACCGGAGAGAAATCAGGCACCAATGGCCGCCACTCACAAACCAGCCGGAATGCGACCTCATAGCTGTCACTTGCTAAAAATATATTTATTTATTATTAAAACTAAAATCCACCTAATGTCGCTACGCTACAAACAATGAATATGTTTCCAGCTTCTACTGGCAATAATAGAAGATGGAGTTCGCGTCACCGGCTACACGGTCTGGTCTCTCATCGACAACTTCGAGTGGTTCGACGGATACTCGTAAGTTAGGCGCACTCACTGCCGGATATACTTATACATGCCAATTATATTTCACACAATTTATTATTTTTTAAATGACAATATTTGGTGCCCGCGACTTAAGCGTAAGCTAAGACGTAAGCTTACATCTTATTACATCACATGTGTGGCCCAGGCGTATTAACTACACAAAAAAGGTTTAATTCACAACTGTCCATAAGTTCCAGACATTGGCGTTTCAAACAGGCAAATATACAAACAGATTTTTTTTCTTTAAATATTTTTTCTACTACGATTCGATATCGCCCTATTGCATTTCTTTTTAAAATTTGCGATGCACAGGGTATAGTAGAACAATTCTAAAATATATATTAACATTTCAGAACGAAATTTGGGCTTTATCGAATTGATTATGAAGATCCTAAGAAGGCTCGGACGCCACGTCTGTCTGCGCACCATTACACCTGCATCATCAAACACAACACCATCCAGTATCCGCCCGCCTGCATCAGCCCCTACTACAAGCAGGTCAAACACCAGAGCAGGACGGTGGATATGAAAAAGAAGATAGCCGAACTAAAATCTAAATTATTCCAGCATTATGAGAAAGAAAGTAATTCTCTTATGGATTCTCCATAAAGAAATGAACGCTATGTATGGACACTATCTAGCGATAATAAATCCGTAGAGAATCTATAATTTTTCTCGATTTTTCGCGATTTGAAATGTATTTACTTGTTTTACTTTCAATAAAATATATATTTTTTCATCCTATTTATTTCTCATCTTGTTCGTTTATTGTGTACCTCTTTTCTTCTTCTTTACATTCTGTGTGCTTTTCAAACTCTGTGTGATTGCCTTTGGAGGAAGATAAAATATTTTTCAACGTTATAACAACGTAATGGCACATAACAAATACGCGATGTTACAAAAAAATGTAAGACGCGACGCCAAAATCTATTCATTGCGTGTACGAAACAAAAAAGATCTTTCAAGATAAGTATTATTTTTTCGCTTTAAACTTGTTAGCCTCTACATAGAAGCCAAGCGTATTTTTAACATTGTTTAGTGGAACAGACGAGGAATCGGTGCGTTTTTTAAACTACCGATGCCCATTAACATCCGCATAACTACTATACCGATGCATTGCCCTCCTCATTTAATATTACCGTTTGGTACCGTAGAAACTGAAAACTGAATAGAGAGACCTCACAGTAGGTGACAGAGAGGAGATGCAGGCCTTGGCGGAGGCTGAGGCTCACCTTGCTCAGTGACTTGATGAAGGCGCAAAGATTTATGTGAGTCACAACCCATTTGCAAATATTCATGCAAAGTGTCAAGAAACTGTCACAAATAAAATATTGAGCGTGATCTATGTCTAGTGACACACAGCTGGCCGAGGTGAGCGTTGTCCTCGTGATCAGCCGCATATAAAAGTTAGGGCTTCGGGTAAGATTGGAAAGGATCATAGCCCTTCTCTTCCGCGGGACCCCCACCGGGGGACACTGTAGATCGGAGAGGCGAGGGTCAGGTTGAGTCCCTATATCAAATATCTGGGGCTCATCCTTGACGGAGGGTGGACCTTTGGCCCACACTTCGCTATGGCGGGACCGAAGCTCGTGAATCTGTACTCCGGTGTCTGCCGGAGTATGGCGACATACTCCGGCAGACACCGGACGTACGGTGCTCCGCTTTGGGTGGATCGTCTCACTGTGAAAAATAAAGCCAATCTGCGCTCGGCGCAGAGGGTCGTCGCATTGAGGTCGATCTGGATGGTACCGTACGGTATCGTGGACTGCAGCGACAGCCCTTGCCGGCGATCCCTCGTGGGAACTCGTGGCGGAGGTTCTTGCCGAGAGCTGCTCCTATGTGTCGGATAGGAGAGCTCCCAGCCTGAGCCCCACGCATGACGAGATCCTACGAATTCGCCGGTTAGGGCATGTGGCGTTAATGAAAAGGTAGCGGAAGGACCTGGCGCGTCAGCTATACGGTAGAGAGATAACGGCTGCCTTGAGCGGTGGAGTCCCTCACGTTCCGTCTGACGCAGGTGCTCACCGAGCATGGTTACTTCGGTGAGTATCCGTGTAGGACGGCCCACAGGGAGCCGACAACTCGTTGTTACGATTATGACGCGGCGGTGGATTCAGCCCAGCACACCCTCGTGGTGTGCTCGAGATGGGCGGAGCGGCGTCACGATCTGATATCAGTTGTCAGAGGGCTCTTGTCAAAGTTGAGCATCATCGTCGCTATGCTTGGCAGCGACGTGTCCTACCAGACGATCGCATCCTTCTGCAAGACCGTCATGTCCCAGAAGGACGCCGACGAGAGTGTGAGAGATGAGACTGCAGACGCAGCCTTCCCCCGCCGACGACAAATGGGGATACGAAGGAGGCGCTATCTGCAACACCTTTAGTAGTGCCCCTGTGTTCCGTATTGGGCCGGGATGGGAACCCGGTCCACTCCATAAAGACACGTCGTCGTGGGGACTGTCATAGCGATAGTCCCCGAGGAGGTGAAGTCTGGCCCTGTCGCCGTGGCTAGCCTGTCGCTGGAGGGATCCTGTTGCCAGCTGATCCAGGACCCTCCACTAATAGCGGCTGAAGGCTCCCGTAGGGGTTTAGTTGGTATTGCTACCCAATTGCTGAGTCCAACATAGGTCTGGATGTCTACCCGGGCTCTCTGTCTCTCTATCATGCGTAAATGCATTCCCCTCCGTCACCAAGAAAAAAAAAGGTATTCCAGGAGAAACTTGAGTCAAAGAATACATCTAAGCTATTTGCGGCAACAATGCAGTAAAAACCTAGTAAACACTTACCAAACACCATACAAAATAATATCGACATTAGTACCTACGTTTCCCATCACTATTTACGAGAAGCTGGCTGGTCATATTGTATTTTCTTACTCCTTCCCTTCCCTGCGCACCGCAGCGACATGTTTGTAACGATTGTTCGTAGAAATTATGACATGTCACGTCTATAGGTTATAACGTCGATGGTGACACCCCATTACTTGTTGTTATCAAATATTTAACTTTTTCGCGTATACAGGCTATTGTATTGTGTATGTTATTACGCAAATGTCCTCAATTGCCTAAAACTTTGTACCTCTGCGACCAAATCCTGATGATAGACAGGGCCTATTGTCGTCCCTTTTATGCCGTCCAACAAGACATTTCGCTCCGGTTTCAGCTTCACGACCGCAAAGACATGAGGGCAGGTCACATAACGCCATCCTGTGTAGGAGACCTCTAAAGCACCCGTGCTCTTTTAGTATCTGTGAAATAACGTACTCAGGTTCCACCAATTGATATGCCAGACGCGTTGTGACTTCGGGAAAGTAGCAGTACAGCTGTGAACTGACTGCCACGTGGAGACGACGTCGTCCGCGATGGCATTTTTCTTTTTCTTGGACTCCTTGCCCTTAAACCCTGCGCACTCCTCCACGCATCCCGCTCGAAGAACCTCAAGATCCTCAAAATCGGCAGACAGAACGCAGGCCAATACTGGTAGCGCCGCACTACTGCATTACCTGTAGGCCTTCATCAATAAAATCAAAGCTTGTCTTTGGGTTCGTAATAATGCACTACGTACAGAATACAAGTGAGAGCGTCGACGCCAAAGCACTGCAGCATATGTCAGGATTGCAACATAGGTTCCGTGGTAGAGGAACCTAAATTCCTGGTTCTTCACACCCCACAAGTAAATAGAGACACGTGAGACCTTGCCAACAGCGCTGGCGGCCTTCTCGCCCGTCAAAACCACAGGCAGCGCAAAGGATCTAGCATCATCTATGTGTACCTCAAGCACCTTGTTCACAAATACACTCGCGATCGTGGCACCATTCATCCCAATGATTGGACCGCTTTTAAAACGACCCTAAATTTTCATAGTCTAGATCTTGGCTGCGGAAAACGTTAGCTTATTACAAATAGTCTGTGTATGCCTCAAAACTTACACCCTCAGGTCTCGGCGGTAATTTAAGGATATCGTACCGTTGAGCGCCCACTAACGAATCCATGCTGATTTTCAGAAATACTACAATGCAAACAGGGAGCGCAAGTATTATTAAGGACTATAAGGCGTTTTCCTACAGTTGGCAGTAAAATAATCGGCCGGTTGGCCTTCGGTTCTGTTAATGACTTGTCATTTCCCTTTGGCAGCACTATCAACGAACTTACCTTCCAGATATCTGGAAAGACCCCTTCTTTGATACACGTATCCTTACTCCGGTAGAAGCCGTTCAGGCATTCCTGATAATCTTTCGAGTGATTCCGTCTAATCCAGGACTTGTATTCGTTAAGCTTCTAATAGTGTGATAGACTGCACTGCAGGAAGGAGCGTCTGAATCCCTACCGGGAGAGGAGCATGCAGCTACAACTCGATCTAGTCGGTGATAGTTGTTGTCGGTGTCTGTTTTATCATCTGGGCCATAGACCATAGGGACTGTCCAAAGTGTGCAATGTGCCAGCTGCGCAAGACCCTAAAGAAGCCCACAACTATGAAGCCGCCAGAGATATCATATCAAATAAATTCAAGATGACGAGCCTTCCAAATATATTCGCACATAGTCGCATCCAAACACCTAGACAGAAGAAAGGTCCCCCGGGGTTTGCTGCGACAAGCAGCCAATCACTCGCAATATTGATTTAGTCAGAAGGACTTAGTTTTCTTTCATAATATAGGGGGAAAACAAGTGATTGGTACTTTTTTACCACCAGTGGCTGAACATGAACATCCGCATAGCAACTACGCCGATGCGTTGTCCTCTTTCATCCTTCTCTTCACTGGGCCACTGGCTACTCACAAATCGAACGAAACGCGACAGTGAAGATTTCACTACACAGTGCTACCGAGAGGTTTGCACAGCATTGCACTACCTCTTACTGGTATTCAACATAGCAACTCTTAAACAGGACAAACAATATCCCACGCACACACGGCTCCTTGTCTCTTCTATGGTACATGCAGCTGTAACAACAAAGCACTAAAACTGTCTCAAAATGCTATACGTAGTACACCTGGCAGCATGTAACTCCGCGTAGCAGTTTCAGATATATTCCATACGTAGGTCATCACCATGATGACCAACGTATGGAATATATATATATAATGGGCAGAAATATGGCCTATTAATTTAGGTCTGGTCATTAAATTTGCGGTTATTTAGTGGGCTACTGAAAGTGCTATGTTGGGTGTTTCTTTGTCCGGTATAATTCGTGACGAAATCATAAGGCAGAGAACTAAAGCTTCGATATCACGCGACGAATAGGCTCACTGAAGTGGCAATGTGCTGGTCAAATACTGGGTACTGCGAGAAATAAGGCTCATCTGCGCATAGGGTCGTCGCAGTGAGGTCGATTCGGGGGTACTATACGGTATCATGGGCTGCAGCGACGTCACTAGCCGGCGACCCCCCATAGTAGCTCGTAGCCGAGGTTCTTGCTGAGAGCTGCTACTATGTTACGGATAGGAGGACTCTTGGCCTGGACCCTACGCATGATGGGATCCTGCGAGTTCGCCGGTTAGGGCATGTGGTGATAATGCAGTGGTGGGGGGGGGACATGGCGCGGTGGCCGTACGGTAGAGATATAATAACGGCTGCCTTGCGCCCGGTCCTCGAGTGGTGGACGAGCCGTAGGCGCAGAAAAGGCGTGCTCACCGGACACGGTTGCTTCGGTGACTATCTGTGTCGAATGGCCCACAGGAAGCCGACGGCTCGTTGTCACAATTGTGACGCGGCGGTGGACTCGGTCCAGCACCTCCTCGAGGTGTACCCGAGATGGGCGACGCTGTGTCACGCTCTGACATCAACTGTCGGTGAGGACGTGTCAAAGTCGAGCATCATCATCGTGATGCTCAGCAGCGATGAGTCCTACCAGCCGTTGGCTTCCGGGAAGCCGGACAGTCCCCCAGGAGGTGAAGTCTGGCCTTTTCGCCGAGGTCAGACTGTCGCTGGAGGGGCCTGTTGCCTACAGATCCGGGACCCTCCATTAGTAGCGACTGAAGGCTCCCGAAGGGTTTTTGTTGGTTTTGCTACCCAATTTCCGAGTCCAACATCTACCCGGAGTCTGCTGGAGCTCCCAGTTATTATGCATAAATGCATTCCCCTTCGTCACCAAAAGAGGTGGGAAGACCATCTCGTCGCAGCAGCTGGTCTGGGATGTATGCGGCCGTTGACCTTCATTGGATGGGCCCTATGTCCAGCAGTGGACCGATAAGGACTGATAATGATGATGATTTTCTATCTAAGTATGTAATTGAAAGAAAAAAAAGAAAGTCTATACGGAAGGTAATAATAGGTCATCACAAGTAGAACGCATTGGTTTTTGTATTCAAGCTCTGCGGTTTAGGTTATCTGAGAATGTGACGAAGCTTCCGGAATGCTGCCCTACCTAGCTGATTCATGCTACCGGCTTCCTTCTCGAATTAGGTAGACAACTAATTCCAATTGTTGACTTCGAGAATAGCAACATCGACGTTGACCGGCCTTGGGAGAACGTGTTCGTTGAACATGACTTTTGTCAAGTCCAAGTTCATCCTAAGGCCAATACATCGGGAGGAATAATTTAGTCTGAGTAACTTTTTCTGTCAGTTCTCCAACGATTCGTCCCACACAACGATATCGTTGGCGAAATGGAGATGTGAGAGTTACGGTAGGTATCGCTAATATTCATGTCACATTATGCTAGTTTAAAGCTTTAAAGACGTCTCCCAAAGCATTAGTGAATAATTACGGCGAAATTACATACGCCTGTCGCACAACTAGGTGCAATTGGGTTGGCCTTTTTTGAACCACCGGAACCAGAGTGGACATGAGAGCAGCGTCCCACAATTCTCTCAGTTCTTTGACATACTGTCAATCGACCTGGCATTGCTGTAAAGCTTCCAGAACTGCCCTGGTTTCAACAGAGAGAGAGACAGAGAAAAGCTTTCTTATAGTCCATAAAGGCAAGGCACAGCGGCTGATTGAATTCATGTGTCCTTTGTACAACTTACCTTATAGTAAAAAGGGATCCATGGTGCCAAATCCTCTATGAAACCCAGCCTGCTCCGGTGGATCCGTGGCCACGGAACCTATGTTGAAATCCTGACATATGCTGCAGAGCTTTGGCGTCGATGCTTCTGAGAACAGCAAGTGAATGTGGCCAAGAAATAATTTGTCACCCTTCTTAAAACATAAAACAACGTCACTTCGAAGCGATGCCCTGGGAGGTACACCCTGCTGAAGGACAAAATTAAAAATCTTTTTAGCTCTTCTAATATAGGTTCGCCTCCTGCTCTAAGAGGCTCGACTGTAATTCCGTCCTTCCCCGGAGCCTATAACACTTTAGGCTGCGCAAGAGCCAGAGTAGTCTGACTCGAGCTGACGTTCGGCAGGTCGCCAGATTTATATCTAGTTAGGCTTACATGTGGATCGTTGATTAAGGTATTGGGATGTCGCTATGGAAAGCTTCGATCTCAGATAAGACCTCAGGCTTGGAACAAACTGTAACCCAGTCCTATCCTTTGTCAGATGACTTAGTAGAGACTGTAATCCCGGAATAAAACCTAACAGTTATCAGATGATTTCTTCCAAGCTTCTCCACAAAACCCTTCGACTCTATGTTCCACTAAACCGCTTTAACTTAACTGTCAACTTAACCTGTTGCGTATTTGAGCTGCGAAGGTCAATTACGGTGAGGATTCGCTTTGAAGGAAGCTTGACACCGGCGGAAGCTGTGTGCTCTGCGTTGCCTCATAAGCCCAAGCGCCTCAACCGAGAGCTTAGCTTTCCTGCTCAAATGCTTACTCCTACAATATTCTTCACCCAAGTCCCGCATGAAACCAAGTACGCCACTCATGACCATGTCAATTGCCATTATAGTTCCCGACATATCTAGGGAATCGAACCGGTTTTTTAATTCCAGTCGTAATTTTTCGGAACCTACCATGGTTTGTCGGAAGTTAGTTCGGAGTGTCAACTTAACTAATCGGAGCCTATACTCAGAGAGTCTCTAAACAATCGGAGATCACTTTTGGCTTTATACCTGTTGATCACGAAGATATCCCTTTATATAATAATGCTTTCTGTTCGTCATAACAGACTCGATCTCATTCCTTGTCACAGTATCGGGGCTCTGGCATGTCCACTCCTTATGGGGCTTCTTTTTAAAACTGGAGTTCATTAAGAAGAGGCCCTCTTTCTGGAGGAAGTTTACAAGCATTTCTTAGCACCTCTTGTTGCACCGGTAACGTGGCCGCTACCGACGCCAGGACTAGTGGAACTATCGGAGACTTGGGGCCGAAATCTGCTGCTATGGTTCATTGGAGGTAAATACTCATAATTGCCACGCTGAGCAGGCGGATTGGCAATTGCAGATTACGTCATCGATCCAATTGATGGTACCGCCATCACTCGGCGCGGCCCTGTCTGGTATACCCATCTCTAGTTCATTGTCACTATGCAACAGAACGGACATCATACAACCAGCTCGAGAAAGCCTCTTAGTTGTTAAGAGACTAGTTCCCTTTGACTACTTTTACGCCTGGGCTTGGATTGAAGGTGAGAAAATTCTTAGGCCGTCCCCAAACAGAGAACAGAATTTGACAGGAAATCTATTGGATAGGGAGATATCCGATAAATGTTTTGCCAAAAGATTAAAGTTTAATAAAAAATAAACCGATGTAAAATAAAATAATACCGCACTAGAAAGTTTAAAATGAAATAAACTGAACATTAAGGGCCGGTCTTCCTGTCAGCAACTAGCTAGTTTTCTTAACTTATAACTATCACACAAACACATTAATTACCTAAACCAAACGGAAATTCTTCATTTCTTGGATATCTACTCGTTAGTTCAGAATAGCCTCGGGACTTTAATTCTAAACGGTACAACCAGCCCATCATCTATCAATATCATTTTGAATTGTGATATAAAAAACCGTTATAAGAGAAGTAACGCCCCTACATACACAAGGAACAATATGAGTCCTCACAGCATGCTTGGAACGTATGGAAAGTACGCACAGCATGTGTGGAACGTATGTAAAGTACGCACGACCTGTGCGTAATGAATAATATTTGTTATCGAGGTATTTGTGGTCAAACTATTTCCATTAGTCAACCTCATTAACCAATCTTTATAAAGTTGGTGTGTACCTGGTGGGTACAATAATAACGAGCAAAGTATATTTGATTTATTAATCTCAACATATCCATGAAAAAGAAATTCACGCAAGGGAAACCGCGGGGCGCAGCTAGTAGGCAGATAGATTTATCAATACAATCAAAATATATAATTCGAAACATATTGAGGCAGATTTGAAGCTATCTAGATGGAACAGGACGAGATATAACTGGCGGGTGCTGGACGTATCGATACATTAGGATAATGTTAGATAATACAAGTGTCAATAAATTTATAAGTATATAAAAAATTAAGTGTGTAGGTATGTTTGTTTGATGATATTACGGATTATGTCCACGTTGCACTCTGTCGACTAGTCGGGAAGCTTCTACAGAGCATTAAGCATAAATGCGGATATTTCGTTTGTTAAATCAAACGTTGGTCAACTGTAAAAAATATGTCACATTGTACCATTAATAGCCCGGTAAAAAATTTGACTAATGCCAAGTGTATGGATAGTTTTAAATTTAATTACATTTGACAGTGAGTGCGCCTGACTTACGAGTATCCGTCGAACCACTCGAAGTTGTCGATGAGAGACCAGACCGTCTAGCCGGTGTCCTGCACTCCATCTTCTATTATTGCCAGTAGAAGCTGTGAACATATTCATTGTTTATAGTGTAGTGACATTAGGTAGAATTTAGTCAGTTGCTCCTCTCGCTCACGTGACACCTCAGGCAAGTGACAGTTATGATGTAACAAAAAAAAACACCGTTTTCATGTAGGAGACTTGGCTTCACCCTTATGACTTCGCACATTGCCCTATCCTTTAGTGAAAACCTCATGAAAACCTCTTTTAATAGACACTTTTTTAAGATGTATAAGTAATACTCAATTTTTTCGTGGCATAGTGGTAAGCATGTTGAGCCACAGTCTTGAGGTCCTGGGTTCATTTCCCGGGT
This sequence comes from Eumaeus atala, assembly GCA_017140195.1. Classification (NCBI taxonomy): domain Eukaryota; kingdom Metazoa; phylum Arthropoda; class Insecta; order Lepidoptera; family Lycaenidae; genus Eumaeus; species Eumaeus atala. Next base: position 250,278 of record JAFELO010000219.1, on the reverse strand, counting down.
CGGACCAAATTGATATTGGGATTTTTCAACTTGTAATAACTGTCCGAAGTCAGGCAGTTGACGGTGTTACACCTTCGGCCTTCGACAGAGCCGAGAGCATGTCAAGCCGTCGGCCCTGCGCATCTTTTCTCTCCGGTCGTGTCGGATTCCCGTCCCAAAGCAGTACGAGTATGAAGGAACAGGTCGTGCACTTGTTGCTCTTGTGCCTGCACACACATTTGAGCACTATAAAATGTCTTGTGCAGTTGGTTAACATCTATAGAGATGGCCGAAATTCCGCTGTGGTGATATAGCAATTATTTTTTGTTACCTTTTATAAAAAAATGTATATGTGTCATCTTTAACTGTTTGACTGAGGGTGTGCTCGTCTTCGAAGAAATGACACTCTTTACTTTTTTCGTCGAGGAGGACGGAATCATTTTTTATTAAAATATGATTATCAAATGGTATTTTCCATTTCCGCCCGGGAACCTATATTTTCCTGAGAGGCACAAATTCAACATTTCTTGTCGACGCCAAGCTTCATATCTAATGTTTCGAAAAGTCTTTGTTAATGTTAAAATGTCTTAATTCTCTTATGTAAGCATTTTGATAGTAGTATTTACATGATCTGTATGGCTATCTATTTGATAGACTGTATCATTATTGTGTTAGTTTGACAGTATATGCCACGTGTGAAAATTGGTAGTAAAATTCTACTTTATCCTAACAGAGTTAATATATTGCTTAATTTTAGTTCGCTCATGAAGCTAAGAGAATGAGAATTTTATTAGTTGTGTGTTCCTTTTCAGAACTCTACTCTTTTCCCTTTTTTTCATTAAATTGAGTCACAGAGTGGAACTCGAGAATCGGTCGGGGTCCTTGGAGTGGCGGCGAGTCGGCCGCGGCGTAATCCGTACTTGGACCAATACTGTGAGACGTCGGGTACGACTGGGTCCTGCGAGGCCGAAACTTCCCCGGGATGGGTGTCATGAAAATATGTAGGTATTTTTGTATAGTATAGTCAAGGTGTTCGTACGTGCTGCGCTAAATATTTCGAAAATGTGATATTTTTTCTACTTTTCAACCTAAGTATAACCTAAGTGCGTTATTTATAAGGGTTATAGTGATCCTAGTAATAAATCAGTTTACGAAATCAATACGTTTTCGTAGCTAAAATTTATTCGTAGTGCAAAGTGCGTGGTAAAGAATTTGTTTTTCTACCCACAACCTGAACACAAACTGTAAGTTACTAAGTTTATTTAGTGAAAGGAAAGGAGTGTTAATTTTTTTAAATAAGAGTTTTAAATATTTTTCTTGTTTAATATGATAGAAAATACGCACTCTTAGGATATTGAATCGGTTTACTTTTAAATAGCGCCATCTGTTAGCTAATAGCCACACATAGAAAGTGCTGCCAGCTTAAAAAGAGGACTACTATTAGGGGAAAAATAGAACGGCATTTCTAATTGGTGTGTATTTATTACTATTTTTATATTATCATTTATCTTTTAAAACTTGATAGCAATATGACAGTAGGGAGTAGGCGCTGATATAGTGGATGATGAGGAGGGGCAACTTCGGCAGCTCTTTGAGATAGAAGTTCGTCGCAAGGAGCTTGAGGAGCTTATGTCATGAGCTCAAGACACAATATGGATAAGGAGGGAAATATTATTTCAATAAGACAGCTCAATTTTCAGGGATGGGAGGCTGCCACACCTGCTCGTTATTGCCAGCGAAATGAACTTAGATCTAGTTCTCGTTCAAGAACAGTAGGAACTGCTCCGAAACCTGGAATTTTGGTCAATAATGACAAGAATGCATTTACTCTGCTACACCATCTGAGTTCCGAATATTGCACTACTATGCATATCGATTACCAAGATTACTATGCATATCGATTACATATCTCATTCATACATAATAACCGATATCAGAGTGGCGCGTATATGAAGGTGTTAACTTAAGTCACAATCAGCTAATTACATATCAGGTGTGTAGCAGCGTATCAAGACCGTTGTGTACAGAGAAACCACCCCTTAGACTAGCCTTTCACGAGAGATGGGTAAATTGGGCCTGCTTTAGATCGACGCTATGTTTGCGAATGGGTGAACTAGACTCCAGGAACCATAAAATGAACTTGCCACGCAGTTTAGTTCAGGTCTTACGCAAACTGCCAGAAGATACCTCACATGCCGCAATGATAGGATCAGGGGCTGTGAATAGTGGAGTCCAACTCTGGATCGTCGGCGCCGTAAAGTCAAGGCAGCACGCGGATGTTGGCAAAACTCGAGACGAGGAGATCTTCGAAAGCGACATCTCACTGGAGAAAGCCATGGAAGTGGCCATGAAGAACACTGAAATTAAGCATCTTAGAGATATTGACGAGGCGGGAAATGAAAATTCTTAGGGTTTCGCATACCGAGCCGTGACTGGTAGACCTCACCCTTCGCAGACCGAAGAATATGATGTAAGGCGGAAAACACCTAGAAGATTATTGTGGCGGCATCTAAATTGCTATGCATCGGCTCCTGTACTCCCTATGTCCAGATGATACAACAGAAACCGACAACAATTATCATCGACTAACGTAACTTCTTGAGGAGAGCTTCTTCCGGTAGGGATGCAGATGCTCCTTTCCGCAGTGCAGTCGATCACATTATTAGAAGCTTACCGAAAATACGTCCCGGATTAGGCGGAATCACTCTAAGGTTTTCAGGAACGCCTGGACGGCTTCCTCCGGATAAATGATGCTGATGTACACAGCGTGTATCTAAGTAGGGGTCTCTCCAGATATCTGGAAGATACGTTCTTTGAGAGTGCTGCCAAAGGGAAATGACGAGTCAATAACAGATCCGTAGGCCTACCGGCCGATTACTTTCCTGCTTATTCTAGGAAAAAAATGAGAACACTTCATAATTGCTTGCGCTCTCTGTACGCGTCGTGGTATTTCTGAAAATTAGCATGGATTCGTTAGAGGGCGCTCAACTGTAAGCGCATTAAAATCACTGTTTGAGATAGTACATAATTACACATATGCGTACGTCCAGCTCGTCCTTTTGGACATCTCCGTAACCAATGATGCTGTTAGAAGCAAAAGCTACCGGCATCTCTCCAAACATCTATCAGACTCTCGTCAGTTATTTCTGTAACCATTATGTTGGCTCCACAGTTGGCCACCGCACCCAGGGTTTCATATTGGGCCCCACACCATGGATAACTCTCCTGGACGATGTCGTTAAATTGCCGAGACGAGAGGGTGTAAGTTTTGTGGCATACGCAGACGATTTGACGCTTGCATCCAAGGCAGCGTCCTGCGCCGTTATCGAACAGAAATGTTCCACGATCTTGAACAGTTTACTGGGGGACCCGTAATAGGCTAACATTTTCCGTAACCAAGTACCAGACTATGACAATTAAGGGTCGTTTTAAAAGCGGACCAACAATTAGGATGAACGGTACCGCGATCGAGAGTTTATCTATGACCTAGATCCTTTGCGCTGCATGCAGTCTTGATGGGCGAGAAGGCAGCCAGCTCCTAAGGGAAGGAATCACGTGTCCCCGTACCACGGAACCTATGTTGCAATCCTGACATATGCTACAGCGATTAGGTGTCGACGCTCTCATTTGTATGTTGTACGTAGTGCATTATTGCGCACCCAAAGACCAGCTTCGATTTTATTGACGAAAGCCTACAGGTCATGCAGCAGTACGGCGCTATTAGTATTGGCGCTATTATAGCGTTCCACCTGCCGATCTGGAGGTTCTTCGAGCGGGATGCGTGCATGAGGAGTGCGTGGGGCTCAAGGGCAAGGAGCGTAAGAAAAAGAAAAACGCTATTGTGGACGATGTCATCTTCACTTGGCAGTCGTACTGGGCCGCGTCTGCCGACGGGAGGGAGCTATTCTGCTTCTTTCCAGAATTATACATCTGGCATATCAATAGGTGGAATCTGAGTGCGTTATTTCACAGATACTGATAGGGCACGGGTGCTTTAGAGGTCGCCTGCTCAGGATGACGTGATTTGACCTGCCATCATGTCCTTGCGGTCATGAAGCTGAAACCAGAGACCCCGTACTATGGGAATGTGACTTGTGAAAACGAGCGAAATATCATGTTAGATGGCATTCTACGGAAGATAGTGGACCCAGCCTATCATCAGGATTTGGTCGCAACGGAACAGAGTTCTAGGCAAATGAAGACATTTGCGCATACATGGCACGCGGAGGGAAAGGATTGGTAACGACGTATTAGGATCGAGATAATCAGAACTGACGAGGCCGATGACAACTTCTATCTTAGTGGTGTCAAGCCCCACAAAGGGGAGAGTGAAGTAATGAGAGGGCACTTAAATAATGTGTAGAGAGTCGAAAATTGCAAGTTGGGGAACAGCCGGTGAGTAAACCCCCGTGCATCTCCCATGATTCGCTCAGTGTACGAGGTGGGTAAGTGTATAGTATAGGGGTTTATACGGGCTATCGGAGCCTGTCAATGAATACCGATGCGTTGCCCTCCTTTTCACCTTCAATAAAATGGGCCACCGGCTACACACAAGCCGCACGAAAGCGACACTTTAGGAGTCACTTTACGGCAGTAACAAGTGAGCGACAATTACCTCCCCGGTCGTGTCGGCTCGACTCTGTTGCATAGGAGAATTTAGTGTCATGCACCATGCATACCTCTGAGGTGTTACTAGTTGATTGATACACTACTATAGAAAAAAGCACGTGCAAAGTTATTGTGGTACAGAACGAAACTACAGCCGAGCTTAGTTAGAATGTGCTCTTTGATTTTTTGCGTACTTCGGCAACAAATATCCACACATCCATCTTAAGCGTCTACTGGTGTTTCCAAGGTCACAATAACATTATAAATTGTGCCTTTTACTGTTCATAGCAAATAAATAAATACTTATGGGTGCGTGGGTATAGTTCAGTGATTTTATTTTATAGACTAACTTGTATATAAATTAATTTGAAGTCAATGATTATCGTAATGTATTTGATATTACCTTCATAATCGTGTAGCCATTACATCACTTAGACTAAAAACTTACTGCTACTTACTACTAATTATAGCACAAGAAGTATTAAATATAATACAAGAATTGCTGCGGCATAACGCCTGTGGCGTGCCTCAGGGCAATGTATTTGGACCTCTTTTGGTTTTCACATTAATAAACGAATTACCCAAAGCTACTTACCCACGGCTACTTGGTAATTAAGTCAAGTTTAAAGACAGACATATAATTAGAAATAAATAAAGCCCTGCCATCCATTGGGCACTGGGTGAGTAAAAATACTTAAAAGTTGAGCATAAATTAAAACAAAAATAATGCAGTATAGTGTCAATCGCTGTAGTCATAACATAATTATTTTGACAGCAAGAAATTAGACGTTATTGATGAGACAAATTTCTAGGTATTAATATTGACAACAAATGTAAGTAGAAAGCCCATATCGACCAACTATATACGAATGTAGATAGGATAGTTTTGTGTACGTATTGCATAAATTAGCACTTACCACGGACAGAAATACAGCTAAATTGGCATGCCATGGCTATGTTTCATCACGCTTACGATATGGTATTGCGTTATTTGGGGAAACTCTGTTGACAGCCGTGGAGCCTTCACAGCCCAATAAATAAAATGTATGCGAGTTATAAATCATTTAGGTAGAAGAGACAGTTGTAAACCCTTATTTCAACTAGATAATATTCTTCCTTTACCTAGTCTTTATATTTATAAAACTGAAGAGTTTAATGCATTCCTGTCTAAGAATGGTATCAGGCATTTATGACAGGCATTACTCTCCGCCGCATCACGCGGCAACGAATAGTCAAATAGAACGTGCAATACAGACGTTTAAGAATAAATTGAAGAAATTGATTGATTCCGGTATGCCGTGGAGTGAGAAGCTGAGTAAGACGCTATACTATCTTTGCACAGTGCCTAACAGTTCAACAAATAAAACGCCTGCTGATTTTTGAACGAGCGGCGGCACAGGACAGCAGTGTTCAATCTCCATCCTGACTCTATTCCCGACGAGACCTGAGTAACAATTCAAAGACACAGTGCAAAGATCTCCTGTTAGGAAGTTTACAGCATTGCAACCGGTACTTGTACATACAAGTACCGGTTGCAATGCTGTAAACTTGTACGGGCCAGGGGAAAAGTGGCAGAGAGCTACAATTGAGATAGTTGAAGCACCCAGCTCATATAGGTTGAGAACGAAAGATGGAGAGCTATACCGACGACAGGCAGAGCAGATCTTAGCGCGTATAGTGGCCCACACAGACATTTATTAATATTTTGCGTGTAGAGGATACTTGAATAAAAATATATTTTTGCTCCGTACTTCGAACTGGTTGTATCTACGAGGGTGGATCTAAAAGTTCTAAGCCCGACCAAGAAAATGAAAGAAAAGTGGATCTAAATTTATTTTTATTTTTCGACATAGTCTCCATCTAGTTCAACACACTTCTTTCATCTGACCTGCAACTTGTTTATCCCCTCGAAGAAAAGGATTCCGGAGGGTTGGCGAAATAATCGTTTACTGCGCCTATCACCTCATCTTTGGTCGAAAATTTCGAGCCACCCAAATGTTTTTTTAAATTTGGAAATAAATAATAATCCGACGGGGCTAAGGTGGAATCCGGCGAATAAGGTGGGTGGGGCAGCAATTCGTAGCCACAATCATGGATTACAGACACTGTTTCAACCGAAGTGTGAACACGTGCATTGTCTTGATGAAACAAAACTTTCTTATGCAATATTCCCGGCCTTTTTTCTTTTATTTCTTCCCGGAGTCTTCATAAAAGGTTACAATAATAACTAGAATTTATAGTTTGACCTTTTGGTAAATAATCTACAAAAATAATGCCCTTCGCATCCCAAAAAATAGAAGCCATGGCTTTGTTAGTCGACAAAACGACCTTAGCCTTTCTCGGTGTAGGAGAGTCTGATCTTTTCCACTGTTTGGATTGTTGCTTCGATTCAGGAGTATGGTGGTGAACCCAGCTTTCATCCATGGTAACAAATCTAGACAAAAAGTCCTCGGAATCAGTCTCAAAAAGTTCCAAACAGTCTCGCGAAATTGTGTATCGAACTCGTTTTTGTTCAGTTGAAAGCAACCTCAGGACCCAGCGAGCAGAAACCTTATGGAACCCCAACTCTTCCATTATTTTGTGTTACACCCGGCCATAACTAATGTTTGTTATCTCAGCTATCTTACCAATGGTTAAACGTCAGTCACCCAGTACAAGATCACAAATTTTGTCGATGTTTTCTTTCGTGGTAGAGGATGTAGGCCTTCCATTCCTAGGATCATCTTTAACGATCAGCTCTCACGACCGCGCTTAAATTCAGCTACCCACTTCTTGACACTGGAATACGATGCAGCAGACTCCCCCAAAGTGCTCACCATATCTTGATGGATGTCTTTTGGTGACAGGCCTTTTTTATTGAGGTACTTAATGACTGCACGGTTTTCAATCTTCTCCATTATTGAAAATTGCGTCAGATCGCTTCAAACAAATAATCACAGAAAATTTACATTGTGCATTATCGGAATGAAACTGCGCACAATAAATCAATATGACACATACTAACAAATGACAGTAGATTTAAAAAGATGTCATAGCTCCATGTAGGTTAGGCCACGAACTTTTAGATCCTCCCTAGTATTAGGATTCTTTCGACGTGCTAATCTAGAGAACTACTGGTCCGACTAGATAAATAATCTATGCCTGATGGACCATTTATAGAGGAGTCTATAGATATACCTTTCGCTTCGCTTCGCCCGAGAGTATTATTTATATCCAGCAATATTAGAGCCCATAAATATTATTTATTAATATGTTGGTCACACTCAGAAATCTGATAATAATTTCTTGGCCGCACCAAATGCAGCCTGCTCTTTTTCTCCCCAGCTCCACGATCTCTTTAAGTATAGTAAATGGCACAACAGTTCCAAAATCATGGCCTTGTCCGGTTGAAATTTCTTATAAAAATTGTGTAGGCCTAAAATGTTCGCAGGGCCTCTTTGTTTGACAGTTCTGGCTTCTCCAACAGAGACACGCCACTCTTTCCATATCTGAGAGTCCACGTCATTAGCTTTAAATTTGTAGAATTAGGAGGTGGAGTTGACAACCACAACTTATGACATGTTCCAAAAGTCTACTTCCGTAGGAAATTTGGCGCCATCCATATTAGCACTCGCAAATATTGGAGGACAATAAGTATCTAAACAAATGTAGACACCCATCATTTTCTCAGCCACCTCCCCAGTGCCAGTGTCCGCCTGGTTCTCTTCACTCGACAGATGTACCTTGCCGATCTTTGTATTGCATGCCGCTGCAATGTGACCGAAGCGCTGACAGTAATAGCATCTCGCTTTAACAAATTTACAGCACTCGCCCGGCTGGTGTAACCGTGAACAGCGTTGACACTAGTTCGATTTAATTCCACCGATGTCCATAGGTTCAGTGACGATGGACGGAGTTCGCTTCACTTATGTAGTACTGGCATACAGCTCAGGAAACGTAGCTCGGTAGTTGTGACAGTTTTGTACTGCTACCACATATGTAAGATCCTTGGCCTTCAACAAACCCCGATGCAAGCGTTCGTCTTGAATGCACGGTATCAGTCGATCCCGCAGTTGGTGTTTTAAATCCGTAAAATTACACTTAGCGCCCTTCAAAGTAATTGCAGCCACAAATTCCTGTATGCTCTCCTTCTGTAATTGTCGACGTTTATGAAATATATCGCTTTCCAACATTTCATTAACCTCCGGTTCGAAAAATCTATCAAGCACTTGGATAATTTCATTGTACTTAACCGTAGTTGGTATTGCAGGTGTTAACAGTGACGCAATTAGCGCGTAAGTGTATTTGCCGCAATGTGTGAAAACAAAGAACGTCCTCTTGTATCCTGGTCACTGCCGCTTACACCCGCAGCGTCTAGCGCGCACTGCACACACCACTTATCAGTCTTAGAGTTAAAATGTCCCGGAAACTCTATGTTAGCAATATTTGTCGCCATTTCGCTGAAAAACTATTAATTTTCCTCGTCGCCAATAAAATGATACTACCGAAGTATATAGCAAAATTATATTTTTATTTAAGCACCCTCCACACATGCTATGACATCTTTTTAAATCTACCGTCATTTGTTAGTATGTGTCATATTGATTTATTGTGCGCAGTTTCATTCCGATACTGCGCAATATAAATTTTCTGTGATTATTTCTTTGTAGCGATCTGACGCAATTTTCAATAATGGAGAAAATTGAAAACCGTGCAGTCATTAAGTACCTCAATAAAAAAGGCCTATCACCAAAAGACATCCATCAAGATATGGTGAGCACTTTGGGGGAGTCTGCTCCATCGTATTCCAGTGTCAAGAAGTGGGTAGCTGAATTTAAGCGCGGTCGTGAGAGCTGATCCATTGGATTATGATTTGTGATCACTTTTATAACGTAGAGTTGGCTCTAAACGCCATGATAATTTGGGGTCCTTAGAACAATCCATACGATTGGCAGTGAAAAATTTCCCCACGGAAAGAGTGCTGAAACTTTAAATTCTACTTTTCCTTTTTCTTGTCTGTTGAATTTCAATTCCTCCAGGAAAAGTTCATATCTTACACTTTTGATGAGAGACCACAAAATATGTTACAGTACTGTTGTTATTACTTAAACATATATTTTTTTCTTAATACGAGTATTATTCCGTTGTCTAGGACCCACATATGCCGTTACGGTACTTAGTACACTGCTGGACATAGGTATCCTTAAATGAACGCCAAGACGACCGATCTCTTGCTACTCGCATCCATCCTGGACCTGCTACTGCACGGAGATCGTCTTCCCACCTGATGAGCGTTCGACTACGTCTTCGTTTTCCCAGACACGGCCTCCACTCCAGAACCTTACTGGCCCATCTGCCATCTGTTCTTCTGAGTGTGTGGTCAGCCCATTACCAATTCAGCGAGCTTATTCATCGCGTGATATGGGATATTTGAGTACTCCGCCTTATGACTTCGTTACGAATTCTGTCGGACAGAGAAACACCCAACGTAGCACGTTCAGTAGCACGATGATCTACCGCAAACTTGCGGACCAGTCCTAAATTAAGAGGCCATGTTTCGGCCACGTGGGTCATCACGGGGAGAACGCATTGGTTGAATACTTTTGTCTTCAAGCTCTGCGGTAGAGGTGACGTGAGAATGTGACAAAGCCCTCGGACTGCTGCCCAAACCAACAGAATCCTTCTATCGGCTTCCTTTTCGAAATTATGTCTACACAATTGCAATAGTTTCCCGAGATAGACTAGTATTCGTCTAATACTTCGTGAATAGCACCGTCGACGTTAAACAGCCTGGGGAGAACGTGTTCGTTGAACATGACCTTTGCATTTTCCAAGTTCATCCTAAGGCCAACATGTCGAGAGAACTAATTTAGGCTGTGCAACATTTCCCGCAAGCTCTCCAATGATTTGGCAACTTTTTTCTTGATGGATGTCGTGAAACGCATTAACGCGATCAACAGACAACATCAGTCGTCTACGCCAAAAGACTGCCCCGTACTATAGGACAAATCCACCTGCTTCGCGGCAGTACATGGATGAGGTAGATGGGCTGAAATGCCCACCTTCGCCCGTTGTCTCGTGCTCAAGGCGCTTCATGCTCCCTAGTCTACTCCTATTATAAGAGGGGTACACAGAGCGGACCCCTCTCCAGTCAGACCTATTTAGCTGTACTGCAACATGGCACTATATGTCACAATACTAAAATGTACATTAACATTTCAGAACTAAATTTGGGCTTTATCACTTTATCACGTTAATTTTGAAGATCCAAAGAAGACTCCGTCGCCACGACTGTGTGCGCACCACTACACCTGCATCATCAAATACAACGCCGTCCAGTACCCACCCGCCTGCATCAGCCCCTACTACAAGCAGGTTAAACACCAGAGCAAGAAAGTGGATATGAAAAAGAAGAGTGGATACGAAATAAAACCTGAATTAATCCAGCATTACCGGAAAGTACATAATTACTTTATGAATTCTCCGTAAAGAAGTGAACGCTATGTATGAATACTATCTAGTGATAATAACTTCATAGAGAATAAGTATATAACTCTTCCTTTTTTCGCGATGTAAGATTTACGTGTTTTACCTTCAATAAAATATATATTTTTCGTCCTATTTATTTCTCATCTTGTCCCTTTATCGTGTACCTCTTTTCTTCTTTACATTCTGTGTGTTTTCCAAACTCTATATCATTGCCTTTTGAGGAAGATAACGTGTTTTTCAACATTATGACAATATAGTGGAACATAACAGATACGCGTTGTTACAGAAAATGTACGCCGCGACACCAAACCCTATTCATTACACGTAGGAAACAAAAAAGATCATTAGCTTTCAAGATAAATATAATTTTGCTTTCTATTCGAGATGTGAAATATATTTGCGTGTTTTACCTTTAGTAATATATATTTTACAATAAAATATTTTATAATAAAACATTGACTTTCGAGCTAGTACAGCCAGGTGAAGTCTACGTCTTAAGTACCAAACATTTCGAAGAGAATTAAATATGAGAGGTGCATCGCGAGGCATCTTCTTACTTATGTGTCTGTTTCATCCAACTACTTGATGTTTATTACATGACATGGAATCGAACTTCGTTTTGTGTGTATTATTTTATCTTAAACTACTATTATTAGATATGTCGCAGTCGGAGACTTTAATTCGTTGTATTTATTTTCTGCTATTCCAAAATGATTCCATGCCAACGATTAGCCCGATTGAATAGGGTTAAGTGAAATGCCGTCAGTCTCTCTTATTTAATAGGTTTAGTTCCCAATTTTAACTCTCGTGGCGGTGCTCAACACTACAAAATAACAATGACGTCGAATACAAAATCAATGAAAAGAAACTTTTCCTTTTAGCTTATTTTTCATAGCTTAGGTATTTTTTACCGATTGCGACAGACACAGTTTGCAGTACTAAAGAATTGGGTGTGCAGTCGTCACACAGGTAGAGAATTGGTTGAATACTTTGATCAACTATTCATTGAACGATAAATTGGTACCTATATATATGCCTTGAAACTATTAGGTAGGAAAACCAAGCGCTATTAATATAATAAGTTTCGCATAGTCGTGGCAAAATGCAATACGTACATTTAGTTTTGATCACCCAGACATCGAATTCGTTTTTAATTATAAAAAAATCATTTAACTTCGTATACAGCTTGAATGGACAACCATGGTTGCTGTAAAGTTTCTGAATTTCGGACTAGTTAATTATAATTAAATAAACCAAGATGGAATCCGTAAATGTTTAAATGTAATGAGTAATATTCGCGTAAATTTAAGACATCAATATCATTATATAATAATGATCATGACATGGATAACGTGTTATTACAAGCCACATCAACAAATTTATTACATAAATCTTTCAATACAACAGTTGTCTTCAGTTGTATTTGTAACAGATTGATAGTTTCAAATATAAAATCTTCCCATGTCCTGCCTCTAAAGCTACCGATGCATGTAGACAATCACATGATCATGTTCCGCAGACCTGCTGCTCCCATTTCTTCCAAAGGGCAATCGTAAACTCATAAAGAGGACGAAATGTGGCCGTAAGGAGAGAGGATTCTTCCACTCTGCAGTCTTGCCGCCCTAATGGCACTACCTCTTACTGAACTTGGTTACTTAGTTTGCTATACTTCGTAAAAACGTTGAGCACACTCAACCCTTTGTTTGGAATACAGTAGTATTTTATGTAACAATATTCAATAAAATACAGGGGTTTGATATTTTAAATTATAAATTTTGTACAAATTGTCAGTTTCAATAAATCACAAATGGAAATAAAATTGAATTAATATTGTCGTGGATATGTTCACGAGAATAGATTCTTTAATACATATCATTCCAAGTTTCAAACTGTCCGTGTTAATAACCCAACGACATTTAGCAGCATGTACTTTATTCGAAAAATTACCCCAATTTAGCTCACTTGATGTCCTAACGTGACATGGAGCTGGAAGGAAAGATTGGATGTAATCTGAGCTTAACTCTTACAGGCAATAGCAGAAGTAAAAATCAAAGTTTAATATATTTTAAAACTAGCGATCCACCCAGGATTCGGCCGTAAATGACAGGGGCCAAAATAGTCCAATAGCTCGCGACAATTCTCGAGATATCGATAGAGCTATCTCTATCCCTGGGTGAAAACCGCAAAATGTACAGAATAGCTGTACATTTTGCGAAAATCGGCCACATACAGACACACAGCTTTTGATCACTATGTTTTATCGCTTATCGAATATCCAATAGCTACTTATCTATCGCTGGTTTCCGTGCATAGCGTCAATGTCACGTATCACGTCGAAATAACAAACATCCAATAGGCACACAATGTTAGGCCGCTCTTAAGCGATTAAATTAATTGCGCAATCAAAGTTAAACCCCCCAGCTCAAACTTGCATTCAATGGCAAAATCAATATTAACCATGAACTATTAGAAATACCGTTGCGCATTTTTTAAATTTTGCTCAGTGTAATCATAAAGCCGCCTTAAGGTATAAATAAATATTCTCAATATATTTCTAGTTTTGTTTTATGTGACATTTTTTAAGTATTTTTATTGCATGAGGCAAAGGAAGAGTCAAAGCTACTTTATTAAAGCAAATGGTAAGGGGGAAGCTGCCTTTTATGTCCCTCTTATAGGAAAAGGGGACAAAAGAACAGGAGAAGAAGATGTCTTTGTGCTCGGGGCAGGGGGTGACGATGGAAACCTCCATGGCACTGTTCCGAAGTTGGAGGGGTTGTCCTGTGGTGCGGGGCAACTCTTCTATGTAGGAGGCTTCGGTCACATAAAGAACAGACCAGCCGTCGAAGTTATGATTTGTTGTTCCGTGGCACTACATCAAGATCTGTGGCTCTAGTGGGTATTCGACACTTCAATATCTATTGGCTACTTATAGTTATATCATCGACTTTTTATCATTTTTTCTACATATATTCATAGTGCATCAAAAAACACAGATAAATATTTTTAAATTTATGTGGACCTTGCAGAAATGGCCTCAATCTCGACAATGCTGACTGAGCTATCAACGCCGATCTTCAGCTTGAACCATCAGGTGACCACATGGATGCGTCAAGACTAAACTTATTCAACTGACTAACAATTTACTAAATATTACACAAATTATAAACCGGTACACAAAATTAACATTTATATAAATATTTCAATAAACTTAAAACATTATTTATAATTATTCCATGATTGACAGACTGACAAAATTTAATGTTTGATGTTGGTCAAATTGATAAAAAAGACGTACATTTCTAAACACAAATATCAGACCAAATTTAAGAACAAATAAAATGCAATACAAGTTAAACAGAAAATAAACAAAAATTATAAGAGTCTGGTAAGCGTGTGAAGCACCGATCAGAATAGAATACAAACATAAATCTAGAGTGAGAGTGATATAACATATACCAAATATACATAGTTTGTTTGTGAGGTAAGTGTTGATAGTTCATTAAAGAATACTTGAATTAGTCACAAAATTTTCATGGTTTTGTTGACTTTCTAACATGTAGTCTTGTGACTTTCTTTTCAATGCTTTAAAGCTTTGTCAATTTCTAACTGGTTGGGGAATATTGTTCCAGCAACTGGAAGCAACATGCCAGAAACTACCCCTGAAAGAGGCTGATCTATTTTTTTGTGCAGCAAGTTGCTTGGAACTCTTCCCCGTTTCATAGGTCCGGGTGATTGACATCCAACCAGGCTTACGATATAAATATGTCAGCACCCCACGCCCCAAGACCCCACCAAAAAGAAGAAATGCTAAATAATACTACGCCGGTGTTTTTTTTAGTATAGAGTGTTCATTTAAATAGGGGGTGTGACCAGGGTGGCTGTAAAAGTTCTGAAACGTTGGGCTAGTCAGATAACTAAATAAACCGCGATGAAATCCGTAATAGTAATTTTAGTGTAATGAGTAACATTTGCGTAAACTTAAAACATCAATAGGAGGTAATATGTTCTCTATATGCTATGTCGAAATAGATGCGAGCACAGGCAGTCTGGATACTTTGTACTAGCTTCTGTGTCCTGGCAGTTAAACGTGGCCCATATACAATGTCTGTGTAATTTAACTTTGACAGTATTAGTGATTGAGTAAGGCGGATGCGTAAATTTACCCCAATGTGCCATCTCACAATGTAAAGGATTTTCAGGTGGTGAAAACACTGCCTTATTAATATTAAACCTATTATATGGCTCTCATATCTCAGAGCACAATCCATTTTCAATTCAAGATTACGTACTTCCTATACTCCTTCTAAAGGATGGTCCAGTTGCTGAACATTATTCATCAGATTTAATTTTGATAATTGAGATTTTGTACCACAGATCATATATTTGGAATTATTGGGATTTAAAAGTAGACTATTCTTACTGGACTGTAATAATATACATCATTCAATTTATTTATAGCAATGTTAATATCAGATGGATGGCAGGAGATATACACTTGTGTGTGTCATCTGCATAGAAATGATAATTGCAATTCATTATATGGTCTTTTAAATCTGCCGCGTATAATAAAAATAATATAGGGCCTAAAATAGATCCCTGCGGCACGCCACCGGAAAGGGCCATTTTGTATCAATTGAGTGTGGCGCCATCTTGGTTGGTTATTTATAGATACTAATAGCGGATATTGAGATAGTGATCAAACCAATGAATCGAATTACTGTCAAAACCATAATATCTCAATTTGGACAGAAGAAGATTTATATTTAAAGAATCAAACGCCCTTGAAAAATCGCGCAGCGCAAGCAGGGTGCACTGTCCCTGGTCCTGTGCCTGCAGAATAGTGTCAGTCTCAACAAGTAATTCTGCCACGGTACTGCGACCCCTCCTAAATCCCGCCTGCGCATCCGGTAACACAATCTGACAAAGATTCTAAGTATCTGTTATCTGCTCAGAAACTACTTTCACAAAGATCTTTAATAGAAATGGCAAAATATTTATTGGTCTCAAAGCTTTAAGATTTGTAGGATTTGTAGTTTCACTGCCACACTAAGGGTCGTACTGCCAGCTTCCAGGCATCTGGATATGGAGACTTTTTTCCGTGATATAGCTATCCTTTATTTGTAGTCCATTTCATACAAATTTAATGGATATACATACATTCGTACATTTAATAGTTGTGCATCTCATATACTTATATGTGTTTATGCGTTACGTCAGGATGACATATGGAGGGCTTTGTGACCATTCCAAGGGAGGGGCTCTAGGAGTATTACGTGTATGATGGGAAGCTATAACACATCACTGAGGTACACACCCAAGGTGTCTTCAACTCATGGCCTTTATGGCCATACTGGACATTGTATGTGTCTAACACAGGCATCAGCTGTCATAGCTGTCATCACAATGCGGACTATGTAAATATCTTGGCAGATATGCAACGCCTCACTTTTTATAATAAACAAACAAGAACTGGCTGCCATGAACCGATGATGGTAATGAGTCTGCGTCACAATTTGCAGGTTTTGATGCTACATATAGGACATGGGCTCATATGCATGAAGTTCTACGTCTTAACTATGTTTCCTTATATGAAACTGGTCTTCTACTTCCTAATAATATTTATTACAAAGTCATAGCAATATCACCGTAGGAATTTATGGATTTTGTGCGCTATCTAACAAGACTGACAATATTAAGTAGTATGGACTACAATTTCCTTGAGATACATAATAATTTCACATGGGGATACTGCATGCAACCTTGTCAATCACTATTGTATAAGATAGGGTCAATCATAACCCCCGGATAAGCCCAACATTAATTAATCAACATGTTTCTAATCATATACTGAATGGAAGTAACACCAAGGTTTTGGGGTGCAAATACCATGCATTCACATTTTCTTATTGCCTATAAAGTAGAAAACTCTCTTATATCCTTATCTCAGGAAAATTTTATTAATATTTTAATCTCATAATAAGTCCTTATAAATTTTATATTGATAATTACGTTTTCGTATATTAATGTATTAATGTATTTCACCGATGATACATAACTATTTCTGTGAAATATACTTTTATTTATCACCTCCGATCGAAGCCCAGGGCGACGTAAAAGTCGTCAAAGGTTCGTAAGAGTCTCTTGACATCTAAGAGGCTTCAGCGAGCTGGTTCTTCGGGGTCCGGTCTGTTTCATAGTGACAGTGAAATAGGCGGAAACACGGGACAGCGGTCGCGCCGAGTGATGACGGTACCATCAATCGGATCAGCGACAGGCAGCAGTGGTGCCGGTCCGAAAACCTAATCTGCGATTGCTAATCCGCCTGCTCAGCGTGGCAATTTCGAACTTCTATGAATAACGACACCAGCATTTGGCCCATAGTTCCCGGTAGTTTCACTGGTCCTGGTCACGGTAGCGGCCGCGATAACAGTGAAACAAGGGATGCTAAGAATCTCCGGGCTATGGATCGCTACCACCGATTTCACCTGGCTAAGTATAACGGACGAACGCTAAGACTAGATAACCACTTGGTGGAGCTGGAGGTAGTACCGGAAAAAGTCCGAAGTCAGTTCTGGGGTCATGTGAAATCCGAAGACATGGTAAACACATCATAACTCTGCCAACAGGTCACCGTTCAGGGAAGGCGATATTCCATCACCAGGTGGCGTGCGATTTCTCGTGAATAAGTCCCTCGTAGGCGACAACGTTGAAATCTCTAATATGTCGAGTAGGGTGGCGTATCTTATACTTAAACTCACCAAGACGTACAGCCTCAAAGTGATAAAAGTATACGCAGCAACCTCGACAAATTCCGATGACAACATGGAGGCAACTTATGAGGATGTCTCAAAGGCCTTACATAATACTTGTAAGGCCCACTTTAATGCCAAAGTGAGAGTACGAAATGGTGTCCAATTACATACAGTCGGAAGACAAAATCGCAGGGGGCAAGAATGTTTCAAAGCGAATCCGAAAATTGATACGCACAGACCTTCACAGCTCAAATACGCAACGGGTTACCAAAGCGATCGAGACGAGCAGAGGGTCGAAGACTTTTGTGGAGAAGCTTGGAAGAAGTCATTAGTCAGATGACTTCTTCCAAGCTTCTCCAGTTAGCATTGATTCTGAGGTTACCGTTTCTTGTAAAGCCTGAGATCTTATCTGAGATCGACGCTTTCTATAGCAAAGTATTTATATGTCGCACGCTCCTCATCCCGATACCCCGAATAACGATCCTCGTGCAAGCCTGACGCGACATTTGTCAGGCGATCTTCCGAAAGTAAGCTTTAGTGAGATTAGTCCGGCTCTTGCATAGTTTCAAGGAGGCTCCGGGTTAAGGACGGAATTAAAGCCGAGCTTCTTAGGGCAGGAGGTGAACTGTGCTATGAGAGCTAAAAAGATTTTTAGTTTTGTCCTCCTTTGCACCTCCCAGGGCATGGGCTTCAAAGTGACGTTATTTTGATTTTTCAAAAGGGTGAAAAATGACTTCTTCCTAATTACAGACCAATTTCACTTCTTGGCCATATTTGAACTCAAAAATTTTGACGAATGGTCTCAACACAAGGCTTGACGAATTTCAGCCATCGGATCAGACTGGGGTCCGCAGAGGACTTAGCATCATGGACCACATTTTCACCAAAAGGCAAGTCGTACAAAAGACACATGAATAAAATCAGCCGCTGTGCCTTGCCTTCGTGGATTATGAAAAAGCTTTTGACTCTGTCGAAACCCGGGCTATTCTGGAAGCTATACAGCGGTGTAAGGCAGAGACCGGAACCGCTTACTCTTAAAGGGTTTTTTGTTTGGGTATATCAAGTACCCTACCCATCCGGTAACTAAATCGTCGACTTAGTACAACAATTGCAATTAGGTAGACATAACTTCGAAAAGAAAGCCAAGTAGCAAGAATGGTTGGGCATCATTCCGGAACCTTCGCCACATTCTCACGTCACCTATACCGCAGAGCTTGAAGACAAAATCTTCAACCAGTGTATTCTCTCCGTGATGACCTACGGAACCAAAACATGGCCTCTTAATTTAGGACTAGTCCGCAAGTTTGCAATAGCTCAGTGTGCTATTGAACGTGCTATGTCCGATGTTTCCTTGTCTGATAGAATTCGTAACGAAGTCATAAGGCACTGCAAGCTCGCTGAAGTGGCATTTGGCTGGTCACACTCAATAGATCACATGGCAGATTCACCACTAAGGTTTTGGGGTGGAAGCCGCGTTTAAGAAAACGACGTGTTGGTGGACTGTTCACCAGGTGCAAGGACGACCTCCGGGCACTAGCCGGTCCGGTAGGGATGCGAGTAGCAGGAGATCGGCCTTCTTTACTTTCATTGGATTGGGGCCTATGTCCAGCAGTGGACCGGTAAGGGCTGATTTTGATGATGATGTTGATGATATCAGGTATGCTCCCAGGCTACATACTCTGTCTAATTTTGAGATAATTGATAAACTTATTTTCCAAAACAAATATTACAAACATAGTTTATACGTAAGGTTGACTAATTCTGCGACAGCACAAAGTATTGTTAGTTGTTAAAATTTCAATTAATAAGTTAATTGAATGCTTAACTGCATGAGTACACCTCAACTAGTGAAAGGCACACTACAGCGACACTGGAACAGTTAGTGAAATATAAGCGGTATACACCTAACATCTAACATCTATATGCAAATATTTCCTTCCCTTTTTTCAACATATACACTATAATGTTGTCACGATTGATTTAGAATATAATGTTATTGTAATATCACTACCTGTGAGATTAATTCTATTTATTCTATAATTTTAGGAAGAGGTAGTACCATGCTGCATAGGAGGAGGTAGTGCCATGCACAGGGCATGACACTACAACGGCATTGGGCCGGCACGACCGGGGAGGTACCTCTCGCTCACATAATACCGCTGCGAAGTGACATATTCAGTGTCGCGTTTAGTGCGGTTTACGAGTAGCTGGTGGCCCATTGGGGGGGGGGCGTGGAGGTGAATTTAAATAATTACTATATTAATTACTATGTATATCAACATACAATCCACATAAGTGGATGTTATGATGATATTCTATAAAAATAGATTATAGAGTGACAATTACGGTTCAGAGAAACTTTTGCCACATAATAAAATGCATTTTCAAAAGCAAAGTCTCCCGACTTCATAACTGGACATCCTTTATATTTTGAACCGGGATATTGTCAGCCTACTGAACAGAGACACAAAGACAAATACTATGACCTAACAAATGACATACGAGGATGGACCACGCCAGCACAATATTTTTTCTTTTGAGAACACTTGAAAACACAAGTGGTACCTTAGGGGCTACCAGTCCAAAAGGAACAAAACGAATTAAACGTAGAATAATAAAGATTCATATGGCCCTATTATCGATGAATTACGAATGTAAAGGCTTTTTGCATAAAAAGTCAAGCCTACATAAGCAAATGATCTGACTAATATGTGGTTCATTTGGTTTACAAAAAAAGCAATCCCCGTGGTACTTCTAGTAATTATCTATTGAAATGGTAATCATATATGTTTGACAACTCTATTGAAATGATACTGAATTGTAAGTGATGCACTGGGTGTAAAGAGCATCAAAGTGTGTGTATTTATTGAATTTACTTTAGATTTATCATATTTAAACGCATGTCAGGTCGGATGTTACCTATATGATTTTTTGACATTTGTTTCGTATATATTTTAAATTTTAAACTGATATTTTTATAATAATTGTACTTGTTTAATAAACAGTTTTGCATATATTGGAATGAAAAAGCTTTGTTGGTCCAAAATACCTAGTCTAGACATAGAGTTTACTATCACTGTAGAGGGTTTACTATGATGTCAGGACGCACTTTGATGGATCCTACGGTGATTTAGAACATCTATATTGATATAAAAAACGAAAATATGGCCCGAATTCTGAAATAATATATGTGTGTAAGGACGTTACCTTGAAAAACACGACATTCTTCGATCATACTACATACATACCACAGTTGGGGGGAGATAGAAGCTCCTCTCCACGCTATTAATTGCACACTTATGATAGACTATTCTCTGTACAAAGAATAACGTTTTGAAACACATTTTACATAGTGAATTCATTTTCGTAATCAACAGACGTCAACAATGAAGAAAATATTTCTACACACCTTCAAATAGTAGAAGTAAATAGTAATTAGTTCACAGATTATTAAGTCTTTAAACTAACACGATTAGAGACAGAATTCCCGAAATTCGTTATTTTGCTTTAACTTTAGTTTTATTCTGGCACCATATTATATACTCATATGTGTTGACGCATTACATCAGGATGACACATGGAGGGCTTTGTGAGCATTCCAGGAGATGGACTCTAGGTGTGGAGTATTACGCGTAAAATGGCAAGCTATAACACATCTCCGAGGTACACACCCAAGGTGTCCTCATCTCATGGCCTTCGAGACCTTACTGGATACTATATGTGTCTAACACAGACATCCGCTGTCCCAGCTGTCATCATAATACAGAACATGTAAATGTCTTGACATATATGGAACAACGCAGACGCGTTGTCTTCCTTCACCCATCATGCTCGATGGGCCACCGGCTACAAACCACACACGATAAATTCTAAGACGGTATTATGTGAGCGAGAGGTTCCACACCGTTCATGCCAACCAGCTTGCGCTTGGCACTGGCCTCTTTTATAGCCACGTTAATAATAGATTATTCAAATATTCCATAACCAATGCTGTGTGCAGAGTGCCAGCTGTGTGCAGACACTATATGTGGAAGATTACATAACCACACAAGATATGATGGACAATAGAATCCTAACACCTAGACTGGAGATAAGTCCGAGTCACGAGATCTGCTGTGACAAGCAAGCCAATCACCGACAATACTAATTACATTAGAAGGATTTTGATGTCTTCTGTAATAAAGGGGACAAAGGAGTCAACGAAGCCTTTTTACGACTACCGACTGCCAATGAACATCAGTATTGTTACTATGCCCACACATTGCCCTTTTTCATCCTTCCCTCTAATGGGGCCATTGGCTACTCACAAGCTGAACGAAACACGGCGATGTGTTAGAGAGAGAAAAGTTTTCACTTCAAAAATAAATTTTGTTTTGTTTCTCCAATCTGTGTTGTCCAATGTCAATTGAAGAGTATAGACAGAATTTCGTAAATGTATATTTATGCATTTTTAATGATAACATGCTTAATAATATTTAATCGGACACACACATGGCTGGTTAGATCTAAGCCGGGCTAATATTCTTTAAATGTACTTTAAATATTTTATGAAAACATTGTTATTGTATGAATAAAAACTGCATAAAAAATTAACAATTCCGTAATGTGTGAAAATAAAATTTGGCAGGTAGTTCACAAGGCAATAGCAATTTCAAGAGAATTGTCCCTTGGCTTTTAGCAACAGATCAATGCAAGTAAGTAAATGGTTATTCTTGATGTAGTAGACGTCAATTGATATATACGATTGAAGAAGTAGACGTCAATTTGAAAAAAAAATTGACAAAGTATTTATTGAATATCACCATAAAAGATTAAACATTAATTTACAAATAAATCAATTTAAATAACACAGCAATAAAAAGTTTAAAATGAATTTAATTGAACATTAAGGGTCAGTTGCACACGTAGCATGTAGCGAGTTTTCTTAACTCTTAACTACCTGACATACACATTAATTACCTCAAACAAACGGAAGCTCTTTGATATATAAGTTCAAAATAGGCTCGGGATTTTAATTGTAAACGGTGTAACCAGACCATAATCTATCAATATCATTTTGAATTGTGACATAATAAACCGTCGTAAGGGAAGTAACGCCCGTATTCGCAAACAACAATATTAGTTCTCGCAGCATGCGCGGAACGAATGTAAAGTACTCACAGAGCCCACTGCGTGACGAATAACTAGTCTAGTACTGAAGTATTTGTAGTCAAATTGCTTCCATTAGTCAACCTCATTAGTCAAACTTTATAAAGTTGGTGTGTACCTGGTGGGTTAGATAATAACGAGCAAAATAAATTTTAAATATTAATTTCCATGGAACAGAAATTCATGTGGGCGTAGCTAGTAGGTAGATAGGGTTATCAATCCAATAAAAATATACAATTCGAAACATACTTAGGGAGATTTGGTGCTATCGAAACGGAACAGGACGAGATATAACTGGCGGGTGCTAGACGTATCGAAGCATTAGGATAATGTTAGATAATATAAGTATGAATAAATTTATATCTATATAAAAAATAAAGTGTGTAGGTATGTTTGTTAAGGACTTCGTCATTCGTACCTATGTGTCACAGTGATGATATATCACTGCGTTCCCTGTAGAGGCGAAAGGAGGGTCATATGTCTGCATAACTTATATGCGGATTTCTCTGGAACTCCATAGTCTTCAAAATGCTTATTGCTCGCTTTCCTCTTTAAACTATCAAACAGAATATAATAAAACCGGAATCATTTAGGAAGAGGTAGTGTCAAGCTGCATAGGAGAAGGTAGTGACATGCATATTGTATAACACGACATCCTCCTATGCAACGGATTTGGGCCGGCACGACTGGGGAGGTTCCTCTCGCTCACATAATACCGCCGTAAAATGACATTATCAGTATCGCATTTCGAGCGGTTTGTGAGGAGCCGGTGACCCATTTGGGATGGGGGTGGAGGAGGCTAACGCATCGGCATAGTAATTATGTGCATGTACAAGGGCGTCGGTAGTCGTAGAAAGGGCCCCGATTACTCGTGTGCCCCCTATTCTATGAAAAAAATCATTTATGTTCTCTCTCTCTCCGAGGTAAATTATCAGCCATTAAAATGACAAAGTTTCGTGTACATTAATAGAAGTCATTGAAATTATTCGCGAGTGAACCCGTCGGATACAGCCAGTCCATAAACATATAAAAGAGGCGATTTATCTGGCGGGTGTTTGTGTTTCATAAGTTTATTCACAACCATGGCTTTGCTTGGGTTGGTCGCGTTATGGTAAGCGAAAAACACTATTTGTAGAGTATTCATTAGTGAGATTGTTCTTTTACACTCATGTCGCCTGTGTCTCGTAAAAGCTACGCTGTAATTCATGCGGTCACATTTCTTAGTGGTAATTTTATTTTTTTTTTTTTCACTTTTACCGGGGTGCACAGGGATGGGTGTGTCGGACTTAGCACAGAATTGGTCTCGAATAAAAAATCGAACAGCGCAAGGTGCAAATTAATTTCTTTAGAATTAAGTGTTTTGTGTAGAATTTGTATAGTCCGTCATTTTTTTAAGTTAGATATATGATTTTTATGTACTAATTAAAGACAAATTTGAAGTAAGTAGATACGCATTTGAATGTTCCAGGATTTATTACCTCTAGGGGCGAAATGGGGTTGACATTTCGTATAAAGATTAGTATGATAATCAACAATTTTTAAGTTAGAAACATGTAACTTGAATTTCAGGTCTTTGATTACAATTAAGTAAGTATATCAATATTTATGGAAATCCTACGCGTAAGGGTAGAAACAGGAATCACACGGGAGAAGCCGCGGGACGTGCTAGTCTCTCAATATTATAACGTAGTTAGTCGGCTAATACAAAAAGTTGGTCTTAGATCAGGTCTTTTCATAACAGTTTATTCCACTGCGTCCAGCTTGCTCCTGCATGGAGTGGAGAGCCAGCTGAGGTTCCCGCCCGGGTTCAAGTTCGGGGCCGCCACGTCCTCGTATCAGATAGAAGGCGGCTGGGATGCTGATGGTAACGTATTTCTTTTAATCTATATTTAAATAATATCGATACTTCTATACTAATATAAGTAGCTTTGTCCGTTGGTTTCTGTAGACGTGCTTATCTAGAGAGCTACTGGTCCGGCTCGAACTATAGTCTGTGTTAGACGGGCCATTTATAGAGGAGCCTATAGGCTATATACAACGCATCGCCCGACAGGGGCGCGAGTTAGAGTTACGTAAGTGAAACAGCGAGGCGCTGCTAGTATATTATGTTCCATAATATTTTCTAATTCGTTAGTTTTGATCAATTGTTGTATAGTTGATCGCAGTTTGTTATGCTCTAAACTTGAAATTAGACGGCATTCAGATATAGTTTTCATGATATAGAGGCTGATATTGTGTAGGTAATATCAAATATATTAAGATCATCGTTGACTATGAATTTAGTATTTTTGGTTGTCACGCTCCCATTTGTATTTATTTATTCGCTATGAACAGACGTAGACGCTTAAGACGGATGTATGGATGTTTGTTACTCAAGTTCGCAAAACCAAAGCACATATTAACTAAACTCAGCTGTACTGCCGTTTTGTACCAGACTAACTTTGCGCGTGATTTTGTCTGTAGTGTATCAATCAACCAGTAATACCTACACATTTTCATGTACATAGTTATTAAATATGAACTTACCCAATTTTATTTCTATTCAAAATCCACGTCGGCTTTGCCCTATCGGAAATTATACGCTTAAATCTTCCATGGAACCACTCTATCAAAAATTCGAAACCGCATGTAAATCTATTCAGTAGATTTTGAGATAAATGATCACATAAGACTTTGTTTTGTAATGAGCATAGATTACAAGTCGGTCAGGTTTCTATAATTACACTTTGTACACAAATGGAAACGAGGAGCTATGTATTTATACTAAAGAATTTAATTTGAAGTGATCCACTGTGTGTTTTAAACCCAGGCAAAGGTCTAAGCATCTGGGACAGACTGCTTCACTCCTCTGAAAATATCTTCAAAAATGAAACTGGAGACGTCGCCGCCGACTCCTACCACTTGTGGCGTGAGGACGTTAAGGCGGCTAAGAACTTGGGACTGCACTTCTATTGGTAATCATTTCTTGCCGACTAAAACGTTAAAGAAAGATATAAATAATGACAGAGATCAACCACATCATTCAACCCTCTCTCTCTCTCTCTTTCCAGCCAGTCCTAGGGGTAACAGTTGTTGTTTAATGACTGAAAAATTAAATTACGGAAGCCTTTAACTAAACGAGTATGTATATTTCATAGGTTACTTCTTTATGGCGTAGCACTACTTCTTTATGGCATCAGCTTATCTCCTTCGTTAAAAGGCCTGTAACGCATCTGCGTGTCGTCGGATATTGCGTGTGTCTATGGTCGTCGGTGATCACCTCTTAGATAAGTGTAAATTCTCCCTCAATACATTCCTTATTTATATTTCAGATACTCAATATCGTGGCCCAGGATCCTTCCCAGCGGGTGGACGGATGTGATCAACAAGGCCGGCGTGAAGTACTACAGCGACCTCTTCGATGAGCTACTTGCCAATGACATCGAGCCCGTGGTCACCATGTACCATTGGGACCAGCCAGTTGCACTACAAGATCTCGGTGAGCAGATGGGCAAATATCTTCAAAAGTTTTAGCAAAACTGACGAGGCTAAGATGCAACCTTCGCTCACAATATACCGTGAAAAAATGGCAGCTTTGCCATCGCGTTTAGAGACACTACTGAATTTCCGATGGTCCACTGGCAAGGGAAGAGAAAAGGAGGGCAACACATGCAAAGCAAGTACGCGGACAAATAGAGACGTCGATAGCAAAGGCTATGACTGCTCTTTTGTCCTGCTCATTTGTCATTTTGATATGTAGTTTTGGGTCTCATTTAGACTACTCAAATTACAGGTTCCCTGGATTAACACTGGGTCCGATCTAAATATAATTAGGATTTTTCAATAAAATCAATAAAATAGGTAATCGGAAGTGTGCATACTGGCACATAAGCCCGTCGCTTTTACGCATAGGCGTAAAAGCGACGGGCCTTTCCTTCATCATCTCGTCGAAATACCAGGCAATGTGCGCGCGTACACTTGTATACAAAAGTGTTTTATAGAGACAAACGAGTCTATCGTCGATCAGGAACGCGGTTCGCAGCAAAATGAAGAATTTCAAGAAATTGGGTCTGTAAAGACTGGCTTATTTACAGGTGGTTGGACCAACCCGCTCATCGTGCATTGGTTCGGGGAGTACGCCAGGGTCTTGTACTTCCTATATGCGGACAGAGTCAAGCATTGGATCACCATAAACGAACCAACGGTTGTCTGCGATTATAATTACAACATTGGTACTTTTGCACCTCAAATATTGGAGACCAGATTTGCTCCATATTTGTGCAATAAGTACGTGCTCTTGGCCCACGCCAAAGCTTACAGGATATTCGATGAAGAATTCCGACCGACTTACAGTGGTAAGTACTGTATTTAGTACAAGTAAGTGTCATGCTGCTGTGTAGCCCAAATGGCACCACCGGATAGGTGCCCCACGTTCACCTATTCCCGTTGTAAAGTGCCAGTATCGCCGACGCGTTTCATTAACCACATAACAAAGTTGCAGATGACTTAATGGAGAGGAGGAGTAAAATAGTCATTATGCGGGTGTCCATGCGCGTCGGTATTTGTAATTAGGTTTCAATTTCTCGTTTGACCCCTATACAAAAAAATGATGAAATTGAATATGAATAAAATAACATTAGGTTGGTACTAATGTTGCGCTGTTTACTTCACTCGGGAGTGCAATGTCAATGTGGGGCTCCGACACAGGATGTGGATTCGACACAGATGATGGACGCCTTGTGTGGATGCAAGTGAATATCCAGTATTATAATTGTCATGTTCATACACACGCAGTGTCATCATCCACGTAATTAAAATTGTATATTGATTTCGCAGGCAAAGTTTCACTCTCAAACCATATTCTGTGGATCGAACCTGCCACACCCGAGGATGAAAAGTTAGCTGAACTTGGCCGTGAATTCATGGTATGTTATTGAATTTACTTTTATTTAGTACTACCATGCTGCGTTGCAGCTGAATCAGGCGGGCTCGACCGGGGACGTACCTCTCGTTCCTATGACACCACCGTGTGACACACACTGTGACAGCTATATTATCGTGTTGAATTGCTCTGCGATATAGACGACGTGAGAATGTGACAAAGCTTCCAGAAAGCTGCCCAACCCTTCGGCTTCCAACTCGGAGTTATATCTACCCAATAGCAACAGTTACCAAGGTAGAAGCATTCGCTTACGACTTCGCGAATAGCACCATCGACGTTGACCGGCCTAAGAAGAACGTGTTCGTTGAACATGAAGTACTCGCCGTTAATATTTATGCCGCATCCTGCCAAGTTACAAATCCTTAAAGACGTCTTCCAAAACATTAGTGAACAGTGTAGGGGAAATAACATCCCCATGTCGCACTACTCGATGCAAATGGATTGGCCTTGTTTGACCTCCCAGGACAAGAAAGGGCATAAAAACAGCATCATATAATGCTCTATGGACTCTGACGTATCGCCAATCGACCTGTTATCGCTGTAAAGCTTCCAAAACTGCCCAGGTTTTGAAGGAGGCGAAAGCTTTGCACTCGTGTGTCTTTGGTGCAACCTTATTTTTTGTGTTGCCTTATGGTGAAAATGGTCCATGGTGCTAAATCCTTTGCGAAACCCAACCTGCTCTGGTGGCTGAAATTCGTCAAGCTTTGCGGGGAGACGATTCGTCGAGACTCTTTAGAACAATTTTTAAATATGGCCAAGAAGTGAAACTGCTCTGTGATTTTGAAGAATTTCGAAAAACAAAACAATTGCACTTCCAAGCTATACCTTGGGAGGTACTCCCCGCTAAAGGACTAAATTAAAAACCTTTTTTACCTCTCTTAACACAGGTTTAACTCGAGCAATAAGAAGCTCGACTATAATTCCGTCCTTCTCCAGAGCCTTTTCCCCTTTGTGCTGCGCAAGAGCCAGAATAATCTCACTCAAGCTGACGTTCGGCAGTTCGCCTGACAGATGTTAGGCTTGCACGCGGATCGTTGTTTTCCTAAACATGTGGTCCACGACTTATAGAGTTCATACAGAGTGTGATTTCCGCACGCAGTTTCCTTTCAGCTAACTAATTAGTTTATTTGTTCACTATTTTAGATTGGAAGGTACGCGCATCCTATATTCTCTAAGGAAGGCGGCTGGCCGGTGTCCGTTGAAGAGCATATGAGAGAAGTCAGCTTGCAGGAGGGATACGATGAGTCACGACTGCCCACTTTCACCGAAGAGGAAAAAGCTTACGTCAAAGGTGAATTTAGCCAATATTTCAATTCCAGTAACCTAGGCTAAGATTTATATTAGAATATTTTGGGATCTTCAAAGATCGTACAGATGACTTTGGAAATTTCAACGTATGAAGTCGCGTTAGAGAATTGTTTGAAATAAAATGCAAAGTATTATAACTCAAAAATATTTTGTTGTACCAGTTGCGATCTGCCGTTTCACCCGCACAAGATTCGATGTTGTTGAAAGTCGTAATAAGAAGCGGAAACATACTGTTCGACCGAATAGTAGACGTACCGAATATAAAGAAAAATTTCATCTGAATCGGTGGAACCACAAGATCCGGACACAAGATTTTTATTTAATTAAAACTCTATGGGGACGACCTATGCCCAGCACTGAAGTCATCCGGCTGCTGATAATGATGATGATGGATATAAATGTGATTCATTAGCAAGAGTTCTCTAGGAACTCTCGTTAATTCTAAATTTAAGTCTAAAACGAGGTTTTAATGCACTTTTCAAATGCTTTCCTATAAGGTACGGGCGATCTGTTCTCGTTCAACCACTACACCACGAATATGATACGACCCGCGAAGGCCGGGGAGAATCCTGGCAGCTGGGTCGTCAATGGGTCCAAGGAGCTGAGCGCCGTACTGGAGGCGCCACCAAACGCCACGTACGGCGCATTAAAAGTATTTCCGGTAAATCAAATTATTTTCAATTACTATCCGGTGGATTGACGACTTGTTTATGCCGCTGCCTACGTGCGTAAATGTTTGCGTGCGTGCGTGCGTGCGTGTGTGTTCGTGTGTGCTTGTGAACGTCTGTATATATCGTCTGTCTGTAGCATCGTAGCGCCCAAACGAGTCAACCGATTTGGATTAATATATTTTTGTTAATACGATGACTTAATCGAGGGTTAGTATTAAAATTAATTAGCTGTGTTCCATGAAAATCTGTGCAGCCATTTGAGTATAATTGTGTCGGGGGTTTTTAATTTTCTTTCTAGATCTCCAATAGCAGTGATGACAATCCTTATTGTCGTCATGGCGTCAGGCGTTAGTCATTGCACAATCTACTTTGTTCTTCGTTCATTCGAGGCAAACGCAGCTAAAATCAATTTATTCATACAAATTCAAGACAAGACAATACCAGTTACTAGACATTTATTAAAATTTAAAGCATACAGCGATATTACCAAAATGTAGCGGCAATGATTTTTTTATAAGCGAATATTAGTATGTTGCGACGTGGCTGAGTGGTGCCGGCACGACCGGTGAAGTATCTCTCTCTCTCTTGAGGTTACAGCTACATATATCACGTTTCGTACGGTTTGTGAATAGCCGGCGGCAGAAAAAAATCAAAACACTCCGATTTCTCGTTTGTACCCAATACTATAAAAGATACTTTTCCTGCTGCAGATCTACCCTCAAGGTATCCGTCGCTTGATGAACTGGGTGAAGGAGCATTACGGGGATATCGAAATCTTTATCACTGAGAACGGAGCGTCCACCAATGGGAATGACCTGGAGGACCACGTGAGAGTCGACTTCTTGAGTGATTACATGGAACAGGCGAGTAAATATATAGATAATATCTCATCCTATCCACCCCAGCGGAATTTCGGCCATCTCTATTAATCAACTGCACAAGACATATTATTGTGCTCAAATGAGTGGGCAGGCACAAGTGCACGCCCTGTTCCTTCATTCTCGCATTCCTATGGGACCGAAATCCAACACGACCGGAAAGAAATCAGGCGCAGGGCGGACGGCTTAACGTCCTTCCAGTGACCGCCACTCATAAACAACACGGAACGCGACCTCATGGCTGTCACTTGCCTGCGGTGTCTTGTGAGCGCGCGGAGAAACTGACTAACTTCAACTTAATGTCGCCACACTACAAACAATGAATATGTTTTCAGCTTCTACTTGCAATAACAGAAGATGGAGTGCGCGTCACCGGCTACACGGTCTGGTCTCTCATCGACAACTTCGAGTGGTTCGACGGATACTCGTAAGTTAGGCGTACTCGTATTTCACACAATGTATTATTTTTGATATGACAATAGTTGGTGCCCGCGACGTCGTTAGCGTACTTCTTATTACATGACATATGTGGCCCAGGCGTATTAACTACACAAAATAAGGTTTAATTCAAATCTGTCCATAAGTTCCGGATATTGGCGTGTCAAACAGAATAATATACAGACTTTTTTTTCTTCAAATATTTTCTTTACTCCTGTTTTGGTATCACCTTATTACATTTCTTTTTAAAATTTGTAATGAACAGACATACGTACTTACAATTCTAATATGTATAAATTAACGTTTCAGAACGAAATTTGGGCTTTATCGAATTGATTATGAAGATCCAAAGAAGGCTAGGACGCCACGACTGTCTGCACACCATTATGCCTGCATCATCAAACACAACACCATTCAGTACCCGCCCGCCTGTATCAGCCCCTACTACAAGCAGGTCAAACACCAGAGCAGGACAGTGGATATGAAAAAGAAGATAGACGAACTAAAATCTAAATTATTCCATCATTATGAGGAAGAAAGTAATTCTCTTTAGGATTTTCCATAAAGAAGTGTACTCTATGTTTGGATACCATCTGGTGATAATAACTCCATAGAGAATCTATAATTTTTCTTTTCTTCGCGATTTAAAATGGATTTACGTGCTTTATCTAATAAAATATATAATTTTCATCCTATTTATTTCTCATGTTGTTCGTTTATCATATACCTCTTTTCTTCTACTTTACTTTGTGTTTTCCAAACTCTATGTGACTGCCATTTGAGGAAGATAATATGTCTTTCAATGTTATAATAACATAATAGATCATAACAGATTCGCGTTTTTTACAAGGAAATGTAAGCCGCGACGCCTAACTCTATTCATTACATGTACGAAAAAAATAAAATAATTAGTTTTCAAGATAAATATTGTTATTTTCCTTTAAACTTATTACCCTCCACATAAACAAATGGAGTCAAGCATAGTTTTTAACATTGTACAGTCGAACAGACGAGGAATCGATGCGTTTTTGCAACTACCGGCGCCTATGAACATTTGCATAACTGCTATGCCGATGCATTGCCCTCCTCATTTAACATTAACACATTGGTTCTCCAGAACCGGAAAACTAAATAGAGAAACCTCACAGTTGGCAATTGAGAAGAGCTGCAGGCCTCGTTGGAGGTTGAGGCTCACCGTGTTCAGAGACATGATGTGGCGCAGTCTTAAGAGGGTCACAGTCCATTTGCAAATATGTGTGCACAGTGTCAAAAATCACAAATAAAATATTGACCGTGATTAGTGACTCCGAGATATTTTGTAGGTACTGGGGAAGACCAGACTAACATACTACGATCAAATTGATCGGGTACTCTCCGGAGGTGGTATTGGTGGTCTTCGCAACCGACGGGTTTGTATGAAGAGAGTTATGAAAGTGGAGGAGGCAAGGCAGATATGTAAGGATCGTGACATGTGGCGCTCCGTTCTCTCTGCCTACCTCGTTAGGGAACTGGCGTGATGATGCGTTGTTGTTGTTTTTTATTAGTGACACCCATCAACGTTATAACCCATTTACACCTAATGCTGGGTGAAAATTGTCTGGCAAGACATCGGGACCTGTCAACATTATCAAATTGCGCAAAGAACTTCTACTATGATATATCATTAAATAAAATTCATTATGGCCTCCTGGACAATGAAATGTACATGTAAAAACAGCAGAAAGTTTAGTATCAAAAGAGATGGCATTACATTTCATAGGTAAGCACGTTTCATGTCTATAAATTTCTGAAAATAATTTACTTAGAGCTTAATTTACAGTGGAAGCAATGACATCTTTCATTCCTTCCCTTTCTTTCAATTATAATTAATTTTTGCTATACTTGTCATTGACAATTTTGATGTGTCAACAGT
Source organism: Eumaeus atala (assembly GCA_017140195.1). Taxonomy (NCBI): domain Eukaryota; kingdom Metazoa; phylum Arthropoda; class Insecta; order Lepidoptera; family Lycaenidae; genus Eumaeus; species Eumaeus atala. Next base: position 217,195 of record JAFELO010000219.1, on the reverse strand, counting down.
GCTGTATCACAATATATAACGTGATTTATCAATAAACAGAAAAAACTAAAGAGGCATGTAAATAAATGTATTTTATATGGAAAAAGTTATGCTTGACTATATTATTGTATTACAGGTTAGTGACCTCCCTACCATGGTTCAAGCCTTGTCGTGGTGGTGGTGCTTGGCAGCGCGTGATGAATTCAGGCGAAGCCAATTGAACCGAGGGGGATCTTTGCACCCCTCTTATAAGAAATGAGGGCTTAAACATCAGGAGCAGGAATCGCTCTCGGTACCCCTCTTATAAGAAGAGGGGACCTAAGAGCAACGGGGCAGGGGGCGAGGGTGCGAACCTCACCCCATTGCACTGTCTCAAGGTCGGTGGGGTTATCCTGTAGTGCTGGGCAACCCCATCTGTAGAGGTGAAGTTGGTCCCTTAGGGGGCTGACTAGCCGTCGAGATGCCCTGATGATTGCTGTTCCGGGGCACCTCACCAAGGGCGGCACTGGTGGCACTCGCGATGGTTTTTGTGGGTATTCGGTACTATCATGTGCCGCGAGTCCCACACACCACTGGACCCCACCCAGGGCCGGTGAAGGCGCGTAAATGCGTTTCTCTGCGCCAACAAAAAAAAGGTTAGTGAAGTCACTTACATGCAATGAAGTTAAATTATTATCTGTTTTGGGCTGTCTGAAAAAATATTCTTTAGATTTTGTTGTTAGGACTTATGTGACTTTTATGGCGTTTTTAATTATAGATGTATTGTAATCCCTACTATGTATATGAGATAACGAGACAAATCTGCCAGTCGGAGTCTAGAAGGTACCGCCACCTACAAAGACCTGTACGAATGCTTACCCACAGTTACTTAATCCGCTACCTTGTACCCACAACCAACGCGAAACTAAAACACAACAACATAGCATCATTTCTACGCCATTATTATGTGTGCAAAGATACATTATAGACAGCTGAAAGCATTATACCTTTTAAGTAGGTACTGAAAACATCATCAAATTATTTGAATTTTAGGCGAAAAATGACAATGTAGAAAGGAAGGAGAATAGGAATTAAAAAGAATATTGAAGAGGAAACTGAAAATTCCATAATTTCTCCGTTGTTGTATTGGCACACCCTGCAAGCCTGAGACAAATGATCACGTTTGCTCAAGCCAAAAATTTCTATCTCAGATATAGAGAGATCAACATATCATTTTAATTTTCATTTGTAGCACACAACATATATTATATGTGCAATCTATGATCGGTTGAGTTATGGCCTGAGCAAGTGAAATCTTAGTTGATAAAGGGAAGAATAATGAAGACGTTTCATCGGGTAAATTGAGAAGTGAACCTTACGGAAGATGACATTATAGTAGGCATTCCAGGAGGCATTTGTGTCAAAGAACACATCTGAGTTCTTTGCGGCATCAGTGTTGTATAACCTAGTAAACACTCATCAAACACCATACAATATACTATCGACAAGCACTACCTACATTTCCCATCACTATTGACAAGAGGTCATATTGTATCCTTTTAACGCTTTCCCTTCCCCGCGTACCTCAGCGACTTGTCTAAAACGTTTGTACGTGGAAAATATGACATGTGACGTCTATAGGTTATAACGTCGATGGTGACACCCCATTACTTGTAGCTATCAAACATTTAAAATTTTGGCATACACAGGATATTTTATTGTGTCTGTTATTACTCTGTATGCATACCTAGTTACCTACATGCATAAAGAAGTGAAAATACTTTTAGAGAGTTGAGAAATTGTAGAGATAGTATATGTTTATATACAATGTTATAAATGAGAAAGTTTGGGCGTGTTAAAGGATAGAATAGAAGAACAGGAGTCGCGAAGGGTTTTGTAGTGTTTATTATAATAGTTCGCCTGTAGAATGTGAAGTAAAAGAGCCATTAGCAACCGATCATTTCTTGTCCGTCTGACGGACATCGACATCTCTCTAATGCTCTGGTACATGCAGCAATGGTTGGACGTCTGCATCGATAGGCACTGCATTGTTTACGATTACACTTCAGGGCAACGCACCAGCTATTAGCTACACGCACCTCTCGCGCCGTAAAGGGAGTTAGCGAGCCGTAGCAAATGAGTGAATGCAATGTAGCGAGAGTATAGATCCCGGCCTTAAACAAGTCGGTTCAAGTCGAAAGAGACGGCGATGGTGGCTCGCTGTTTGTCGCTCTTTATTCATTTCCCTGCGCAAATCTAATCCAATTGGAGCTCTTTTAATTTCGTAGCCGCCTGTTGCGCAGTATGTGGTCTAGCGTTGTCGTGAAGCAGCAGTGACGTGGATGAATTGACCATCCCAGGTCGTTTAGCCGCTAGCTTTTCCATTATGGTTTGCAATTGCTGACAATAAACTTCAGCCGTAACATTCTGGCCAGATTTGAGAAAGTGTAATGAACAATACCGGCACAAGTCCATTAAAAGCTTACAAATAAATTTCTTGGGGTTAATTCTGGCTTTGGGCAGGATTTGGCTAGCCAAGATCCAACCATTACGCTGAGCGCTTCCGATTATCGTAAAGAATCCATTTTTCATCACAGGCAATGTGATTCGGTTTAAAATACCTTCATTAGTGTGCCGGCTTAGTAATGAAACGCAGCAGTCGACGCGCATTTTCCGGTTTGCTTCAGTCATTTCGTGAGGTACCCACCTTTCAAGCTTCCCGATTTGCTTCAAGTGAATTGAAACAGTTTTATCACTAACATCGCAGCCTGCACCTAACTTGGACGTAGTTTGCGGTGGATCCGCTTCCACAGTAGCCTTCAACTATTCAGAATCAAATTGAGTCTCAGAAATTTCCGGAACGAAAACGTTGGAAACAAAAACGAAGTCTTGCAACACGACCGCCGTATTCATCATTCACCATTCGAGTCGTTTCCGCAGCACTATTGCCACGGCAGAACTTGTACTAGTAAATAATGCAATATTTCAAGTTTTCCATTTTGTACTTTCAATGAGTGACGCAAACAGAAAAAACGGAAGAAAAAGAAACACGTAAATGACGGCCATCGAAGCACGAATATATGAGTAAGTAGCTGTACACATTCGAAATTGGAATTGCTTACCAAAAAAGGAAAAAAATTCGTGATTAATGTGACTAGTGTGAAAAACGCCAATTTTATATGTAAGGATCTAATCTGTATAACATGGTCTAATCTGTATCCTTCTGTTCTGCTATTATAAAACTGAAGAGTTCATTTGTTGATGGAACGCGCCATTCTCAAAATGTACCACCGTTCAGATTTGAAAAATCTTTTGAAGTCTGATAGCCTATTTATCGGGGTGGGCTAAATACCATAACGCTACGACCAACTAGGTCTGCAGTTACGCGGATAGCGCCGGATCGCGGTCCTAGTCAGTAAAGTGTCACCGTATTCCGTTTATACTCAAAGAATCATCAGCGGGCGGTGGGTGAGGAAACATGAGATCTAGCTCTTCAATAGTATGAAAACTACAGGCGCCAAAAGGCTCTGGATGTTTGTCCCCTACGTCGCGCATATTGAAAACATTGTAACATTTTCAGGAGTCTTGTGAAGTCACATTGAAAACGATTACACGCATAAGAAACACGCCAACATATTGGGCGTTCTGTATTGCGAATATGGTTTGTATTACTTGTCAATAAAATGTGACGAGCAGACAAGTGAGATCTTGTAAAATGAGTTGCAGCTACGTCGGGCTGAAAATGGAGCCGGGAATTGCCTATTGCTGACATTGTACTGATGTGAATTTATTATAAAAGTCCACAGATGTTATGCAAACGTGTTGCCCTGCCCCCCCCCTCCTTTCAATGAACTATCGCAGCTCGTACACCGTACGACATGTCTCAGCACTACTGCTGTCCCTTACGACATACAGTGGTATCTAGTGAGCGAGATATGATACTGATGAAGAGCGTCATTTTTAATTAAAGGCATTTCCAATTTCCAATTATTAAGTATTTTTGTAAAAGTTCTTGTTATCGCGGCCAATATCGCAATTAGAGAATTAGACACTATAATTAATTTCACCATCATCAACCGGACGACTTCATTGTTGAACATAGACTTCCCCATGTTATTAATTTCATTTAGTTTCAATACTATAAAATCTATAATTAAATTAGTTATATTATCTTTATAACTGCTAACAATAATCTGTGGACTTACTCCACGTTAGCCTAGCCCTGTGCTAGTATCTTAAAAATTTGCAATATAAGCGCTCTAGCGACGTAAATATTTTCTAATGCTAATAAAATTTATAATGTAATAAGCGGGATTTGAACCCGCGACCGCGGGCGTAACGTGTTTGTTTGCTTGTTTTTCATTTTTTGATAAAGTTTGTTTTCTATGATGTCATGCTGCATTACAGCCAAATTGGACGAACGTGACCGTGGAGACACACATCGCCGTAAGATCATAGCTATGGTGTTTCGTGTGGTTTGTGAGTGGTAGCGCATCGGAGGGGAGGATGACAGGAGAGCAACAATAGTATGGGCACCGGTACTCATCAAAACGCTTCTATTATTTGTATGCCCCCGTATACTATAACAAACATTGCTTTGCTGCATTGCACCCGAAGTTCGTGCACACTGTGAGTTTATGGGGGCCCATTAGAGGAGAGGCACTCCTTCCTAAAATGGCAAGACGGAGAAAAATATTGCTTATGTAATAAATGAATTGAGAAAATGTGTTGATTCGACTGACTGGCTGAGTTGGTAACGTGACGGTCCGCGTGTTACGCGAGGTCGCGAGGTCGAGTCCCGCGTAGACCATGGATTTTTATATATGTATTTCCACAATGAAAATCATGAGTATATTTTTCTTATATTTATAAAATATATTAAATATATTTCCATAGTCTGTTACCTGTGGAATAAGCTGCCACCTCTCACCGCCGCCTTCCAGCGAATATTCCTTGAGATCATCATAATTCCTGATATTATTTATATTATTCATTGGTCTACCTCGTGGTCTAGGGGTAAGCAATGGTCGGACCCAACGTTACCGTCAACTGCCTGACTGAGGTTGGCCGTGTCACACCCCGATGCCTCGGAGAGCTCGTTCAGCTATCGGTGCTGTTCTGCAGAACTGGCATCAAACATGTTCATGATATTTTTCTTACGCACTTCACTAGCTCAACCATTAACACTTTACCTATAATTTATTTCAATCTTATTAATAAATATATTACTTGTACAGTATCAAATACATAAAAGATTCGTATACTTATACCCCTTTATTGTGTTATATTTTGTAAACTATAAATTATAAATTATTTAAATATCTTATATCCTGTTATTTAGCGAATCAATATATAATAATAATAATATCTGTGGACTAGCCTAGCACTGTGTTTAGTACCCAAAGGACTTGTGTGACAGGTACTAGGCAACGGAAGTATATTTAATATTTCTATAGATTTAAAAAATGTTATATATTTAAGATTTTTTTTAAAAGAAATACATATAAAACATATACAAACATCCATGACATAGGCGGTATTCGAACCCGTGACCTATGGCGTAACACGCGGACTATTAGCCACGTTACCGACTGAGCCAGCCGGTCGTCAAGTATGTAATACTCAAAGAAAACCGAAGAAAACTCAAAGTTAGATTGATAAATCATCGTTCTTTGGGAGCAAGCCATGAGGTGTTTGGCTGCATTGGTAAAGCATGACATTGAACTTCTAGCAGTGAACGAGTCGTGGCCTATAGAAGGTGAAGAAACAACAGCTCCGTATATTTCGAGATATCGCCTTCATCGCGTACCTCGTTCTCCAGGGCCTCGTGGGGTGGGTATCTACATAAAGCGCGAAATGTCCACCCGCAAATGTGGTTGGCAATAATTGAACACTCAAAAAAGATGGTGATCGGTTCGGCCTACCCACCGCCTTGGCTTAGCGTTGAAACCTTTGTAAATGCGTTGAGTGAAACAATTTCCTCTCTCTCATGGAATGGTCATATAATATTACTAGTAGATTTCAATTTTAATTACATAAACAAAGATAAAATTATTTTAATAATATTTAAAAATTATCAGTTACCTTCAATCTTCATCTACACGTGCCTACGCCATTTCACTTCGCATAGTGATACCCTGCTCGATCTCATTGGACCACATACCAACACTCAGTGATCATGCGCTGGTTGGCTGTGAACTAATGGGCCCAAGGCCAAGCCCCAGCCTAAACCGGTGTTTTTAGATATATTAATGACATAGAAACTGGGAAATTTAAAACAATTATGACACGTATTAAATTTACGTTTTAACGTCAAAGAACGCTATGACACCCTCCCCAGCTGTATGTGTGATCCGAATGACATCAATAAACATTTTCTCGATATACCTGGCGACAATTTTGTTGCAGAGCCTTATATATATTTCATTAATAATAACAAATTTAGTTCTTCTACTCTTCAATTACAGACAGTATCGGAAAAAGATATCACTTTCATTATGAGGAAATTGAGAACCATTTCTCTTAATACGTTGTTTTTGTCGTTATTCTATATACTGTCAACTCTAACGTTACTAGTGAATAAAAGTATATCGCCCGCCACTTTCCCTAGCACGTGGAGAGAGGTTGCAGTTCGACCGATTCCAAAATATCATATCCCTTAGAATTCAAAGACCTACGTCCTATAAACGTTTTACCCTACCTTCCGAAAATATTTGAAAAAATTGTTTGTAAGCAATTAAAAAATTTCTTGGAGCACAATAATACCTTACCTATATTACAATCTGGCTTCAGAAGACATCATAGTACCTCCACCAGAATTCTGAACGTGCTGGACGAAATACTTCACGCTCTAGATGAAGGAAACGTCATTGTAGGTGTTGCTCAGCCTTTCAAGAGCGTTTGATGCTATAAATATTGACTTGCTTTTAGCTAAGGCGCGCTTCTATGATTTGGAAGAGGACTCGATTCAGTGGCTTACGGGCTATTTTGCTAGAGTTATAGGTTTTAAAATTGGTATCAAATCGTGGAAATCCAAACTGCAGAGGAAAAAATTATGTTCCCATACCGAAGGAAAAGAGGTGTTCCGCAGGGCTCCATATTAGGACCTGTATTATTCTGCATTTATTCGGGAGACGTCATAAAGTGCATAAAAAATTGTAGATATCACATACAAGCTGATGATATATAGATCTATTTGTCATTCAAGCCCGATATTGTTGAAAGGTCAATAACTTTAATAAATAGTGATTTGCAGCTCATATTCAATTGTTCCAAATCGAATGCATTAGTTCTGAACCCAATCAAATCAATATATATAGTTCTTGGTAGCCGTCATCGAGTGCGGCTAGTTAACGGTGTCGTAAATACGTAATCTTGGTCTAATATTAGACGAGCATATGCGCTTCGAATCGCATATATCAGACATAATACGCAGCTGCTTTTATAAACTTGAAGTATTATAAGTTTATTCCACTGCCGTCCAGCTTGCTCCTGCATGGAGTGGACCCAGCTGAGGCTCCCACCCTGGTTCAGGTTTGGGTCCGCCACTTCCTCGTATCAGATAAAAGGCCAGCCGCCTTTTATCTTCAATGGTAACGTATTACTTTTAATCTTTATTTATATTCTACCTATACTTCTATACTAATATAAGTGGTTTTGTGTGTTGGTTTTGTTATGTATTTGTTTTGATAGACATTTATTAATATTGTATGTGTGGAAGACACTTAAATAAAAATATAGTTTTGCTTCACACTTCGGTTGTATCATTTTATTGGCGATGAGGAAAATTAATACTTTTTCAGAGAAATAGCGGCAAATATTGGTAACATAGAGTTTCCGGGACAGTTTAACCCTAAGACTGATAAGTGGGGTGATTACAGAGTTGCAGTGCGCGCTAGACGCTGCGGGTGTTAGCGGCAGTGACCAGGATACAAGAGGACGTTCTTTGTTTTTTTCACAATGCGGCAAATACACTTACGCGTTAATTGCGTCACTGTTAACACCTGCAATACCAACTACGGTTAAGTACAATGAAATTATCCAAGTGCTTGATAGATTTTTCGAACCGGAGGTTAATGAAATATTGGAAGCATACAGGAATTTGTGTCTGCAATTACTTTGAAGGGCGCTAAGTGTAATTTTACGGATTTTAAACACCAACTGCGGGATCGTCTGGTACCGTGCATTCAAGACGAACGCTTGCGTCGGGGTTTGTTGAATACTAAGGATCTTACATATGTGATAACAGTACAAAACTGTCTCAACTACCGAACTACGTTTCTTCACCTGTATGCCAGTGCTACGGAAGTGAAGTGAACTTTGTCCATCGTCACTGAACCTATGGACATCGGTAGAATTAAATCGGACGGGTGTCGACGCTGTTCACGGTAACATCAGCCGGGCGAGCGCTGTAAATTTGTTAAAGCGAGATGCTATTATTGACAGCGCTTTGGTCACACTGCAGCGGCATGCAATAAAAAGACCGGCAAGGTACATCTGTCAAGTGAAGGGAACCAAGCAGACACTGGTACTGGGAAGGTGGCTGAGAAAATGACGGGTGTCTACATTTCTTTAGATACTTTTCTCTAATAACTCTGGAGCATCTAGGACTATCATATCAGAGGAAACATATCATATCTTGTGGCTGTCGCCTCCACCTCTTAATTCTACAAATTTAAAGCTAATGACGTGTACTCTCAGATGTGGAAGGAGAAGCGTGTCTCTGTTGGAGAACTATACTTAAGAGCTGGGGGGAAAAAGAGAAGGCCGCATTTGGAGTGGCTAAGAAAGTACTGGCGTTAACCGGCTATGACCTAGACAACGAACTACTTCTCATTTGTGATTCGTCCGAGTATGGTGTCAGGCCGCTTATTGCTCACACTATGGAAGATGGCTCTGAGAGACCTATCACGATGGCTTCGCGTACAATGCAGGCGCAAGAAAGGCGGTATAGTCAAATTGACAAAGAAGCTTTAGCCATAATGTTCGGTTTGACAAAGTTTCATGAATTTTTGGTGGGCTGTAGATTTCGTATTGTGAGGGAGCATAAACATCTGGTCGGATTGTTTAATAGGGAGAAACCTATAACGGACCAGATATCTCCACGAATGTAGCTTTGGGCATCGAAACTGAGATGCTATCATGAGATACAGTACAGGTCTGGAAATTTTATTGGTAACGCCAATGCCCTTAGCAGATAGACTATCCCTGAGACTGCAGCAGTCACAGATGAAACAATTAAGGAAGTGTTGATGTAGATCAGCCAAGCGGTTAGAATCTCGACGCCCAGAAAATTGCTGGTGAGACTAAAGGACATCCAGTATAGCAGAAGGTTTTGTTTCACGTCTTACATGGATGGCCGCAACAAAACAGCGATTCCATGCTTCAGCCGTTTTGGACACGGAGAGAGGCTCTTTCACATAATAAGGATTGTTTATTGTGGTGCAACAAAGTCATTATACCTGCGTCTCTTCAAGAGCAGATACTTAAGCTTTTACATTCCCCACATGCGGGTACTGTTACACTTACAAACAGATTGAGGATACTGTGGGAGCATGCAAACATTGTCAGATGGTTGGGAATAATCCATCAGCAGACCCGCAGACATGGATCGCCCCAAATAAACCTTGGAGCGGGATCCACATTGGTTTTGCCGGGATTTTTGAAGATAAAACCTTTCTCGCTCTAATCGACAGTAACAGTAAATAGTATGAAGCTGAGACAGTATCTTCGATGAGCACTGCGTCAGTTGTAACTGTGCTGGGGTAAATTTTTGCAGCCCAAGGACTGCCAGACACTTTGGTATCGGACAATGGCAGAGTTTTCAGCTCTGAAGACTTTAATGCATTCCTGTCTAAGAATGGTATTAGGCATTTAGTATTAGGCTTTACTATCCGCCGTATCACCCGGTCACGGTTAGTCAAATAGAACGTTCAATACAGACGTTGAAATATAAACTGAAGGAATTAACTGATTCCGGTATGACATGGAGTGAGAAGCTGAGTCAGACGCTATACTATCTTCGCACAGTGCCTAACAGTTCAACAAATAAAACGCCTGCGGAATTTTTGAACGAGCGTCGGTACAGGACAGCAATGTCCAATCTCCATCCTGATTCTATCCCCGTCGAGACCTGAGCAACAATTCGAAGCCGCTGCGCAAAGAACACCTGTTTGGAAGTTTACAGCATTGCAACCGGTACTTGTACGTATATACGGGCCGGGGAAAAATTGGCAGGGAGCTACAATTGAGATAGCTGAAGCACCCAGCTCATATAGTGTGAGAACGAAAGAGAGCTACACCGACGACAGGCAGAGCAGATCTTTGCGCGTATAGTGACCCACACAGCCGTATATTGACCCATACATCCCGAGGCTGCGCCTGAGCCGAATTATCGTACGGCAAATGAAAGCAGATCTAGATCAACTTCACCGGATATACCTATTGAAATACCACCACCAGAGTTATGGTCAGATATTATTGGCATTCCGAATTCAGCTGATTTGTAATTTTGTTTATTTAGTCTTTTATATGTATGGGTGAAAGATATGTTATGTATTTGTTTTGATTGAGATTTATTTATATTTTACGTGTATGTAATGTGTATTTAAATAAAAATATATTTTTGCTTCATACTTCGAACTGGTTCACACCCCGACTGATAAAATTGGCTATATTCTGAAGCGAGCTTCAATAAAAACTTATTTTAAGCCGCCAAAGAAGATTAGTCAGTTCTTACCATCTGTGAAATGCCGTATCCCTCTGCAAGATGCAGGAGTGTACAAGCTTGATTGTGACTCTCCTATATAGGCAAACTAAAAGATCTATAAAAACTCGTTACAAAATCTGCTATCTGTGAGCATGCTGAAGTTGGCCCCTGCCATTACATTAGATTTGATAAACCGCAAATCCTCAATAGGGAACACCGATTCCTTCCAAGGATGACCAGTGAGGATATTGAAATTAAAAACATCTAAATTTCAATAGAGAAGATGGCTGGGTTCTTCCCTCTGCTTGGGATCCAGTGGTGAACATAATCAAATCAAAACGTAAACATAACACCTCATACAGCGAGACATAATAAGTACTGTTTGCGTTAATCAGAACAACTAAAATTATAATTCTTCGGGTACTTTTAAAAACTCGGTGCATCAGGACATCTGTCATCGCAGTCCACCCGTGACCATGCTTGCTGTAAAGCTTCTGAAACGTCGGGCTACATAAATGATTTAATAAACCGCGATAAAATCCGTAAAAGTAGTTTTATTGTAATGTCTAACATTCGCATAAATTTAAGACATCAATACGATAATCATTGACTTCAAATTAATTTATATACAAGTTAGCCTAAAGTCTTTTCAGGTTTGTCTTCGTATCTATAAAAATGAAACCACTGAACTATACACACGCGGCCGTTAGTATTTATTTAATTGCTATGAACAGTAAAAAAGTCACAATTTATAATTTTATTGTTACCTTGGCAACACCAGTGGACGCTTAGGATGAATGTGTGGATATTTGTTACTCAAGTACGCAAAAATCAAAGAACACATTCTAACTAAACTCAGCTGTATTGCCTCTTTGTACCAGAATAACTTTGCAAGTGATTTTGTCTGTAGTAGTGTATCAATCAAGTAGTAACACCTCAGAGGTATACATGGTGCATGACACTACATTCTCCTATGCAACAGAGTCCAGTCGGCACGAATGTAGAGGTAACTCTCGCTCACTTGATACCGCCGTAAAGTGTCACCTAAAGTGTCACTTTCGTGCGGCTTGTGAAAAGCCGGTGGCCCATTTAGTTGGAGGTGAAAAGCAAGGCGACGCGTCGGTCGTCGTAGACAGGCTCGGATAGCTCGTATGTACCCCTATGTTATACACTTACCCACAACAAACTCCTACCCACCTCTCGTTATACGGTGCGAATCATGGGAGATGCAAGGGGGTTTGCTCACCGGCTCTGCTCCCCAACTAGAAATTATTAAATTGCTCTCTCATTATTTTACTCTCCCCTTTGTGGTGCCTAACACCACCAAAATAGAAGTTGTCATCTTCGTAAGTTCTGATTATCTCGATGCTGCTAAGTCGTTACCAATCCTTCCTCTTTTTAGCCTATTGCCTAGAACTCTGTTCCGTTGCAACCAAATCCTGGTGATAGACTGGGCCCGCTTTCTTCCGTAGCATGCCATTCAACATGATATTTCGCTCGTTTTTACGAGTCACATTCCCACAGTACGTGGTCTCTGGTTTCAGCTTCATGACCGCAAGGACATGATGGCAGGTCACATAACACCGAACACACCGAATCGCTGTAGCATATGTCCGCAGCGCAAAGGATCCTAGCATCGTCTATGTGTACACCAAGTACCTAGGTCATAGATAAACTCTCGATCGAGGTACCGTTAATCCTAATGAATGGTCTGCTTTAAAAACGACCCTTAATTGTCATAGTCTGGTATTTGGATGCGAAAAATATTAGCCTATTACGGGTACCTCAATCCGATAAACTTGATGGATCGTGGAATGTTCCTGTTCGATAACGGCGCGAGACTGTGCCGCCGTCGCAAGCGTCAAATCGTCCGCGTATGCAACCAAACTTACACCCTCTCATCTCGGCAATTTAAGGATATTGTCCAGGAGAATTTTCCATAGTGTGGGGCCCAATATAAAACCGCGAGCGCGGTGGCCAACTGTGAAGCGAAGCCAATATGTACGGCGAGATGCCGGTAGCTTTTGCTTTTAACCGCATCATTGGTTCCGGAGATGTCCAAAAGGTCGAGCTGGACGTACTCATATGTGGAATCACCTACTATCTCGAAAAGTGATTTTAATGCGCTTACAGGTGAACGCCCTCTAACGAATCCATCCTGATTTTGATAAATACTACGATGCGTACAGGTAGCGCAAGTAATTATGAAGCGTTCCAAATTTTTCATTTTCTTTCCCTTGTCATTTACCTTTGGCACCACACCACTATCAATGATATCTGGAGAGACCCCTTCTTTGATACACGCTGTGTACATCAGCATTATTCATCCGGCAGATGCCGTCCAGACGTTCCTGATGATCTTTCGAGTGATTCCGTCTAATCCGGTATGTAGTAAGCTTGTAATAATGTAATCGACTTGCAATGCGGAAAGAAGCATCTGAATCCCTCCCGGAAGGAGCTCTCCTCAAGAAGGCTGCATGCTCATGTAGCCGCCACTTGCACTTGTCGATGATGGTTGTTGTCGGTTTCTGTTCTATTATCTGGACATAGGGAGTACAGGAGCAGATGCATATCAATTTATGTGCTGGCAGAATAATCTTCTAGGAATTTTGCGCCTTGCATGACATTCTTCGGAGGATGAGATCTACCAGTCCCGGCTCGGTATGCTAAACCTCAAAGATTTTCATTTCCCGTCTCGACAATATCTCTGAAATGCTTAATTTCAGTGTCCTTCATGGCCACATTGTATTCTTGACTGACTACACGTAGGGCTTCCTGCAGTGAGATATCGCCTTTACGTTTTCCTCGTCTCGAGTGTTGCCAACATCGGCGTGCGGCCTTGACTTTACGGCGCAGACGGTCCAGAGTCGGGACTTCACTATCCATAGCCCCGGAACTCTTTATCATTGCGACATCCGAGGTATCTTCTGGCAGTTGGCATAAGGATTTCACTAAACTGATTGGCAGGTTCATTTGCTGGTTTCGGGTTCTAGTTAGTAGCTGGAGTCTAGTTTACCCATTCGCAAACATAGCGTCGATCGCAAACAAAGCAGGCCCAATCTGCCCCCCCCCCCCT
>JAFELO010000219.1:177301-203443 GCA_017140195.1 Eumaeus atala | reverse complement strand
CCTCGTGAAAGGTTAGTCTAATGGACCCATCCATTAGACTCCTCTGTCGACATCGGTCTTGATACTCTGCAACATATCTGACGTGTAATTATCTGATGGTCACTTAAGCTAACACCTTCGTCTACGCGCCACTCTGATATCGGTACTTATCGTGTCGCGAGTATCAAATCCACATTAGAATTATCATTTGGTACGTTGAACTTTGGAAACTGGCCTTGCCTGTTGTGAATGTAAGGACCTCTGCTCTATATAAAATTTCCCATTTGGGTCTTCCTGTACTCTGTGTCTCGCCCTCGCCCTGAGTATTGACGACGTTCACGAATCCAAAGTGGTGAATGCGCATTGCTGTCTTTTTGTTCTGCAGCATTCATTATAAATTTAGTGCGCTGACCTGATGAAATTATATAAAATATAATTTTTTTGCTTAATCCTTCGAGTTTTAACTACATTTTGATGTGTATTTTTGGGTCTAATTTGGACAAGACAAATTAGAAGTTCCCGGGATCAAACCCCGGGTCCGACCAAAATATAACTGGGATTTTCAATAAATTCGGAGGAAACCGGAGGTGGGCACACAGGCCCGTCGCTTTTACTACTAATTGCCCTTCCTTCTTCATCCCGTCGAAATACCAGGCAGTGTGTGCGCGTACACTTGTGTACAAAAGTGTTTTGTAGAGAAAAACGAAGCTACCGTTTGATCAGGAACGCGATTCACCGCAAAATTAAGAATTTCAAGAAATTCTGTCTGTAAAGTCTTGCTCGTTTACAGTTGGTTGGACTAACCCGCTCATCTTGCATAGGTTCGGAGAATACGTTAAGGTCCTATACTTCCTATATGCGGACAAAGTCAAGCATTGTGGACAACAACATTGGCACTTTTGCACCGCAAATATTGGAGACCAGATTTGTTCCATATTTGGGCAATAAGTACATGCTCTTGGCCCACGCAAAAGACACATTCTTTTCCTCAAGAGGCAATGAGATAGAGTTTGGAAAACACACAGAATATAAAGAAGAAAAGAGGTAAACGATAAATGGACAAGATGAGAAATAAATAGGATGAAAAATATATTATGGAAAGTATCTTACATCGCGAAAAAAGGAAAAATTATATATTCTCTGTGGAGTTATTATCACTAGATGGCATCCATACATAGCGTTCAGTTCTACGGAGAATCCATAAAGTTATTATGTACTTTCCCATAATGCTGGAATAATTCAGATTTTATTTCGTCTATCATTTTTTTCATATCCACTTTCTTGCTCTGGTGTTTGACCTGCTTGTAGTAGGGACTGATGCAGGCGGGCGGGTACTAGACGGCGTTGCATTTGAAGATGCAGGCGTAGTGGTGCGCAAGCAGTCGTGGCGACCGAGCCTTCTTAGGATCTTCAAAATTAACTCGACAGAGCTCAATTAAAGAGCATCAACGAGTGTTTATTTATTCAATTTACTTTAGATTTATCATATTTAAACACATGTCAGGCCGGATGTTACCTATATGGCTTTTTGACATTTGTTTCAGATATATTTTAAATTTTAAACTAATATTTTTATAATAATTGTTCTTGTTTAATAAACAATTGTTCATATTATGATACTAACGTATATTAGAATAAAAAAGGCACAAAGTAATCTAGACATAGAGTTAACTATCACTGTAGAGGGTTTACTATGATGTCAGGGTGCACTTTGGTGGTTTTACGGTGATTTAGGACTTCGCTATTGATATAAAACATGAAAATATGGCCCGAAATCAGAAATAATATAGTGATGACGTTACCGTGAAAAACACTACATTCTTCGATCACACTATCTCACCACAGTTGGGGGGAGATAGAAGCTCTTCCCTACGCTATTGATTGCACAGTCAAGATAGACTGTTCACTGTACAAAGAGTAACGTTTGAAACACATTTTACATAGTGACTTCAATTTCGTAGAAGTAAATAGTAATTCGTTCAGATTATTAAGTTTTTAAACTGACACGATTAAAGACAGAATTCCCCAAATTCGTTACTTTGCTTTTAACTTCTAGTTTAATTGTGACACCATATTATATACTCATATGTCTTGACGCATTACATCAGGATGACACATTGAGGGCTGTGTGACCATTCCAGGAAATGGACTCTAGGTGTGGAGTATTACGTGTAAAATGGCAAGCTATAACACATCTCCGAGGTACACACCCAAGGTGTCCTCATTTCATGGCCTTCGAGGCCGTACTGGATATTGTATGTGTCTAACACAGACATCAGCTGTCCTAGCTGTCATCACAATACAGACTATGTAAATGTCTTGACATATATGGAACAACGCAGACGCGTTGTCTTCCTTCACCCATCACGCTAGATAGGCCATCGGCTACAAACCGCACACTATAAATTCTAAGACGGTATTATGTGAGTGAGAGGTACTACACCGTTCATGTCAGCAAGTTTGAACATGGCACTGCCTCTTATATAGCCATGCAAATACGCCGACCACAATATTTAATAAAATAATGCAACACAGTCCGCAAGGAATGTTGCGAGCTAAACTAGTACTGAACGAAAATAAAAATATTTTTTTGAAAGGTGTGTCATATAGGCTGTCATGTTTTCTTTTACATTATTCAAACATTCCAAAGCCAGTGCTGTGTGCAGTGTGCCAGCTACACAAGGACCTAAAGAAGCCCACAAATAAGAAGACGCTATATATGGAAGATCACATAACTACACACGGTATGATGGACAATAGAATCCTAATACCTAGACTGGAGAGAAGTCCCCCTAGGTTGCTGTGACAAGCAGCCTATCACCCGCAATACTGATTATATTAGAAGGATTTTGATTTTTTCGGTAATATATGGGACAAAGGAGTAAATGAAGCCTTTTTACGACTACCGACTGCCAATGAAAATCCGTATTGTTACTATGCCGACACTTTGCCATTTTCTTCTTTCCCTCTAATGGGGCCACTGCCTACTCACAGGCTGAACGAAACGCGACAACGTATGAGCGAGAGGTACCCCGGTACATGTGCCGGTCCAATTCCTTTGCAATGCAGCATGACACAATCTCACTGAAATGCAACATAGCAACTCCTAAGCGAGACAAGCAATATCTATCTAAGAATGTTATACGTAGCACACGTAGCAGCATGTAACTCGTAGCAGCTACGAGCTACGTGCCGACCAAGACGTGGGTAGAGATATAGCAATGGTTTCTTTCAGTTTAGTGTTGTAGATATTAATCTGCAACACTGAACTGTCTCCTACCAATGTCGAAATTACGAACTTTTGCCCCTGGATTTTCTTCCGATGTACAAAGTATCGGTGTAGGTAGTAGAGAGAAATATTTTCACTTCAAAAATAAATTTTGTTTTGTTTCCCCAATTTGTGTTCATTAAATATTTTCAGATATATTCTATACGCGTATGTCAATTGAAGAGTAGAGACAGAATTTCATAAATATGTATTTATACATTTTAAAATTATTACATGCTTATTAATATTTAATCGGATACGTACATGGCTGGTGAGAGCTAAGCCGTGTCAATATTCTGTAAATGTACTTTAAATATTTTATGAAAACACTGTTATTATAGTATGAATACAAACTGAATAAAAAAATGAAACATTACGTAATGTGTGAAAAAGAATTGGCAGGTAGTTCAAGAGGCAATAGCAGTTTTCAGAGAATTGTCCCTTGGCTTTTAGCAACAGATCGATGCAATTAAGAAAACGGATATTCTTGATGTAGTAAGAAGTAGACGTCAATTTGAAAAAGACTTTTGACAAAGTATTTATTAGACATCACCATAAAAGATGAAACATTAATTAACAACTAAACCAATTTAACATAACATTGCAATAAAAAGTTCAAAATGAATTTATATAAATAGTTCTTTGATATATATATCAAAATGATTATGGGCTTGTTACGTGGAAGGTATGTAAAGTAACGAATACTATCCAGTACCAAGATATTTGTAGTGAAACTGCTTCCCTTAGTCAACCTCATTAGTCGAACTTTATGAAGTTGGTGTGTACCTGTGGGTACGATAATAACAAACAAATATCTTTATTTGAATTATTAATCTCAACATATCCATGAAACAGAAATTCACGCGGGGGAAACCGCGGGACGTAGCTAGTAGGTTGATAGGGTTATCAATACCATAAAAAATATACAATTCGAAACATATTTAGGGAGATTTGGTGCTATCGAAACGGAACAGGACGAGATATAACTGGTGGGTGCTTGACGTATCGAAGCATTAGGATAATGTTAGATAATATAAGTATGAATAAATTTATATCTATATAAAAAATAAAATGTGTAGGTATGTTTGTTAAGGACTTCGTCTTTCGTACCTATGTGTCACGGTGATGATATATACTGTGCGTTCCCTGTAGAGACACATGTCTGCATAACTTATACGCGGATTTCTCCGGAACTCCATAGTCTCCAGAATGCTTATTGCTTATACGATCGAACAAAATATAATAGGACCAGAATCATTTAATAATAGGTGGTGCCATGCTGTATAGAAGGAGTTTCTGTCATGAATATTGCATGACACGACATCCTCCTATGCAACGGGTTTAGGCTGGCACGACCGGGGATGTACATCTCGCTCACATAATACCGTCGTAAAGTGACACCATCAGTGTCGGGTTTCGTGCGGTTTGTGAGTACGCGGTGACCCAATTGACGGGGCGCGAAGAAGGGCAACGCATCTGCATAGTCTTAATGGTATATTCCCAGGTAAATTGTCAGACATTGAAATAATAAATCTCAGTGTACATTAATAGAAATCATTGAAATTATTAGGGAGTAAACCCGTCGGATACAACCAGTCCATAAACATATAAAAGAGACGGTTTATCTGGCGGGCGTCTGTGTTCCATTAGTTTATTCACAACCATGGCCTTGTTTGGGCTGGTCGCGTTATGGTAAGCGCAAAACACCATTTGTTGAGTATTCACTAGTGACATTGTTGTTTTACTCTCATGTCTCCTGTGTTTTCTAAAGCTACGCTGTGATTCATGCAGCCACATTTCTTAGTAGTCAATCCTTTTTTTTTTTCACTCGTACCCGGGTAGACGGAGAGGAGTGTGTCGGACTTAACAAACAGTTGGTTCCGAATAAAAAATCGAATAGCCCGTGGTGCAAATTAAATTCTTTAGAATTAATTGTTTTGTATATAATTTGTTTAGTCCGGCATTTTTTAGGTTACATATATGATTTTTGGGGACTGATTAAAGACAGATTTGAAGTAAGTAGATTCGTATTTGAACGTTTCAGGATTTGTTGCCTCTAGGGGCGAAATAGGGATTCAAAGCGTGTATGAAAGTCCGTCATTTATCAAGATCAAATTATGGAACTGTATTTTTGGAAACCGACTAAAATTGAATAAATAAGTATTAAAGTATTTCGGGAAGTTCTACACATAAGGGGTGAATTAGGGGTTGACATTTCGCTTAAGGATTAGTCTGGAAGTCAGTTATTTTTAAATTAGAATCATGAAACTTGAACTTCAGGTCCCTGATTACAATTAATTTATGAAAGTTCCGCCCGTAAGGGTTGAAGCAGGATACACACGGGAGAAGCCACGGGACGCTGCTTTTACTCAGTATTATAGCCTAGGTAGGGGCTCGTACAAAAGGCCGGACTTAGATCAGGGCCTTTTATAATAGTTTATTCCACTGCATCCAGCTTGCTCCTGCATGGAGTGGAGAGCCAGCTGAAGTTCCCGCCCGGGTTCAAGTTCGGGGCCGCCACGTCCTCGTATCAGATAGAAGGCGGCTGGGATGCTGATGGTAACGTATTTCTTTTAATTTATATTTAAGTTCTATCTATACTTCTATACTAATATAAGTGGTTTCATTTGTTGGTTTCTTTGGATGTGCTAATCTAGAGAACTGCTGGTCTGGCCCGAAAACTAATCTGTGTTAGATAGACCATTTATATAGGAGAATATAGGCTATATACCACGCATCGCCCGATGGGGCGTACGTTAGAGTTACGCAAGTGAAACAGCGGGGCGCTGCTAGTATCTTATGCTCCACAATATTTTCTAATTCGTTAGTTTTAATCAAATGTTGTATAGTTGATCGAAGTTTGTTATGCTCAGTTTGAAATAATTTGAAACTCGTCGGCATTGCGATATAGTGTTCATGATATAGAGGCTGATACTGTGTAGGCAACATCAAATATATTACGATAATCATTGACTATAAGTTAATGTATAAATAGATTAGCCTAGGCTTTTTTGGTTTTCCTTCGTATCTATAAAGATAAAATGACTGAACTGTAACTACGCATATTTACCTTGGAAATACCAGTAGACGCTTAAGATGCATATGTGGATGTTTGTTACTCAAATAAGCGAAACCAAAGAACAGATTTTAAGCAAACTCACTGCCGTTTTGTTCCAGAATAACTCTGCACCTGATTTTATTTGTAGTAGTGTATCATCAACTAATAACACCTCAGAGGTAGTGCCATGCTGCATGGGAGGAGGTAGAGCCATGCATGGTGCATGATTCTACATCATCCTATGCAACAGAGTCGGGCAGGCACGACCGAGGATATGCCTGTCGCCCACTTGATACCGCCGTCAAGAGACGCCTAAAGTGCCGCGATTCGTGCGGCTTGTGACTAGGTGGCCCATTGGGGGGAGGTGAAAAGGAGGGCAACGCATCAGCATAATTATGCTGATGTTCGTTGGCGTCGGTAGTCGTTGACAGACTCCGATAGCTCGTCTTTCCCCCTATACTATACAAAAATACTTACATATTTTCATGTACATGGTTATTCAATATGAATTTACCCAATTTTATTTCTATATAAAATCGCCTCGGCTTTGCCCGACCGTAAGTTTTACACTTACATTTCCTCGGGAGCCGCTCTATCTAAGAGTGGAAACCGCATGAAAATCTATTGGTAGATTTTGAGATAATTGCTCACATAGAATCAGACAGCTTTTGGGGACTTTGTTTTATAATGAGCATAGATTAAAAGTCAGTCAGGTTTCTATAATTGAAATTGTACATAAAAGGAAACGATGAGCCATATATTTATACAAAAGGCTTTAATTTGTAATAAATCCACTGTGTTTTAAATCTAGGCAAAGGTCTGAGCATCTGGGACAGACTGCTTCACTCCTCTGAAAATATCTTCAAAAACGAAACTGGAGACGTCGCCGCCGACTCCTACCACTTGTGGCGTGAGGACGTTAAGGCGGCTAAAAACTTGGGACTGCACTTCTATAGGTAATCATAGTCTGATAACCGAAATGTTGACGACCAGCTTTATATATATAGTGTCTAAAAAATTATTTCCTTTCCCTAGTACCTGTAAAACCAGTCCTTAGGGGACTTAGCACAGGATAAGCCCGGCCCAGATTACTGTCCTCTTTATATGGTATTTCGGAAACGCCGTTTTCAGGAGCTAATGATGTATTTTCGACCGTATGTATGTAGATTTCTATCCAACAGTTGTGATATAAGAGACATGCGTCACGAAAGAATAGACAGTCTATATGACTATACAGTCTATGCCATATCTTCGTAAATACGCAATTACTGTCCAAATTTTACTGTCTTATGTCTTGGCTGAGGGGACAGCTTAGTGCATGCTTTCTATTTGCCTATAAGGGTGTCTATCCCCCATTGCCGACAATCTCACCCGGATCGTCACCCGACGTCTATTGTAGTAGCCGGTGAAACTGTACACTTCCGTCGGCATTGGCAAGTCAAAAAAGCTGGGTTTTTACGTTGCTTGTACGTTGTGTGTAGCGACTTGATGTATTTTAACGTAAGCTAGGTGCCGATGTATTCGTGTTGATGACACGAGTGGTACCTGCATCAAGTACTGGCGGTACATTGTAAGCAGTGGGATATTGCTTTTAATGTTTGGATATTAATAATGACAGAGGTCAACCACATCATCCAACCATCTCCTCTCTATGTGTCTTTCCAGCCAGTCCTTGAGCTAACAACTGGTTTAACGACTGAAATGACGGAAAAATTTACCTATAGGAGTATGTATATTTCATATATTAGCACTATTTATTTACGCATTCAGCCACCTCCTTTAGTATTCCCGGACCGATACGACTTAGGGATCTCCAAGGGAAGAGCCTAATTATCTCTAAAAGGCCGGCAAAGCAGCTGCGAGTCGTCTGATATTGCGGGTGTCTATGGGCGTCGGTAATCTATCACCCCTTAGATAAATGTAAATACTCCCTCAACATATTTCTTGTTTATATTTCAGATTCTCAATATCGTGGCCCAGGATCCTTCCCAGCGGGTGGACGGATGTGATCAACAAGGCCGGCGTGAAGTACTACAGCGACCTCATCGATGAGCTACTTGCCAATAACATCGAGCCTGTGGTCACCATGTACCACTGGGACCTGCCAGTTGCACTCCAGGATCTTGGTGAGCAGATGGGCAAATATCTTGAAAGGGTTAGCAAAACTGACGTTCACAATTCACATGATACCGTCCCAAAGTGGCAGCTCTGCCATCACGTTTGCAGACATTAGTGAGTTTCCAATGGTCCACTTGTGGGGAAAGAGAAACTCTTGCCTGCATTCTTATACGTACTTTTGGGTCCAATTTGGACTAGTCAAATTAGAAGTTCCCGGGATCAAACACCGGGTCCGACCAAAATATGATTGGGATTTTTCAAGAAAATCAATATAAGAGGTAATCGGAGATAGTTGCAAAAGCGAGGGGCCCTTGCTTCATCATGCCGCCGAAATACCAGGCAATGTACGCGCGTACACTTGTGTACATATAGAGACAAACGAATCTATGATTCGATCAGGAAAGCGGTTCGCCGCAAAATGAAGAATTTCAAGAAACTGGGTCTATAAAGACTTGCTTGTTTACAGGTGGTTGGACTAACCCACTCATCGTGCATTGGTTCGGAGAGTACGCCAGGGTCCTGTACTTCCTATATGCGGACAGAGTCAAGCATTGGATCACCATAAACGAACCAACAGTCGTCTGCGATTACAATTACAACATTGGTACTTTTGCACCGCAAATACTGGAGACCAGATTTGCTCCATATTTGTGCAATAAGTACGTGCTCTTGGCCCACGCCAAAGCCTACAGGATATTCGATGAAGAATTCAGATCTACTTATAGTGGTAAGTGTTATATTTAGTTTAATTTTGTGCCATGCTGCTTTGTAGCCGACGGATAAGTGTCCTTCGTTCACATGTTCCCGTCGTAAAGTGACAGTATCGCTGACGCGTTTCATGTAACTACGTAACAGGGTTGCAGAAGGCTCATCGGAGAGGAGGTGTAAACGAGGGCATCGCATCATAGTCATTTTGCGGGTGTCCATGGGCGTCGGTTTTCGAATATTCGTTTGGCCCCTATACAAAAAAAGTATGAATAAAATAACTTTAGGTGGGTCCTGATGTTGTGTTGTTTACTTCGCTCGGGAGAGCAAAGTCACTGTGGAGCTCCTACGTAAGATATGGATCCGACGCAGACGATGGACGCGTTCTGTGGATGCAACAGTACACAGTAAAGAGAATATCTAGTATTACAATAGCTACGTTCGTACCCACGCAATGTCATCCACGTTATTAAAATTGTATATTGATTTCACAGGCAAAATTTCACTCTCAAACCATATTTTGTGGATTGAACCTGCCACACCTGAAGATGAAAAGTTAGCTGAGCTTGGCCGTGAATTCATGGTATGTAGTAGAATTTACTTTTGTTCAGTACCATGCTGCGTTGCAGCTGAATCAGGCGGGCACGACCGGGGACGTACCTCTCGTACCTTTGTCACCACCGAATAGTGATAGCTATGTTATAGTGTTTCGTTGGGTTTGTGGGTAGCCGGTGGCCACCTGGAGGAGAGAAGGAAAGGTGCCATCTTGACAACAATATTGTTTATGTCTACTTTTCTTTTACAAATATGTTATAGAACAAAATATTTCAAAATACAGTCCTACTTACCTTAAGGTTTTTTAAAGGGCGCAGAATTTTATTAGGTTCATAGTGATACTCCCTATCCCCAGCATCGTCATAGATTCCTTCGTAAATCTTACTTTCGGGGAGAGCGCATTGATTGAAGACTTTTGTCTTCAAACTGTGCGGTATGGCGATATGAGAATGTGACAAAGCTGTTGACTTGTTGAATGTTGCCCAACCCAACTGAATCCTTCTATCGGCATCCTTCTCGAAGTTATATCTACATAATTGCAATAGTTGCCCGCGGTAGACGCATTCGTCTAACACTTCGATAATAGTGCAATCGACGTTGGCCGTACTAGGGAGAACATGTTCGTTGAACATGACCTTTGTCTTGTCCGAGTTCATCGTAAGGCCAATACGTCGGGTTATTGTCGGCGAAATGAAAATGTGAGAAATACTAGCCGTTAATATTTATGCCGCATTCTGCCCAGCTTAACGTCATAGAGACGCTCTCCAAAGCATTAGTGAACAGTTTCGGGGAAATAACATCCCCCGTTGCACTCCTCGGTGTAATTGGCTGTGTTCCACCTCCCAGAATCGGAACGTGCACAAAAGCAGCATCATTCAAGCTCTCAGTGCTTCGACGTATCGCCAATCGACCTGATATCACTGTAAAGCCTTCAAAGCAGTCCAGGTTTCGACAGTGTCAAAAGCTTTGTACTTGTGTTTCTTTTGTACAACTTTCCCTGTGGTGAAAATATGGTCCATGGTGCTAAATCCTCTGCGAAACCGTATGTTCGGCGTTCCCTCATATGTTCAAGCGTCTCATCTGAGAACTTAGCTTTCCTGCTCATATACTTACTCCTACAACACTCTTCACCTACGTCTCGCGTGCAACCAATCACGCCACGCATGGACTCGTCAATTGCCATTGTATTTTCCGACATATCTGGAGCATCGACAAGGGCTTTTAATTCCAGTTGAAATTTTGCGGAACCTACCAATGGTTTGTCGGAAGTTAGGTCGGAGTGTCGGCTATACTAATTGGACTCGTTCACGTCGAAAGCCTATATAATCAGAGAGCCTCTAATCAATCGGTGGTCACTTCAGGTTTTTCCTTTCCTTAATTCCTTAATATAAGCTTTCTGACCATCATAACAAACTCGCGATTCCGGCTTCCTAATGCATGCATTCCCAGACTCGATTTGACACCATTCGTATTAAAGTCCGTCATAACAACATTGAAGTGGGCCTTCCAGGTGTTATGTAATTATGCCTCTGATCCATCTTCACTAGTTGCCTCCACGTCGTCATCGGAATGTGTCGAGGTTGGTGCGTGTACTTAAATCACTTTGAGCTTGTACTTCTTAATGATTTTAAGTATGAGATACGCCACCCTGTCCAACATACTACAGATACTTACACGCGAAATCCCACGACGTCTTGGGCTGGAGCGTGGCCTTCCCTGAAGTAGAATGGTGACCCTTCGGTAGAGTTATGGTGTCCTCACCTTGTCTTCGGATTTCACACAGCCCCAGAACGTGCCATCGGATTTATCCCGGTATCACCTATAGCTCAACCACATGGTTATGCATTCTGAGCGTTTGTCCGTTATACCTAGCCATGCCAAATGGGTGGTAGCGATCTGTAGCGTGGAGATACATAGCACCCTCGTTGTACCGTTAACGTGGCCATTATCGACGCTACGACTGGTGGAACTATCGATAAATTGGGGCAGAATTCTTCTGCTGTGGTCCATTTCAGGTAAATGCTCATAATTGCCACGGTGAGCAGGCGGGTTGACAATCGTATGTTATTCTCGACCGGCGCCACTGCTGGCTGTCGCAGATCCGATTGACGGTACCGCCATCTCGGTCCGGTCGGCCGTCCGGTGTTCCCGCCTAATTCACTGTCACTACGGGACACCAAACAACCAGCTCGCTATAGCGTCTTAGTTGTTAAGAGGCTAGTGTCCTTCGACGATCCTGGGCTTGGATTGAAGGTGAAGGTATTTTTGCCGCCCCCACACAGCCAGATATAGCATAATTTATAATATATTTCATAATATAAAATATTCAATATATCACAAAAGCGTGCTCAAGACGCAAATTCAGACTTATAGTGTACACAGAGACCGTGATTTCCTCACGCAGTTTACTTTTAGCCAATTAATTAGTTTATTTCTTCACTCTTTTAGATTGGAAGGTACGCTCATCCTATATTCTCTAAGGAAGGCGGCTGGCCGGTGTCCGTTGAAGAGCATATGAGGGAAATCAGCTTGCAGGAGGGATACGATGAGTCGCGACTGCCCACTTTCACCGAAGAGGAAAAAGCTTACGTCAAAGGTGAATTTAACCAATATTTCAATTCCAGTAACCTAAGCTAAGATTTTTATAAAAATATTTTGGAACCTTCAAAGATCGTACAGATGTCTTTGTAAATTTCAATGTATAAAGTCGCGTTAGGGAATTGTTTAAAATAAAATGCAAAGTATTAAAACTCAAGAACGTTTTGTTATACCAGTTGTGGCCTGCTGTTTCACCCGTTCAAGATTCGATGCTGTGGAAAATTCCAGAGATGGTGCGGAAATTTACTTTTCGACCTGATCGCAGACGTACCGAATATAAACAAAAATTTTATCAAAATCGTTGGAACTACAAGCTCTTGACACAATATTAATTATTTATTCATTATTCGTCTCTTCACAAATCTCTGGTTCTATTATGCGTTTAGGGCGGGGGGGTTATGGGCTACTTTTCTATCTCCTTAATGGTTTTGCCATCTTTATTTTTACGCTTGTGAATATAAGTAGCCCATGGTACTCTATGGGGGCTGCCTATGCCCAACATTTAGCCTTTGCGGCTGCTGCAGATGATAATGATGATGGATATAAGTGTGATCCATTAGCAAGAGTTCTCTAGGAACTCTCGTTAATTCTAAATTTAAGCATTAAAACCTCGTTTTACGAGGTTTTAATGCACTACTCAAATGCTTTCCGTTTAGGTACGGGCGATCTGTTCTCGTTCAACCACTACACCACGAATATGATACGACCCGCGAAGGCCGGGGAGAATCCTGGTAGCTGGTTCGTCAATGGGTCCAAGGAGCTGAACGCCGTACTGGAGGCGCCACCAAACGCTACATATGGCGCGTTAAAAGTATTTCCGGTAAATTGAACTATTTTCAACTATATTACCCGGTGGACTGACGACTTGTTTATGTCGCTGCGTGCGTGCGTGCGTGCGTGCGTGCGTGTGTGCGTGCGTGCGTGCGTGTGTGCGTGCGTGCGTGCGTGCGTACGTGTTTGCGTGCGTGCGCGAGTACGCGTGAGCAAGTGTGTGTGTGTGTGTGTGTGTGTGTGTGTGTGTGTGAGTGTGTGTGTGTGTGCGTGTGTGCGTGCGTGCGTGCGTGCGTGTCCTTAGCATCGTGGCGCCCAAACGAGTGAACCGATTTAGGTTAGTATATTTTGTTAATACGATGACTTAATTGAGTGTTAGTACTAAAATTAGTAAGCTGTGTTCCATGAAATTCTGTATTTGAATTTGGCTATTTGAATGTAACAGTGTCGGGGGCTTTTAACTTTTTATTTTATTTTTACATCTCTATTAGCAATTCGTATTGTCGTCGTGGCGTCTGGCGTTAGATATTGCACAATTTACTTTGTTCTTCGTTCATTAGAGGCAAACACAGCTGAAATCAATTTATTGGTACAAATTCAAGGCACGAAAATACCAGTTACAAGACATTTATTAAAATTTAAAGCCCACAGGGACTTCAACAAATTTTATAAGCGAATATTAGTAAGAGTAGCGCTATGCTGTGACGTGGCCAAGTCGTGCCGGCAAGACCGGTGAAGTCACTCTTCCAGTTACAGCTACATATATCATGTTTCGTACGGTTTGTGAATAGCTGGCGACCCATTAGAGGGGAGGAGGAAAGGAGGGCAACACATCTGCCAGACAATGCGCGTGTGGATGTCTGTAAATGTTGGTAGTCACTAAAAGACTCCAACTGCTCGTCTGTACCCAATACTATAAAAGATACTTTTCCTGCTGCAGATCTACCCTCAAGGTATCCGTCGCTTAGTGAATTGGCTGAAGGAGCATTACGGGGATATCGAAATACTTGTCACTGAGAACGGAGCGTCCACCAGTGGATATGACCTGGAGGACCCTGTGAGAGTCGACTTCTTGAGTGATTACATGGAACAGGCGAGTAAATATATAGATAATATCTCATCCTATCCACACCATCGAAATTTCGGCCATCTCTATTAACCAACTACTCAAGACACATTATTGTGCTCAACTGTGTGCGCAGGCACAAGTGCACTCCCTGTTCCTTCATTCTCGCATTCCTATGGGAGCGAAATCCGACACGACGGGAGAGAAATCAGGCGCGGGGCCGACGGCTTAACGTCCTTCCAGTGACCGCCACTCACAAACCATGTGGAACACGACCTCATAGCTGTCACTTGCCTGCGGTGTCTTGTGAGCGAGAGGAGATCTTGTGAGCGAGAGGAGAAACTGACTAAATTCTACCTGATGTCGCGACACTATAAACAATGAATATGTTTCCAGCTTCTACTGGCAATAATAGAAGATGGAGTGCGCGTCACCGGCTACACGGTCTGGTCTCTCATCGACAACTTCGAGTGGTTCGACGGATACTCGTAAGTTAGGCGCACTCACTGCCGGATATACTTATACATGCCAATTATATTTCACACAATTTATTATTTTTTAAATGACAATAGTTGGTGCCCGCGACTTCGTTAGCCTACTTCTTATTACATCACATATGTGGCCCAGGCGTATTAGCTACACGAGAAAAGGTTTAATTCAAATCTGTCCATAATCTCCGGACATTGACATGTCAAACAGACAAATAAACAAACAGACATTTTTCTTCTTCAAATATTTTCTCTTCTACTGTTTCGGTATCACCCTATTACATTTCTTTTCAAAATGTACACAGACTTACAATTCTAAAATATATATATTAACATTTCAGAACGAAATTTGGGCTTTATCGAATTGATTATGAAGATCCAAAGAAGGCTCGAACGCCACGCCTGTCTGCGCACCATTACGCCTGCATCATCAAACACAACACCGTCCATTACCCGCCCGCCTGCATCAGCCCCTACTACAAGCAGGTCAAACACCAGAGCAGGACGGTAGATATGAAAATGAAGATAGCCGAACTAAAATCTAAATTACTCCAGCATTATGAGAAAGAAAGTAATTCTCTCATGGATTCAGCATAAAGAAGTGATTGCTATGTATGGATACCATCTGGTGACAATAACTATATATGTATATAGAGTTATTGTCTATAAATATAGTGTCCATAATTTTTCCTTTTTTTCGCGCTGTAAAATGTATTTACGTGTTTTACCTTCAATAAAATATATATATATATATATATATATATATATTCATCCTATGTATTTCTCATCCTGTTCGTTTATTGTGTACCTCTTTTCTTATTCTTTACATTCTGTGTGTTTTAAAAACTTTTGATTGATGTCTTAAGTTTACACGAATGTTAGTCATTACAATAAAACTAAATTATTTATGTAGCCCGACGTTTAATTTAATAAACCGCGATAAAATCCGTAAAAGTAGTTTTATTATAAGTTATAACAACATATTAGAACATAACAGATACGCGTTGTTACAAAAAATGTAAGAGGCGACGCCAAACTCTATTCATTACATGGACGAAACAAAAAAGATCATTAGCGTTCAAGATAAATATTATTCTTTTTATTGAAACTTATTACCCTCTATCTAGCGTTTTTTGCAACTACTGACACCCATGCATATCCGCATAATTACTATGCCGACGCATTGCCCTCCTCATTTAATACTAACCGATTGGTACCCTATAAAAGGAATACTAAAAAGAAACTCTAAAACTAAAACTGTCACAAATAAAATACTGACCGTGATTATTGACACCCCATTACTTGTTGCTGTCAAACATTTAAAATTTTGCCGTATACAGAATATTTGTATTGTGTATGTTGTTAGTCTATTTGTATACCCAGTTACCTACATGCATAAAGAAGTGAAAATAATTTTAGAGAGTTGAGAAATTGTAGAGATTATGTATGTTAATAAATAATCTTTCTTATGGTTAAAAAAAAGACGCAATATAGATTGCTAACTGGAACGGTAGTAAAGTATTGAGGTTAAATATAAGATTTGTGATGTCCTAATTTTCGTATACATATTTCATATACACCCTGAGTGTACTGGCCATGTTTGCTGTAAAGCTTCTGAAACGTCGGGCTATTTAAAGAACTAAATAAACAGTTATCAAATCCGTAAATGTAGTTTTATTGTATTGAGTGTCATTCGCGTGAACTTAAGACATTTATGTTTACAAATTGATTTAATATAACAACTTGGTATGCATTACAAAAGGAGAACAGTAATTGCGAAATATTTCGTAGTGTTTATTATAATAATTCGCCAGTACACTGTGAAGTACATGCGCCATTAGCATTAGAGCGCTTCTCGCCTGTCGGACGTGCATCGACATCGCTCTGATGCTCTGGTACATGTAGCAAAGGATGGACGTCTGCATCGATATGCACTGCATTGTTTGCGACATTTCACGACAACACGCCAGCTAATAGCTATGCTCACCACTGCATGCACGCGTATCTCGCGCCGTTAACGGAGTGAGCGAGCGGTAGCAATGGAGGTAGTGTAGACATAATAGTAATCCCGGCCTTACACAAGTCCGTTCAAGTCGAAAGAGAAATCAAATGTGGCTTACTGTTTGTCGCTCTTCTTCATTTATTTCTCCACGCAAATCCCGTGGGAGACAATGATAGCAATTTATTTCTCAGCTCCCTTTTCTATTAACCAAAATGTGCATTCGTAGTCATAGGCCAGCTTATGGCTTCCCTACTCTATACGTATGATTAAATATATATGCTTTAATCTGTATTCTGTATTGCTACTATAAAAATGAAGAATTAATTTGTTTGTGGAACGCGCTATTCTCAGAATGTATCGTTCAGATTTGAAAAAAACTTTCAGATTCAGGTAGACTATTTATCGTGCTATATACATAACGCTACGACCTTACGTGCGTATAGCATACGAGTTACGCGGGTAAAGCCGAAGGGCGCCTAGACAGTGGTGTGTCGCCGTGTTATGTTTGTACTCTCATAATTATTAGTAGGCGGTGAGTGAATATAACAACGACAGCTATTCAATAATATCAATATTACAAAAACTACAGATAACAAAAGCCTCCGGAAGTTTGTTCCCTTCATCGAGCATATACTTGTTCACAGTCTCCGTACACTTTAAAGGAAAATGACATATTGAAAATATTGTAAAATTTTGAGGAGTTTTGTGAAGTTTACATTTGAGTACAAAAAAAATAGCTTTCTTATATAAACTAATATGAATTTGGAATTCATATTGGTACTGAAGATATATAGAAACTGGATGACTGATTATAGCACATAAATAGGTATACGTCTCAAGTCATCAAAAACGGTCTCTCAATTTTTGTAAGTTTCTAACCGGAACTTGAGCATCTAAGTAATTTAACATTGACTTCGAGATCCTGTAGCCAAACCAACTCTACATTTCTAATTTCCAAATTTTTCAAAGAAAATTAAAGAAAATGGATGTACACGGTGTATCGCGCCAGAACTGCTAACTTATATATATGTTTCATCCAGTTACCTGATTCTTACTACATGACGTGAAATCAAACTTCCTTCTGTGTATATTACTTTATCTTAAACTACTATTACTAGATATATCACAGTCGTAGTCTTAGCACGTCGTGTACATTACCGCTAGCCCTTATCAAATACAGAATCTTTTTGTATAACAGTCGACCATCGATTAGCCGGATTGAGTAAGGCTGAGCTTCATTCCGCTAGAAATTGTTCGGCATTATACATCATTAGCGTGTCCACACAGAGCGAGCAGCCTCGCAAGGCATTTGCCGCGCGAGGAAACTATCCCCAAACGAGCGAGACTGCCGCGCGCCGCAAGCCCGAGCCATTATGTTCGTTCGTTCAGTTGAAAATTAAGACATCAGGGCACCACACGTACTTGTTGCGGTGACAGCAGTTGCTTTTATCCTTATAAGTAGGATTATAAAAAAGAGAAGACTACGAAAACTCAAACGAAGACGATATTGGATCCAGTCTTTATACAAAAACAGATTATTATATGAAAACGAACTGTATACCAAGAGTTAATAAATGATAGAGTGGAAAACAATAATGCCCGCATTAGTTCAGAGTAGTTGGATATATTGTGTTCCTACTTACAAAGCAGACTTAGAAAAATGATACGAACTGGCGTCGAGCGATAACCGTGAGAGAAAAGATATGTTTGGCGTTACGGTGCGTTACGGTTCTTAGCAACAGGCGATTCTTATACCAGTTTGCGGTACCTTTTTCGCATTACCAAACAATCTATTTTGGTGATTGTTACTGAAGCTTGCGATGCCATCATCGAATATTTAAAGGAACATGTAAAGGTAAGTAAAAAAATACCAATATCATGTCAATTTAACTTTAAATTACCCATAAAAAGAAAGACAGGTGAAATTAATTTTAATTTATACCTTGCATTCTGTAATTAAAAGTATTAAAAGTCATTGGAGGGGAAGGGGGAGGAAGAATCTCAGATTGAATTGTAAAAAACATCGGAATCGGTTGAGGACCGCTAACTGGTGAAGGGAACGTCGGATCATTATAAGATGAAGCATGAGTGCTAGGACGTTACATAGACCCAGCATAACTTTGTGTATAATAGCCATATTGTTAATAGGCTCCTATGTCAGCTTGAAATGTCATTCCACATATATCTTTTTTTACGTGCGCCTGAGTTACTGTAACGCATTTTCTCAATTTTATTGTCCAAATGCCGAATATGAGTCACAAGGCGGTAGTGTTGGCTGTGGTTCTATGCACTGCTGGAGAATCCTGAAAGCTTCCGTAAGCATTTCGTACAATAAATCTTTATAGGCAAGTTGACTCAAAAACAAAAGGTTAAGTATAGTATAAACTAAGGCTTAAGCCACATCAACATCTAGTCCTATTACAACGGTACTAATTGGTCATAATCATTATGGCTAGTGAGTGCAACAGTTGCGGGAAATTCACCCCAATCTCTTATGGCGCTAAATGCAAAAAAACACTGTCTTGTGTTTCATCGAGGTCGCTCATCCGACACAAGCCCTAATAATACCGCCACACCAAAATCGATGTGCAAGGGCTGCACGACATGTGGCAGTGCTTTGTTCACATTTGTGGATGCTACTAGTTCATCAAGTATCGATGCAAAATTGAAGGCCATCAGCTTACTCCCTAACGAACTATCCGCCTGCACAATAGAGATATTTCATTCAAGCAGGAGATGAGCGCAATAAGATCGACATTATTCGAATTTAATAAGCGCATAGATAACTTTGATGAGCGGTTATCCAAGCTATAGAAAAGGGAGTACTCAGGCCCGGCTACGGATGACACTATTGCGCAACATAGGGCAGACTCAACGATAGGGCCTAAGAATTTTCGAACAGTGACGTCGAGATTGATGGTGAGGACTCATCACGTTTGGTCACTCTAATTTCATAATTTATTTGAATAAATTAGGTGTCACGATCGACAAGCGTGACTAGTGAGTGTAGAACGTGCATGTCCACGGCGCGCGCGCCTACAAATTGCGTCGGAGCGGCCGCCAGCGCGCGCAATTTGCGTACGTATTGTTACAATTTTAATTGTATAATTCTATAAAAGGAGTCACGTCGGGGGATAAAGAACTGTTACTGGTTTAGTCATTCTTCTAAATACATTTATTTTATTATGGTCTCTCAACATTCATAATCAAGAAAAAACCCTAAAGTACTACAAGCAACTAACAGTGAAATCGCGAAATTCGTAAAAAGTTAGGGAACGAAGTCTTATCTGGGTAGTTGTCAGAGACTCTCTGCTGCAATCTAGAGGACCCCTTTCTATATAGAACTATCAAACCCTGTTTGTTTGCGGATTGTTCTTCATTCCTTATGTTCAATATTTGAAGATTATAATTACTTCGTTTCTTCATGTTAAACTTAAAAAAAAAGAAAGGAGTTGAGCTCATTTCATGTAATTAATAATTCAAGTTAACAACGCCGGCATTTCGCATTCGTGGCGAACTGGCAGGAAGACATAGATTATCATATTTTAAAAAATCATTCCGCCCTCCTAGACAGAAAAAAGTGAAGAACGTCTTTTCTTCGACACCGAGCACACCTTCAGTTTAACAGTTAAAGATGACAGATATACTTTTTTATAAAATCGTTAAGTGGCAAAAGTATAATTGCTACAGTATGTCGCGGCGAAGTATCCACGACGAACTGTTGAGAGCAGCTCGAGTGCGCTCGGAATGATAAACCCTCGTTCTTTGGGAACAGACCATGAGGAGTTTGTGGCTGCATTGTTTTAGCACGACATTGATCTTCTAGCAGTGAATGTGACGTGGCTTAGAGAAGGTGAAGAATCAACAGCGCCTTATATTTCAAGATATCGCCTTCATCACGTACCCCGTTAGTTGGCTGTGAACTAAATGTGCCCAAGTTTAAGCACCAGCCTAAACCAATATTTTTTAGACCTATTAAAGTCATAGATTCTGAGCAACTTAAAACAATTATGACATCTATTGATTGAGCCTAATGACTATGGAAAACGTCGATCAAATAGCCTATGAGCTCACTTTTAATTTATTTGAGCCTAGCTCCCAGAAAGAAAATATTCATAAAAAATAAAAGCTACCCTTGGGTCACACATAACATACGATTAATGATGAAACGTCTTGATGAAACCCACTATGTTGCCCGTTCTACCAATAATCCAAACAAAATGGCATATTACAAGGAACTGAAAAACCAATTCAGGTTCAAGGTATATAATTTAAATCATATCTGTGCTCCAATGAATGCAACATTAGGACCATATGGTAACATATTAAAGAAAAGGTTAACCATAAAGAACCTTATGACACCCCCAGCTGTATGTGCCATCCGGATGACATTAAAAAACATTTTCTGGGTATAATTTTGTTGCAGAACCTTAAATAGAGTTAATTAATAAGAACAAATTTACTTCTTCTACACTTAGTAAAAAATTAACGGGCATTATCGGAAAAAATGACACTATCGTTATACGGGGATTGAGACCCAATGCCGATGGCATTGATGGCATTTCTCTTGTTGTGTTTGCTTTTATCGTTCCCTTATACATTGTCAACTAGGGAATAGAAATAAATCGTCTGCCACTCTCCGTAGCACGTGCAGATACTGTAGTTCGACCAATTCCAAAAATATCATGTCCCTTAGAATTTAAAGATATACGTTCTATAAGCGTTTTACCCTACCTTGCGAAAATACTCGAAAATAATATCTTACGTACATTACAATCTGTCATCAGAAGGCATCATAGTGCCTCTACGCTCTAGATGAAGGAAAGAGCTTCTCAAGAGCATTCGATGTTATAAATAGAGACTTGCTTTTAGCTAACACGCGCTTCTATGGTTTGGCAAAGGAATCGATCCAATGGTTTACGGGTTATTTAGCTGACGTTACAGGTTTTAAAATATGTACCAAACCGTAGAAATCAGAAACTGTGTATAAAAAAATTATGTCGTCATGTAGAAGGCCTTTGAGAAGAAGTCTTCCATAGGACTCCATTTTTTGTCAACGGTCATGCTTAATTCAGATAAAAGAAATTCAGTATGTCCCTTATTCTGTGATATGACCTAAGTTTTTGACTACGTGGATCATAAGATATTGCTACAAAAACTTGAGGCTTACGGCGTTAAAGGCAATGTACAAAATTTAATGGAATCATATATATCACATAGATTACAATATACAGCTATTAGCCGTTTAAAAAATAAAACACATATAGAAGAAATATTTTTGTCTAAAGCACGTTCTTTAATAGTAACAGTTCTTTTAAATTTAATATAGTGTGCAACAGGGCAGTGTCAGGTCCTTTTCTATTTTTAATATATATAAATAACTTTCCTAGGTGCATAGCCATACCCGTGACTCTATTTGCTGATGACAGCACGGCAACAATAGCTGATAAGGACATTATAATTTATGAGTATGACATTAATAAAACATTGACATCCACAATTACACGGCTTGATAATAATATCTTAGAATTATTTTGACAAAACAAAAAGTATGCATTAATTAATCAACGATATTTTATTTCAACAATTAATATACAATATTACAATAGTAAATTAGAGAATGTGGAAGCGATAAAATTTTTAGATTAATATTTTTTTAGGATTAAATATATACATATTGAAGAACTATCTAAAGAAAATTAGTATTATATGTTATTATTAGCTATTTCGAAGATTTCTTTAGTATTAAATATAGATAATAATATAATATAACAATAATAATAATAACCCCCTCGTGGGACCACCTTGCCGTGGTGAGGGAGCTTAGGGTAGGCAACAAAATCGGGTCATGAACACCTAGACCTCTAATCACATGATTTGTATAGCCTATAACATCTTGGTACAAACATACTCTCCCAACTATCGGTCCCAAACCCAAATCCAAAAAGACATGTGATATGCGCCTGAGAAATAGAAAAATACCCCAGGCGGGTACCGGAGCTATATGCGATGGAGAATCCCGCCCTGAGTCTGACGACTCAGGCAGTCCCTCGTACTCTGGGGGGACATCATTGCGCATACGTCTGTTCAGTGTAATACTGTTCCAGATTTAAATCACGCGTTGCGAACGCAAATAGGAAGAACAATTCGGCCCACGAGATATAATCTCCGAGCGAATGCAAGGGGCGATGGAATGTCTAAGATATCTGAAGACGATCAACTATCATTATTTTCATCTTTACTCTCATCTCATCCATCATACATGACGCGGCGAACGTCTTCTTCATCATCTGTTATCACCCGAGACGATGCTGTGCATGATGTCAACCTTGACATAGATCATGCACCCACTTTGAGGGCTCCCCAAAAGCGTAGACAATGGACTGCTGAAAATAACATGTTCATACTACGCACTTACCTATTTCTAACATCACTAGATACTGACACCAAAGCATACATAGAACCGCTTCATTTGAAATTCATCGAACAATTCCCAAATATGCACGTAAGCCGCCAAAGAGTAGGCGATCAAAGACGAGCTATAATTCGAAATAAATTATTACCACAAAATATAATAGATCAAATCTATAATGAAGTGAAAGACGAACTAAACAATCTACCCAATAACCCCTCTTCTGCAACCGTTACCACAATACACATACCACAACATCCGCATACACGTACACGATTGAAATGGACAAACGAACACAACGAATTTATTATAGAAGCTTACTACAGAATTACTCAATTAGAAAGTAATAGAACCTCTCACCGAAAACCTTTGCACGAAGCTTTTATAAACAGATTCCCTAACCTTGCATAGATATGCAAGGTTCGCTAAGATTAGCGAACAACGCATTACGGACCAACGAAGAACAATCATCAATAATAATTATATAAGTGACAGTAAATTAAATCAAATTAAACAAGGAATAGCCGGCGAATTATCCTTAAACATTTCAAACGAGAATCTAGATACTGAACAAGATGCCCAACATGAAGAACCACAACATCATCAACATGTGAGGCTTCATTTGGAAACACCTTTCTCACAACGTTTGAATATCTTAGAAACGTGTGAACTCAATATTCAGCAGCCAATAAGAGATATCTCTATAGACAACATATTCTTGCAAACAATACAACACTTCGAATATACCGACCCAACACGACGAATGTACATTCCGAAAAAAAATCATCTAAAAAGTTAGCGAATATAGTACAATATATTAATAATGTGATCCCTCACTGATTACATTACTGTCGTTACTGAATTTAACCATTTTCAAACAATATTGTATTGCGCAGCATGGACGGATGCCAAAATTAACGGAGCGAGAATATCACTGGAACCAAGACAGCAAACTCTAGTTACTTATAAAAACCGGATACCCCAGTGGCAAAAACGTCTCGAAAAAAGAATAACTGACATACGAATGAAAATAGGCAAGGTCTCATAGTTTATAAATGGGGCTAGGAGTAAAAGACTTGAAAACCACGTGAAGACTATAATGCAACAATTTAGTATTCACTCTCTACATGAAGAAACAAACACACAAATAACAAATGTATATGTATTAGACACACTCAAACCAAAAACTTGCACTCATATCAGGACGGCTCAACAGATACAAGACATGTACGATTGGAAAACAACAAAATATCCAATTTAACAACAATGAAAAACAATTTTACAGAAACTTAAAACATTATTCAAGAAACATGGAAATTAACAGTAACAACATACAAACTGTAAATGTATCTCCAGAACCTGTTGATTTGCGTAACTTTACAACCTGTTTATTCGCGTAGGAATATGGGAAAAACCGGTGAAACATAACACTGAAGCCAAATGACTAGATATATAACTACATCGGAAATGTTTTTTGAACACATTCCCATAGATATATTTAGAAGTGTATAAATAATTTACACAATTGGAAGGTACCAGGATCAGACTATATACATAAATGTTGGTACAAGAAATTTACACATATTCATGGATACCATATATTTTTGAACAAGTTTATTAATAATCCTAGCAGAATACCCCACTATATTACATCCGGAACTACATATATGATACCAGAAGATTACAATGACATTACCAACCCAGCAAAATACAGACCCATAACTTGTTTACAAACAGTATACAAAATTGTGACATCCCGTATTTCTGATTTAATATCGCAATATTTAAGCACGTTGAAGAGAATAGCATATGAACAACAAAAGGGGAGCCGTAAGTTCAGTCATGGCTGTAAAGAACAATTAATCATAGTTTCTGTAATTTTAAAACGTCTCCAAAAAATCAAGACTGATTTATACTCCATGTATATTGATTATAAAAAAAGCATATGACTCCGTTCCCCACTCATGGCTAATACAGATCTTAGAAATATACAAAATACACCCAAAGTTAATAAATTTATTGGAAAACACCATGAAATCTTAGACAACGCGACTTAAACTTACCACCCCTACCTCATTTATAGAAACAGAACCAATTAAAATACAAAGTGGTATAGAATTTCAGGGCGATACTTTAAGCCCTCTATGGTTTTGTCCGGCATTAAATCCACTCTCGAACCTATTAAACTCAAAATCGAAAGGATACCACTTATATTTCAGGGACAATAATTTAGAGCCAAAATATACTTTAAGCCACTTACTTTACATGGACGACATAAAACTCTATGCTGATAAGGAACATGACCTATATAACCTAGCTAGCTTAGCTGAACAATTTACAAATGATATAAAAATGGAATTTGGAATTAACAAATGTAAGATAAATTCAATTTAAAAAGTGATGCACGTATCAGCACAGTTACTTCTTAGAGTCGAGCCTTTTTATTAAACCACTTGACGAAAACGAAACTTATAAATATTTAGGGTACAGTCAGTCACATCAAATTATTTACAAGGAGACTAAACAAAAACTGAAACTTGAATTTCAACATCACCACAACACAATACTTAAATCACAGCTCTACGCTCGTAACACAGTTAAAGCCATAAATACTTTTGCAATACCCATCCTCATGTATTCTTTTGGTATAATAAACTGGAGTAAAACCGACCTCAAAACTCTACAACGTAAAATAAACACTTCATTGACTAAACATCGCAAACACCACCCGAAATCCTGTATACAAAGAGTAACGCTACCGAGGAAAGAAGGAGGGCGAGGTATAATCGACATAACAAACTTACGCAACAAACAAGTCACGACCTTGAGACATTATTTTTTCAAAAAATCTCAATTCTCCCCGAATTGAGATTTTTTGAAAAAATAATTTATTAGAAGAGAGACTTCATAAGACAATAAGCCTAAATGACAATAAATTCACACCGCTAAATTTAAAAGATAACTCAATACAGAACAATGAGACCTTGGTAGAAAACCAAACTAGAACCACTGAATGGACTAGGGAAGCCCTCCATGGGAGACATCGCCTGGACTTATGCCACCCTAATGCCGACAAAGAAGCGTCGAACGCATGGCTAAGCCAGGGAGAACTCTTTCCCGAG
>JAFELO010000219.1:159334-177102 GCA_017140195.1 Eumaeus atala | reverse complement strand
ACCACCGAATGGACTAGAGAAGCCCTCCATGGGAGACATCGCCTGGACTTATGCCACCCTAATGCCGACAAAGAAGCGTCGAACGCATGGCTAAGCCGTGGAGAACTCTTTTCCGAGACTGAAGGCTTTATGATAGCGATACAAGATCAAGTAATAGAGACCAGAAACTACCAATTGCATATAAGTAAACATTGAATAACGATACCTGTAGGAAATGCAATAGCTCGCCAGAAACTATTCAACACGTTACAAGTGCATGCAAAGCAATAGTTCAAACTGACTATAAACATAGACATGACCAAGTTGCTAATATAATTCACCAGAAACTTGCTCAACAATATCATTTCATTACCGACTTGGAACCCTTGGAAAATAGTGAGAAAATTACTACAAATAAATCAGGAATAAATTGACTCATCGGTACCCACCACTCATTCCACAAAGCATTAAAAAAATTATCCATATGATACGCTACTTGGCTTAGGCTCATCACTCACTCACTCCGGTGAAAGCCGAGGAAAAAAAAGAATAACAATAATAATAATAATAAAAAGTTTACTAATTTAGCAAAAAATTGTACAAGTAATCAAACATAAAATTTTACAAATAGGTGCATACTAAATCAGAATTTCCCTGGTTGACTTACTAGGAATCCCTGTCCCGGCCAACCAGTGTTTTGTTTTGGCTTGATGTTTTTATATGTATACAATATTAATAAGATAAAATGTCCTGTGATAAATAATTTAAAATAAATATCATAATAATACAGATATTATATAGATACATACATACGTATATATTATATATTAAGAATACATCTTATAAATTATTACAAAATAATAAATATATAACGTATGTCTGTGTATTATATGATTGTGCGCATTATTTTAAATTTTGTTTGTGTGTTTTTTTATATTGTTTCATAGATTTTTTCCGTGTCTTCATAATTTGATTTCTATAACCAATTATGTAATTGCGTTTTAGCTCATTATAAGGTAAGTTATAGATATTAAATTGCTTGATAGCATAGGTTTAAAGTGAGGGTCCAAGGCGGAAAATATGATTATTACTTTTTTTTTCAGTTTAACCAATAGGACATCATAAACTACATGTATTTTACGTCTTTTAGGTTTTCTATTATATTAGATGTTATGGTAGTAGATCTTGTTTAAGTAAAAGCGTGTGTTTAGATGTTGTTTAAGTAAAAGAGCTGCCGAACCATCAGCATTTTAAATACTTCATACAGTTTAATTGTTGGATAATGGTAGGGTTTTAAATTAATAATTTTGAGTAACATGCGTGGAGCTTGTTCTAAGAGAATACTCGAGACTTGGCTGCTCCACCCCAAGACGTTATATCGAATAATTGATTCTGCTAGTTCTTTATACACTCTCATTTGGAATTTTGTATCACCAATGTGTCTATAATTTTTAAATATTTTGCCCAATTTTCTGACTCTATTTGTTAAGGCTACAATGTGCTTGTCCCATCTAAGGAATTTATAATTTACTACGCCCAGATATATGCATTATACGTTCTCGGGCCAGACATGAACATTATACCGGAGTAATGCATCGGTGAACCTTTAATGTATCTGGTTGAGATTTAATTATAGTCGAAAATGTTAGATATTTTGTTTGAAGCAAATCTAGTGTTAAGAGGTTTTATCTAGCCATTGGAGAACAGTGGCTACACCAATCTCTGCATCTGCGCGGACCAAGTCCTATGTACGTGTCATAAGTCATAATTTTACAATTCGATTTGCCTACATTAGAGTAATAGTCGTTAATAGAGCCTGTATTTTTTTATGGAGGGAGGTATAAGCGCCGTTGGTTTTTCACATTTTTTCCCATGTAGCTAAAACGTTTCATGCATTGGCAAAGTTTTTTGGAATACGTGCATATTTTTCGATTTCTAGTCGTTCATATGCATGCTTAAGATTTTTTAAAGAATGATTACAAACATTTCTGTATTTCTTATATTCTAATAGTGTGGTAGCATTTCCTGGATACTTTTTACATTATGCATGCGATCACGTTTTTGTATACATTTTATTAGACCAGTGGTTACCTAAGGCTACCCAGGCAGAACCAGTTTGAAATGCGACATTTGTCGAGATATAGTGCGATTTTTAACAATATCAGCAATAATTTGAACCAGGTCTGAAGTAGCCTCATTCGGAGGCTCACTAATAATGTTGATCCAATTGAAATTCTTAATTTGTTCTGAAACGACACCATAAGATTTATTGTAAAATTATTTTTTGGTGTAAGGCTAAGGTAAAGTACAACGGGATTATGATCTGTGACTTTTGAAGATAAAATTGCTGTGTTAGCCATAGATGCTTGTCTTGTCGCTTATCGCGGTATGGTTGTGTACCTGCTTCGCTATGGCATTATATTTTGGTGTAATTCTACAAACACTGGAGTCGTGTTTAAAATGCAAAAATGTTGTATTAGAGCCATGTAATAGATGCGGTCGACTGTTAGTTGTAGAGAAATATTTATTAAACAATGTTCTGTCACTTCCGTTCAATATTTGTATGTACTCATTCTAATATATTTCCAAAATTTACAGATATTGTTTCACTTAATGGAAGAGGTAATAGTGAAGTTTACGTAAATAGTTATAGGACTAAATTCCTCACTAAAAGTGTATTGAGCATGGCATTTTAATAAAGTACCTGTGAATATTAGAAAATCAAGCAACGACAAATTTATTCAAAAATATGCTTAAATCATTTTTATTTAGAAACTGTTACTATATCGTCAACGAGTATTTGACAGACGGTACAAAGACAGTTTAAACTTTCAATTCTATTATTTGATCTCATTGACAATATATACATGACTGAAGCATTATACCTTAATATACTAAATAATTTTGTCTTAATTTAATTAACAACTGAGGACATAATTACCATAATCTGGTATCGAATCCTTAGATAATTTATCAAATAGATTTTCATCTGCATCATTCGCAGCTAAAAAAATTCGACAGATAGTAGACGTAGAAACAGCTAGATTAGTTTATTTCAATTACTTTCGCAGCATTATGTCATATGGAATTCTATTATGTGATAA
Organism: Eumaeus atala; assembly: GCA_017140195.1. Classification (NCBI taxonomy): domain Eukaryota; kingdom Metazoa; phylum Arthropoda; class Insecta; order Lepidoptera; family Lycaenidae; genus Eumaeus; species Eumaeus atala. Next base: position 174,019 of record JAFELO010000219.1, on the reverse strand, counting down.
TGCTGCTAATATTGATTGAATTTTTCTTCTGCAGAAAAGGGCTGTTCGTGCAGTATATGACATGAGTTCAATGATGTCGCTTAAGCATAAATTTGAAACCGTAAAAATTGGCCTATATATATTTGAAAATATTTTGTATGTCCATAAAAACATATAAAAATCCAAGAAGAAATGTTTTCTTTATAATATCAATACTAGAAATGAGAACATACTCCCTGTGCCCTCCTCAAGCCTCCATAAAATAATAATTCATTTACGGGTATATTATATTGTAAAGGATTTTATAAATGACAAAAATGTATGGAATGAATTACTCTAAATTTAAGTACCTTTGGGAAGTAATGATCACAACTAAAGGAATGATACTTAGCCAGCAAAGTTTATTGTAGTTATATTCACCGACATGGGCGCGTTGGGAACCCTCAATTTAAACTTAGCCGCTAAGGCAAGCATAAGCGATCATTATACCAATCCAATATGTGAAAGTAAACAAGAAACAATAACTTTGTAGATGATAATACATTTTGTATTTTCATGCCAATTACTGATAGCGAAATGTGATGATACCAAATGAAATACCTTTAAGAGCTTATATACTTAACCTACTTACAATTCTGGCAAATAAAGATTTATTTATTATATAATGATGATGATAACATGACTTTACAAGCTGCATAAATAAAATTATTACATAAATACATCTTTAAAAATAACAGTTGTCTTCAATTGTGCTTAAAACTAACTTCTACCCAGCTTCGGATTTCGGCATTATGTGATCGGGACCGGATTGCTAGTTGTAAAAATTAAATCTACCCATGTCCTGCCTCTAAAGCTACCGACGCCTGTAGACAAACGCATAAGTGATTTGCAGACGTGTTGCTCTCCTTTCCTACAATGGGCAATCGTAAACTCATAAACTGGACGAAGTGGGAGCGAAAGGTCATCTCTCCTCCACCTACTGAGCTTGTTTACGTAGTTTGCTATCTCTCATAAAAACATTGAATAAACTCAACCATATATTTGGAGTACAGGAGTATTGTATGTAACAATATTCAATTAAAAGCTGGGGGTTGGCTGGGAGCTGGGAGGAAAATTGAATGTAATCTGAACTTGACCCTTAAGGACAATTGCAGAAGTAAAAATCGGAGTTGAATATATTTTAAAATATTGGCCAAAATAGTTTAAAGACTTATATTACGAAAATAGCTCTATCCATGGCTAAAAACCATGGGTAAAATGTGTAATAAACAAATAATAAATAATTAAGTATTTTTATAACATAAAGAAAACGAAAAATACTTGGCCTCCGCTGACGCCTATTGGGATCCGCAAGTCCTGGCTCTTAGAACTATCACCGAACAACAGGCTACTTAAATTTAAATTAAGAGAAAACTTGGCTGAAGCCAATTGTGAGGAGGAGGCTGCATATTGTGCCCCTCTTATGAGAAGAGCGGACAAAAGAGCAGAAGGAGGAGGTGCTTTTGTGCTCGGGGCAAGGGGCGACGATGGAAACCTCACTCCACTGCACTGTCCCGAAGTTGCTGAGGTTGTCCTGTGGTGAAGGGCAGCTCTTCTATGGGGAAGGCTTCCGTTAGGTCAGACCAGCCGTCGAAGTTATGATTTGTTCTTCCACCTGGGAACACCATGGGAACTGGCGGCAGAGATGATGGCAGAAGTTTATCTGTTTCTGGCAGGGAAGAGATCTGTGGGGGAACTACCATCTCCAGAAGAAATCCAAGTAGTCTACCGACTTGTGCATGGGGCACTTTTGGATGGGTGGGTGAAACATTTGATAGAGCTTCGAGATGGCGTAAAGACTGTTGCTGCACGCCGTCTCGTCTTTGAGAGCTGGATGCACACGAAACGGAAGCCTCTGACCTTCCGTTTAACACAGGTGCTGATCGGGCATGGCTGCTTCGGCGATTATAGAAGGGGTCTGAGGGAGCCCGATCCTATTTGTGAAGCTTGTGGCACTGCGGAGGATACGGCCGAGCGCACACGTGAGGTGTGTGTGCCCTGCGTGGTCTTTACAGCGGTAAAATTTGCAGAGCGTGCTCGGGTGAGAGGATCTCTCGCTATCGAGCATTGTTCATAAGATGCCTGAAAGTAAACAGTCCTGGGCAGCGGTGGCCTCCTTTTGCGAGGATGTAATATCTCGCAAGGAAACCACGGAGCGAGCTCGAGCGGAAGCTAAGGGTGCGGACCCACTCCGTAGCGACGAGTGGGAGTCCGCGGAATGCGATATTTAATGCGTGTTTTACCATAAACGATTCCCGTAGCCGGGATTTTAGGATGGGCACCTGACCTCACTAAGCTACGACGTTGTTGGAGTCACTTTAATACCCGAAGTGACTCCCTTTTGTGAAGAAGACCGGTCCCTTATTTGAGACCGGCCAGTCGCTGGAGTGTCCTATTGCAGATAGATCCGGGATACTCTAATACAGCGGCCGAAGGCTCTAGCAGTGGTTTTTAGTAAGTAGTAACACCCAGTGCCGAGCTCTACACACCCTCCCAGTTTACCCAGAACCGGTTGGATGGTACATAAAGGCATTTTCCCTGCGATAAAAAAAGTATACATTAATAAAAATTATTGAAATTAATGGCAAGTAAACCCGTTGGACACAGCCAGTCCATGAACAGATAAAAGAGACGGTTTATCTGGTGGGCGATTGTGCTCTATTAGTTTATTCACAAGCATGGCTTTGTTTGGGTTGGTCGCGTTATGGTAAGCGAAAAACACTATTTGTTTAGTATTCAATAGTGAGATTATTCTTTTACACTCATGTTACCTTGGTTTTATAAAAGCTACGCTGTAATTCATGCGGCCACATTTCTTATTGGTCCACCCTTTTTTTCACTCGTACCCGAGATGGGACAGGAAAGTGTGAATTCGGTGAATTAGAGGTTGACATTTCGTGTAAATATTAGTCTAGAACTCAGTCAGTCATTTTTTAAGTTAGAAACATGAAACTTGGACTTCAGGTCTATGATTACAATTAAATATGTATATACGTATATCAATGTTTATAGAAAGCCTACGCGTAAGGGCAGAAACGGGATACACACGGGAGATGCTGCGAGACCATGCTAGTACTCAATATTATATCGTAGGTAGGGGCTCGTATAAAAAGCCGAACCCATGTAAGGGCCTTTTATAATGGTTTATTCCACTGCCATCCAGCTTGCTCCTGCATGGAGTGGAGAGCCAGCTGAAATTCCCGCCCGGGTTCAAATTCGGGGCCGCCACGTCCTCGTATCAGATAGAAGGCGGCTGGGATGCTGATGGTAACGTATTTCTTTTAATCTATATTTAAATACTATCTTTACATCCTTTCAAGTATAAGTGGTTTTGTCTGTTGGTTCCTTTGGACGTGCTAACCTTGAGAACTACAGGTCCGATTTGACAAATCATTTGTGTTAGATGGACCATTTATAGTGGAGCCTATAGGCTATATACCACGCATCGCCCGAGAGGGGCGCGAGTTAGAGTTAACAAAGCGAGTGTAACAGCGGGGCGCTGTTTGTAAATTATCTTCTATAGTATTTTCTTATTCGTTAGGTTTGATCAATTGTTGATCGAATGTTGTTATGCTCAAAACTTGAGACTCGACGGCATTCAGATATAGTCCTCATGATATAGAGGCTTATATTTAGTTGTCACGCGCCCATTAGTATGTATTTATTAGCTATGAACAGTAAATAAGTCACAATTTATATTGTTATTGTTACCTTGGAAATACCAGTAGACGCTTAAGACGGATGTATGGATGTTTGTTACTCAAATACACAAAATCAATGATTCAAAACAGATTCTAACTAAACTCAGCTCTACTGCCGTTTTGTACCAGAATAACTTTGCACGTGATTTTGTCTGTAGTAGTGTCTCAATCAACTAGTAATGCCTACATATTTTCATGTACATGGTTATTAAATATGAACTTACTCAATTTCATTTCTATATGAAGTCCGCCCGGCTTTGCCCGAGCGTAAATTATACACTTAAACTTTCCACGGGAGTCCCTCTATCCAAGAGTGGAAACCAAAATCCAAAAGTGGAATTGAGATAAATGATCACATACAATCAGACAGCTTTTGGGGACTTTGTTTTATAAATAGCATAGATTACAAGTCAGCCATAATTAAATTTTGTACATAAGATGGAAACGAGGAGCTATGTATTTATACTAAGGAATTTAATTGGAAATGAATCCACTGTGTATTTTAAACCCAGGCAAAGGTCTAAGCATCTGGGACAGACTGCTCCACTCCCCTAAAAACATCTTCAAGCACAAAACGGGAGACGTCGCCGCCAACTCCTACCACTTGTGGCGTGAGGACGTTAAGGCGGCTAAAAACTTGGGACTGCACTTCTACAGGTAATCATTGCTTGACATAAACCGAAACGTTGACGACGAACGAGATATATTATAACTATATTGTATTTATAACTATAATTTCTGTAAAAACACTGTGAAACAAGTGCTTAAGGCACCCAGTACAGCGACAGGCTGACGTGAATATATTATATGAACGTGGATATCATCCAAAATTTCTCCCTCTCTCTCTCCCACTTCCTGCGCCCTTCCAGCCATACTTAAAACTAACAACTGGTTTAACGATGGAAAAATTAAATGATGGGAGTATTTAACTATACGAGTATGTGTATGTATTTCATTGGTAGGAGAGAAATAATTTCCTGCTCAATAATTTATTAACGTATTGGATAGACGTAACGACATGTACCATACAGATCTAACATTTTTTGTAATGCTACTCCCGGCCCGATAAGAGTGAAGGATCTACAAGAAAACAGCCCATTTATGTCTAAAATGTTTTTACTTACAAGTGGTCCAATGGCATGTTTGGCTCCTATGTCATAATATTTATATATATGTTTCTAGCTACAAATGTCCGATTTATTAATAATTGTAACTATGTCGTTGTAGCCGAATTTCAGCCACAGCTTGCCACTAGACCACGAGGCAGGCAATCCGGATTAATATAGGATATTCAGATTACATTCCGTTCGTGTTTCATCCACTGGTCCGTGAATCTCAACTGATTCACGCCTCTCTCTTATCTCGAGTCTGTAGCTCGAGGCATAAAATAGCCTACAAGAACTTTGTAACAAATGTAGATGGAGCAGCATCGGTGGTCTCAAGAATTTCCTCCGGTACGCAGGGAGTGGGGCACAGCCGGCTATGGAGGAGATGGATCCATAACCTGTGTCGGAGCCCCGCCTTGACATTGAACCCGAGTGAAATGAAAAAAGCGCAAAATTAGGGCCAACCTAAAGTCATTTTTCTTTTTTTTTTTAATTATAGGAAACCAAACAAGAAATAATAACCTTCTTACAACTGCTGACGATCGTGAATATCTGCATGCTTACTGTACCGATGCGCCGCCCATTTCCCTCCTCCTCTCTAATGGCTCGCCGCCTACTCACATACCGCATGAAATGTAGCACCGAAAATGTAATTTTACAGCGGTGTCATGGGAGTGACCTTCCCGGTCGTGACGGTGCGATTCTGTTGCAATGCAGCATGGCAATACTAATTCATGCTGAAATCGATTAATTTGGACACGCTACTGCCCTTGTTTATGGATGAATTCAGCTATACTGGAATATATTCTTTGATTTTCTATAGTATAGGGGGCTCCATTAACATCCTTACGGTGACACAGACTGATTATCCTCCATCACCTAAAAATGGTCCAATGCATGACTTGTTTATATTTCAGATTCTCAATATCGTGGCCCAGGATCCTTCCCAGCGGGTGGACGGATGAGATCAACAAGGCCGGCGTTAAATACTACAGCGACCTCATCGATGAGCTACTTGCCAATGACATCGAGCCCATGGTCACCATGTACCACTGGGACCTGCCAGTTGCACTCCAAGATCTCGGTGAGCAGATGGGCAAATATCTTCAAAGGGCTAATTAGCAAAACTGACGTGGACAAGGTGCCACCTTCACTCACATGATACCGTCACAAAGTGGCAGCTCTGCCATCGAGTTTGGAGACATTAGTGAGTTTCCACTAGAGGGGAAAGATAGGCCGGCAACACATCTGCATAACAATTATGCGGACATATAGGGGCGTCGGTAACCAAGGCTCCAACTGCTGACTTGTCCCCTTTGACAATAAAAGAATATCATGAATACTGCAGCCAGTCAATGAGATTACTCAAGAAGAATTTGATGAACCTCATACTTAAATCTCACGCATAGAGGTTCAAATCATTGAGTCACTTCACTTCTTGCTAACCATTAATCCTTCGAGTTTTGACTGCATTTTCATGTAATTGGTCTAATTTGGACAAGTCAAAAGACAAGTTCCCGGGATCAAATCCCGGGTGCGACCAATATATATATATATATATATATATATATAATTGGGATTTTTCAATAAAATCAATAAAGGAGGAAATCGGATGTGTATATACTGGTACACGAGCACGTCGCTGTTACACATAACTTCCCTTCCTTCGTCATCCCATCGAGATACCAGGCAATGTGCGCGCGTACACACTTGTATACAAAAGTTTTTTATAGAGACAAACGAATCTATCGTCTGATCGACGAACGCGGTTCGCAGCAATATGAAGAATTTCAAGAAATTGGGTCTGTAAAAACTGGCTTATTTACAGGTGGTTGGACTAACCCGCTCATCGTGCATTGGTTCGGGGAGTACGCCAGGGTCTTGTACTTCCTATATGCGGACAGAGTCAAGCATTGGATCACCATAAACGAACCAACAGGTTGTCTGCGATTACAATTACAACATTGGTACCTTTGCACCGCAAATATTGGAGACCAGATTTGCTCCATATTTGTGCAATAAGTACGTACTCTTGGCCCACGCCAAAGCTTACAGGATATTCGATGAAGAATTCAGATCTACTTATAGTGGTAAGTATTATATTTAGTACAATTTAGTGCCATGCTGCTTTGTAGCCGAATTAGCAAAACCGGATAGGTGCCTCTCCGCTCACATGTTCCCGTCGTAAGGTGTCAGTATCACCGACGCGTTCCATGTAACCACAAACCAGAGTTGTAGATGGCTCATTGGAGAGGAGAACTAAAGTAGCACAAATCGTCATTATGATTTTGTGGGCGTCGGTAGTCGTAACCAGGTTTCAATTACTCTTTAGTCCCCTTATACTATAAAAAAAGATATGATGAACACATGAACGTTAGGTTGGTCCCCAATATTGCGTCGTTTACTTCACTCGGGAGAACAATGCTATTGTGGGGCTCCGACACAGGATGTGGATCCGACACAGATGATGGACGCGTTGTGTGGATGCAAGAGAATATCCATTATTATAATGATCATGTTCGTACACACGCAGTGCCATCATCCACGTAATTTAAAAATTGTATATTGATTTCGCAGGCAAAGTTTCACTCTCAAACCATATCCTGTGGATCGAACCTGCCACACCCAAAGATGAAAAGTTAGCTGAGCTCGGCCGTGAATTCATGGTATGTAGCTGACTTTGCTCATATTTAGTAGTGCCATGCTGCACTGCAGATGAATTGGGCCGGCACGACCAGAAAAGGAGCTAGGTTTGTGAGTGCGAGTCGACGGCCCATAGGAGGGGTGGAAGAAAGGAGGACAAAACATCTGCACTACAATTGTGCGGATATTTATAATCGTCGATAGTCATCAGGTGGCTCCAAGTGCTCGTTTGCTTTTCTGTAAATTAAGAAATAAAGAAACACTGCCCAATTACATTGCATAAATTAATAGCACCATTATGTATACGAGGGGTGATTGATATGTATCCATAACGACAAGGAAATTTTTTAATAAAACCTATTCAAAACAATTTTATTTTTGAACGTACTTTCTTTCTACTTAGATGCATTTAGTCCAGCGTTTCTCCAATGCCGTTACACCAATTTAATAAGATGTTTTCTCTAGCCCTTGAAAATACTCGTCTACGGCGAGAATGACTTCCTTCATCATTTAACGAAAATCTTCGGCCACCTAACCACTCCTTGAGATTCGGGAATAAGTGGAAGTCGCACGGGTCAGATCTGGGGAATAGGGGAATGGCTAAACAATTCGAACCGTAATTCACACAATCTGGCAACTACAACCCTTGACGAGTGCGCAACTGGCATTGTTGTGGTGGAATAAAACTTTCTTTTTGGCTATTTAGGCCGTTGCTTTTGGATTTCACGATTTTTTTGCAGGAAGCTTGCATAATATTCTCCATTCATTGTTTGTCATCTCTGTGAGTAAACCACCAAAATAATCCCTCGACCATCCCAAAAAACATTCGCCATCACTTTGCCGGCCGACAAATACGTTTTTGCTTTCTTTGGAGCGGGTATTCCGTTCTCAGTCCACTACTGGGGCTGTTCTTTTGTTTCAGGACTATAATGACTTTTTCATTCACAAATGTTGAAGACGCGTTCAGAAGAAATGCTAACCATCACAGACAGATAGCAGATCTGTCGCGAATTTAAGCGCGATCATTTAAGTAAAAAATGTTCGAAAAGTAAAAAAATAATTCATATTACAAGTTATACTACGTAACAATAATGAACAAAAAATACTAAATATTTTTGTGAATAAAGAGTGGGGTATTTTTTGCCAAATTTTTCTTATATTGCGTTACAGTTCCAAAACATTATCCCCATAAAAATTACTTTAAATTAGGAGAATGAAAAATAAAACTGGCAACGCTGACAAAATATGGCGTAATTCAATAATTATAAAAGAAAAAATAAAATATATAGTTTTCTGGTTTCTTACTGATGATAGGTGATGTATTCGATATTTTTTGCCCTCCCTTTAGAATTCTGGCACACTTTAATAGCACATACCATCATTTTAAAGCTGTTATTTTTTTATTACTTTGCGCGCGTAATTCGTAGTGACACTAAAGCGGCACGATCGGTACTGAACGGCGGGAAAGCACTTATAAACCAACAGTTGGCTGATATTTTTTGACACGTTTGGAATATAATGTAATAAATTTTGCTTTATTTTAAGTTCGTCGTTTCGGCCAATTATCAATCAGCCCTAGTGTAGTGGGTATGATAAGATAATAAGATGAAATAGGGGACAAAGTAGCAAACATCAGTAAGACTAGGCGTCTTAAGGATTGATATTTAATTAGTTTACTTCTTAATTCTTTTAGATTGGAAGGTACGCTCATCCTATATTCTCTAAGGAAGGCGGCTGGCCGGTGTCCGTTGAAGAGCATATGAAAGAAATCAGCTTGCAGGAGGGATACGATCAGTCGCGACTGCCCACTTTCACTGAAGAGGAAAAAGCTTACGTCAAAGGTGAATTTTAACAATATTTCCAAATATTTTAATTCTATTAATCTAAGTTAAGATTTATATAAAAATATTTTGAGATGTTCAAAGATCGCATAGATGTCTTTGGAATTTTTCGGAGTACAAAGTCGCATTAGGGAATTGTTTGAAAAAAAATGAAAGCATTAAAACTTGCAAAATATTTTATTTTACTAAGCGCGACCTGCCGTTTACCCGCTCAAGATTCGATGCTGTCCTCTTGCTAATTCTAAATGTAAGGCTAAACGGCCTAAGCCCAGCATTTTGCCCTTCCCGCTGCTGATAATGATGATGATGGATATAAGTGTGATCCATTAGCAAGAGTTCTCTAGGAACTCTCGTTAATTCTAAACTTAAGTCTAAAACGAGGTTTTAATGCACTCTTCAAATGCTTTCCGTTTAGGTACGGCCGATCTATTCTCGTTCAACCACTACACCACGAATATGATACGACCCGCGAAGGCCGCGGAGAATCCTGGCAGCTGGTTCGTCAATGGGTCCAAGGAGTTGAACGCCGTACTGCAGGTGCCACCGAACGCTACATACGGCGCGTTAAAAGTATTTCCGGTAAATCAAAATATTTTCAATTATTACCCGGTGGACGTACGACTTGCTTATGTGTGTGTGTGTGTGTGTGCGTGCGTGCGTACGTGCGTGCGTGCGTGCGTGCGTGCGTGCGTGCGTGCGTGCGTGCGTGCGTGCGTGCGTGTGTGTGTGTGTGTGTGTGTGTGTGTGTGTCTGTGGCATCGTAGCGCCCAAACGAGTCAACCGATTTGAATTGATGATTTCTTTTTTTTTGTTAATACGGCGACTTAATCGAGTCTTAGTATTAAAATTAGTTATCATCTCCCAGACAATGTACGTACAAATGTCTATATACATTAATAGTCGTCAAAGACTCCGATTGCTCGTTTGTTACCTATACTAAAAAAATACTATTTCTGCTGCAGATTTACCCTCAAGGTATCCGTCGGTTGGTGAACTGGGTGAAGAAGCATTACGGGGATATCGACATCTTTATCACTGAGAACGGAGCGTCCACCAATGGGAATGACCTGCAGGACCCCGTGAGAGTCCACTTCTTGAGTGATTACATGGAACAGGCAAGTAAAGTTATAGATAATATCTCATCCTATCCCCAGCGGAATTACGGCCACCTCTATAGATATTAACCAACTGCGCAAGATATATTATAGTGCTCAAATGCGTGCGTAGGCACGAGTGCACTACCTGTTTCTTCATTCTCGTATTGATATGGGAATGAAATCCGATACGACCGTAGGGAGTCTACTTCCTGACTTCGGACAGTTTTTACAAGTTGAGAAATCGCATTAACACTTCGACCGACCCCGGACTTGAACCCAGGACCTTACAACTGTGTTTGAACATGCTTAACACTAGACCACAAGCCAAATAGATATTATTTATACATATTACAAAACTGTATACTAAAAGAGAATTTGTTGCGGTTTTTACTAATGGATAGGGTAATGTACGAAATCAAAAGGCTTGAAGCCAAGCCTCATACATCAGAAAGAACTTTTTATATTATAGGGGGGCAAACGAGTCATCCGCATTCTTGTCTTACACATGCGTTGCCCTCCTTTCTTTCTCCCTTCTAGTGACCACTATTCACAATCCGTACGAAACGTGACAGCATAGCTGTCACTTGCCTGCGGTGTCTTGTGAGCGAGAGGAGAAGCCGACTAACTTCCATCTAATGTCGCTACACTATAAACAATGAATATGTTTTCAGCTTCTACTGGCAATAATAGAAGATGGAGTGCGCGTCACCGGCTACACGGTCTGGTCTCTCATCGACAACTTCGAGTGGTTCGACGGATACTCGTAAGTTAGGCGCACTCACTGCCGGATATACTTATACATGCCAATTATATTTCACACAATTTATTATTTTTTAAATGACAATAGTTGGTGCCCGCGACTTCGTTAGCGTACTTCTTATCCTATATGTCGCCCAGGCGCAATAGCTATACAAAAGAAATTTTCATTCAAATCTGGCCATTAGTTCCGGACCATTGGCTTGTCAAACAGACAAACATACAAACAGACTTTTTCTTCAAATATTTCCTCTATTATTATATTATTGTGTTTCCTCCTTATGGTGTCAACACTTTGCACATTATTTTGCGCTATTAAAATGGAGTGGGGTGATTGAGACAGAATCGCTGTGATTGCATTACACAAAGTAGGTATGGAAACAAATGTAATTTCTAAAACTCTCCATACACTTGGTATGAGTCAAATTATTTACCGTGTTAATAATAGGTACAACCTTTTAACAATTGAGCAACGTTTTAACAAACGAAATCACCTAATTTATGGTTAAAGCTCTGATGTGACTTCCCGATTAGTCGACAGAGTGCAATGTGGCAACTAGATACACTTGTACCGACGTTTTGATAGCATTTTTAAAAAAAAATATAGCTCACACCTTCACTGCCAAACCATCACTAAAGTCGGTTCACAGCTTGGTGTACGCCATGGAATCCCTAAAACAATCCATAATATTGGCAGTGAAGAATTTCCGCATGGCAACAGGGTTTTAAGCTTAAATTTTGCGTTTCCTTATTTGTCTGTTGAATTTCAATTCCTACAGGAACAGTTTACATCTTATATTATTGATGAGGGACCACAAAATATTGAGTAAAATACTTTACACTACTGTTGTTATTACTTAAATTTAGAAAAAAAACTAGCTGACCCGGCGAACTTTGTTCCGCCTTAATTATTAAATAAATGAGCAGATTGTTTTTTTTTTTATTGGAAAAAATACAAAAAAAATTAAATACTACATTAATCATTCATTATTATTTCTGTATTTTAGTACATAGGTTGCTCTTCACTTAAGTACCCTGTGATACACGACATTTTTTGTTTTATTATCAGGCGCAAAAACAAACAACGCAGATGGTCTTCCGACCCGTGAACATGACACGTATAATTGACCATGGGAAAAACATGAATGTTCTAGATTTAAACCACAAACATTTTAAGGATTGGCCTTGTGATTTGTTGATGGTCATGGCAAATGCAAGACGTATCGGAAATTGAAGTCTTTTAAATTCAAACGGCATATCGGTTGGGATCATCGGGATCCTCGGAATGAGAACTTCCTCACCTTTGAATTTTCCTATCATTATCGTAGCGTAAATTACATTGTTCATCAATTTACTAACCACCAAACGCGTACCGTTGCACAGTTTTGGTTGGTTTATGTTTCGAAGCACGATTACTACGGAGCCAACCTTTAGGCGTAAATTCTGCGGTGGTAAGCGAGGCACGTCCAAAGAGTTTAAAAATTCAATTGGATAGTTGGTGGTTTCATCTTCATTTGTGACGCAGTCAATAGATTTGAATGAATGCATTGTTCCAATGATCTTATTTTGAATTAAGTAGTTCAAGTCATCTACATCTATATCAACCGCAAATAGAAACATTCATCATTCTTTGGATGAACTGTATACATACGACCAAGAGCATCAGTAGAACGCACATCTGGATACCCAGGAACCGTGCTTTCGTCTATAAAAATTCTTGGATGAAGCATTCCAAGTATAATAACGTGGCATCTCCGAGTAAAGCAAAGTTCGTGCAAACTGATCGCTTTGGCATATTGCAAAAAAACTGGTCAATGTAGTTGCTGGAGGTGTTTCAGCACGTTGCGTAGCATTCGAAGCCGTGAAATATACTCGTTGACCATTCTCCAGATGCACCGCCAAATGTATAACAGTAGGATGACGTTCGTGAATTGGAAATGCGAATATACGCCAAATCGCTTCATTACAGTTCACACAACGACCAACGTGATAGCGTGGAATTTCATCGTTGGTATTTGAGGATTGGACTCTCACAAACCGCCATATCATTGCCTTTCGTGACATATTTGCAAATATATATTATGGACTTAACTGAATTGCAGTATTCAACGTTGCAATGTATCTTGAACGTTTTAGAAATAAGTGGCGAATATGGAACAATCCAACTGTCGTCGACAACGAAATCCATTCTTTTCACTTTTGTTGTGACAGTTCGACCGTTGTCATCTGGTGATACAGTGGATACCCATCGTTGCCAGTGACAGTCTCCGCCGTTAATTTCCGTGGATATCGTTTAGAGCACTTTCCATCGACCATGCAAGGTGATTGGGGATTGATGGCACCACACGGTCCATGAATCATATTAGTAGTAACAACATCATGTAGGTCAGGCTGAATTCTTTCCACTAACCAAATAAGAATGTGTGCGTGCGGCAGGCCTCGCTTTTGCCATTCGATTGAATACAACCAACATCGCGTATCTCCAAAGACGCGTTGTTTAACATTAAAGTTCATCAGGGACCGAATTTTTTGCCAGAATATACGTGCTGTGATGTCGTGTCTATCATTTGATGCTTGTCCGGGAAGCAGCAATTGAGTAATTTCTATCCATTTTGGATTACAGGTAAAAGTAATAAAGAGATCTGGCCGGCCGTAATGACGAACATATGTCATTGCATCTTGTGCATATTCATGCATATGACGTGGGCTACCAATGTACGTCGCCAGCAGAATAGTTAATCGACCAATATTAGCTGCATTTCCTTCAGTACTAACTGCATCACGTAAATGGATGTACTCTTCGGAACGCAGTTTGGCTTGGTTCAACCTAATAAATGTTAAACGTTCCGTTTCTATTTTTACATACATGTCAACGCAATACTGCTGAAGTAATCGACGAAACCGCAGCAAATATTCGTCAGCATTTTGACGAATCATCAAACGATATGCATGATAATTCATTGAGCTGACTTTCTTTGTACTTTCTTCACCAGAAATTAAAAATTTGATAATTAACCATTTCAAAGACAAATAATACAGACATTAACCATTATTAAGATACTGATACTTTACCATTCAATGGATTTACCATTTTAATATTAAAATAATATCCATCTTCTCCTTGCCAAAACATCTGTGGGTATTGCAATGCGTCATATGATCGACGAGTTTCAGATATTTGTTGCAGTTGCCCAGTATCGCGACGTGTAAGCACAATATCGCGTTTTTCCAATTGTTCACCAACAATCAGGATGGCAACTTCGTCTACTGTTGGAGCATTAAATGTGCATTCGTTTGTTCTAGATGGTCGTTTATCTGCTTTGATGACAACTTTATAGTCATCATTTGGCATGCGCTCTAAAGCATTCTTAAACGACCTGACCAACGCATGATGTTCATGAAGCAGACACTGCAAGTCTCGAATAATTGCTCGCTTCATTCCTGCATTGATCCCTAGGCGTCGATCAAGTTGTTCTTCCATGTTGCCCATGAAATATATTTGTAAAAATTTATTCTGTGTATC
>JAFELO010000219.1:123784-150135 GCA_017140195.1 Eumaeus atala | reverse complement strand
GGATTCTCGCCTCTCTCTTATCTCGAGTCTGTAGTTCAGCATAAAATAGCCTACAAGAACTTTGTCACAACTGCAGATGTAGCAGCATCGTTGATCTCAAGAAGTTCCTCCGGTGTTCAGGAAGGAGGGCTCAGCGGGCATGGAGGAGATGGATCCATAACCTGTGTCGGAGCCCTGCATTTGCAATTGATTAAATAATGATTGAAGTAAAAAATGCAACATGAAGGCCTACCTAAAGTCATTTTTTTAAGTATAGTGGTCTTTACTTGGTCTTTACTTGGTCCCCAAGCGAGAAATCGGAACCTCCTTACAACTACTGATGCTCATGAACATCCGAATACGTAACATGCCGATGCGTCGCCCCTGTTACCTCCTCCCCTCTAATGGGTCGCCGCGTACGCACAAACCGCACGAAACGCAGCACCAAGGATGTCTCTTTACAGCGACGGCACAATTCTGCTGCAATACAGCATGGCGCCACCTCTTCATGCTGAAATCGATAAATACGGAAACGCTGCTGCCCTTGTTTGTGAATAAATTTAGCTATACTGGAATATATTCTTTAATTATCTTCAAAAAATTAGCCAATACATGTGTTGTTTATATTTCAGATTCTCAATATCGTGGCCCAGGATCCTTCCCAGCGGGTGGACGGATGAGATCAACAAGGCCGGCGTGAAGTACTACAGCGACCTCATCGATGAGCTACTTGCCAATGACATCGAGCCCGTGGTCACCATGTACCACTGGGACCTACCAGTTGCACTCCAAGATCTCGGTGAGCAGATGGCCAGATATCTTGAAAGGTTTAGCGAAACTGACGTGGATTAGAGGCAACTTCTTCACTCATATATTACCGTCCCAAAGTGGCAGCTTTGCCGTCGCGTTTGGAGACATTAGTGAGCTTTTATTGGCCCACTAGAGGCGACACATCAGCATAGCAATGATGCGGGTAAATAGAGACGTCGGTAACCAAGACTCCAACTGCTCATTTGTCCCCTTAGACTATAAAAAATATCATGAATTCTGCAGCCAGTGGATGTGACTACTCGACTTTACTCGAGAGGAATTTGAGGAACCTCATACCTAAGTCTCAGGTATAGAGGAAATCATCGATCACTTGACTAAACTATAGACATTACAGAAAAAAGCACTTTTTTGCTTAACATAAATCCTTCGAGTTTTAACTACATTTTGATGTGTACTTTTGAGTCTAAGTTGGACAACCAGATTACAAGTTCCTAGGTCCGACCAAAATATAATTTGGATTTGTCATTAAATTCGAAGGAAATCGGAGCAAACTGGGCCCATCGGCTCGTGTACCAGTAAGCGACGGCTTTTACACCTAATTTCCCTTCCTTCACCGCCCCGTCGAAACACCAGGCGGTGGGACAGGCAATGCGTGAGTGCACCCTTGTGTACAAAAGTATTTTATAGAGACAAACGTTGCTATCAATTGATCCGGAACGCGGCTGGCCGCAAAATAAATAAGTTCAAGAAATTGGGTCTGTAAAGACTGGCTTATTTACAGGTGGTTGGACTAACCCGCTCATCGTGCATTGGTTCGGGGAGTACGCCAGGGTCCTGTACTTCCTATATGCGGACAGAGTCAAGCATTGGATCACCATAAACGAACCAACGGTTGTCTGCGATTACAATTACAATATTGGTACCTTTGCACCGCAAATATTGGAGACCAGATTTGCTCCATATTTGTGCAATAAGTACGTACTCTTGGCCCACGCCAAAGCTTACAGGATATTCGATGAAGAATTCAGATCTACTTATAATGGTAAGTATTATATTTAGTACAAAGTAGTGCCATGCTGCTTTGTAGCCGAATTAGCACGACCGGATAGGTGACTCTCGCTCACATGTTCCCGTCCTAAAGTGCCAGTAACGAGGACGCGTTTCATGTAGCCACAAAACAGGAGGTCTAAGAGGGCAGCGCGTCATAATCATTATGTGGATGTGGATGTCCATGGGCGTCGGTAGTCTTAACCACGTTTCGATTGCTCGTCTGCGCCCCTATACTATAAAAAAAGGAATGATGAATAAAATAACGTAAGGTTGGTTACTAATGTTCAGTTGTTTTCGTCACTCGGGAGAGCAATGTCAATATGGGCCTCCGACACAGATGATGGACGCATTGTGTGGTACACAGTAAAGAGAATATCCATTGTTTATAATGGCACGTAATTAAAATTGTGTATTGATTTCGTAGGCAAGGTTTCACTCTCAAACCATATTCTGTGGATCGAACCTGCCACACCTGAAGATGAAAAGTTAGCTGAGCTTGGCCGTGAATTCATGGTATGTAGCTGAATTTACCTTTATCTAGTACAATGCTGCATTGTAGATGAGTTGGGCCGGCACGACCAGAAAAGAAGCTAGGTTTGTGAGTGCGAGTCGACGGCCCATAGGAGCGGTAGAAGAAAGGAGGACAAAACATCTGCACTACAATTGTGCGGATATTTATAATTGTAGGTAGTCGCCAGATGGCTTCCAGTGCTCGTTTGTTCTTCTGTAAATAAAAAATATAGAAATGCTACCCAATTACATTGCATAAATTAATACCACCATATATATAAGAGAGAGTCTGATTTCCTCACGCAGTTTCCTTTTAGCTAAATAATTCATTTATTTCTTCACTCTTTTAGATTGGAAGGTACGCTCATCCTATATTCTCTAAGGAAGGAGGCTGGCCGGTGTCCGTTGAAGAGCATATGAGAGAAATCAGCTTGCAGGAGGGATACGACGAGTCGCGACTGCCCACTTTCACTGAAAAGGAAAAAGCTTACGTCAAAGGTGAAATTTAACAATATTTCCAATTATTTCAATTTAATAGTAACTTATATAAAAATAATCTTACACCCGCTCAAATCTCGGTGCTGTTCCTAGAATGAAACTCTTGCTAATTCTAAATGTAAGGCTAAATCGAGGTTTTAATGCACACAAATGCTTTCCGTATCAGGTACGGGCGATCTGTTCTCGTTCAACCACTACACCACGAATATGATACGACCCGCGAAGGCCGGGGAGAATCCTGGCAGCTGGTTCGTCAATGGGTCCAAGGAACTGAACGCCGTACTGGAAGCGCCACCCAACGCTACATACGGCGCGTTAAAAGTATTTCCGGTAAATCAAACAATTTTCAAATTTATTCGGTGGATGGACGTCCTGTTTATTCCGTGCGTGCGTGTGTGTGCGTGCGTGTATTCATGTATGTGTGTGTGTGTGTGTGTGTGTGTGTGTGTGTGTGTGTGTGTGTGTGTGTGTGTGAGTGTGTGTGTTTGGGTTAATATTTTTTTGTTAATACGGTGACTTAATCGAGTTTTAGTATTAAAATTAGTTATCATCTGCCGGACAATGCGCGTACGGATGTCTATATACGTTGATAGTCGTCAAAGACTGCGATTGCTCGTTTCATGCCTATACTAAAACAATACTATTTCTGCTGCAGATCTACCCTCAAGGTATCCGTCGCTTGGTGAACTGGGTGAAGGAGCACTACGGGGATATCGAAATCTTTATCACTGAGAACGGAGCGTCCACCAATGGGAATGACCTGGAGGACCCCGTGAGAGTCGACTTCTTGAGTGATTACATGGAACAGGTGAGTAAATATATAGATAATACCTAATCGTCCATTCGGCCACCTCTATAGATATTAACCAACTGCCCAAGACCTATTATGTTGCTCACAGTTGTGCGCAGGCACAAGTGCACTCCGTGTTCCTTCACTCTCGCATTCCTATGGGATCTAAATCTGACACGACCGGAGAGAAACCAGGCCTGGGGCTGACGGCTCAACATGCTCTCAGCTCCGTCGGCGGTGCTCGAGGCACGGAGGTGTAACACCGTCAACACCCTGACTTTAAAATTCGGACAGTTATTACAAGTTGAAAAACCCCAATATCACTTTGGTCCGACCCGGGATTTGAACACAGACCTCACAACCGTGGTTAAACGTGCTTACCACAAGATCATGAATATTTATAAATATTACGAAACTGTCTGATTTTCATGCGGTTTTTACTAATACATAGGGCACTGTACGAAATCAAAGGGCTGAAGCCAAGCCTACTACAACAAACGGTTTTTTTTATATTTTTGGGGGCAAACGGGACATTTACATTCTTGTCTTGCAGGTGCGTAGCCCTCCTTTCTATGTCACCTCCAGTGAACGCCCCTTGTAAACTGCTCGGTACGCGACACCATAGCTGGAACTTGCCAGCGGTGTCTTGTGAGCGAGAGGAATAACGGACTAACTTCCACCTAATGTCGCGACACTACAAACAATGAATATGTTTCCAGCTTCTACTGGCAATAATAGAAGATGGAGTGCGCGTCACCGGCTACACGGTCTGGTCTCTCATCGATAACTTCGAGTGGTTCGACGGATACTCGTAAGTTAGGCGCACTCACTGCCGGATATACTTATACATGCCAATTATATTTCACACAATTTATTATTTTTTTAAATGACAATAGTTGGTGCCCGCGACTTCGTTAGCGTACTTCTTATCCTATATGTTGCCCAGGCGCAATAGCTATACAAAAGAAATTTTCATTCAAATCTGTCCATTAGTTCCGGACCATTGGCTAGTCAAACAGACAAACATACAAACAGACTTTTTCTTCAAATATTTCCTCCTTATGGTGTCAACACTTTGCACATTATTTTGCGCTATTAAAATGGAGTGGGGTGATTGAGACAGAATCGCCGTGATTGCATTACACAAAGTAGGTATGGAAACAAATGTAATTTTTAAAACTCATTAAATTTTACGTTTCCTTTTTTGTCTGTTGAATTTCAATTCCTCCAGGAAAAGTTTACATCTTATATTTTTGATGAGGGACCACAAATTATTTAGTGAGGTGAGGTGAGGGTGGAGACCTGTGGTGTCTGAGGCTCGTGGCATTTAGTGAGGAGCTCTGGAAGTATAAATCATTAGTGCACCTCGATGTCAAGTCAGCACCTTATGGGCCCGACGTCATCTCGAGAAAGAGATTTCACCGCACCACATGACAACCCCACCAACTTCGCGACAGTACAATGGGCTCAGGTGATCATCCGCGCCCGCTGCACCGGGTGCAAAGGGCCTCCTGCACCCTTGTCCACTCCTCTTAGAAGAGGAGTGGACAAGGAGTAGCCTCTCTCCAGTCCGACCTATTCAGCTGTAACAACATGGCACTTCCTCTAACAATTTTAAAATGTATGTTAACATTTCAGAACGAAATTTGGGCTTTATCGAGTTGATTATGAAGATCCAAAGAAGGCTAGGACGCCACGACTGTCTGCACACCATTACGCCTGCATCATCAAACACAATGCCGTCCATTACCCGCCCGCCTGCATCAGCCCCTACTATAAGCAGGTCAAACACCAGAGCAAGAAAGTGGATATGAAAAATAAGATAGACGAAATAAAATCTGAATTATTCCAACATTATGGAAAAGTAAGTCGTTACTTTATGGATTCTCCGTAAAGTAGTGGACGCTATGTATGTTTACCATCTAGTGATAATTCCATAGAAAATCTATAATTTTTCTCTTTTTTTCGCGATGTAAAATGTATTTACGCGTTTCACATTCAATAAAATATACTTGTTTATTTCTTATTTTGACCGTTTATCGTGTATCTTTTCTTCTTCTGTAATTGCTGTGTATTTCCCAAAATCCGTATAATAATGTTTTTGTGTCTTTCAACATTATAACAACATAACAAATACGCGTTGTCACAAAGAGTGTACGCCGCGACGCCAAACTCTATTCATTACATGTAGAGAACAATAAAGATCATTTGCTTTCAAGATTAATGTTATTTTTAGACAAATGGAATCAAACATATTTCTTTTATATTGTTTAGGGTTACAAAAGAGGAATCGGTGCGTTTTTGCAACTACCAACTTACTCTTATTATTATTTAAAATTTACCGATTGGTGCCCTAGAAACGTAAAACTGAATGGACTCGCGATAGGCCCACCCACTGCGGGTCTATTTAGTTCGAACAAGTTGAAATGACAATAGGCTACTGTAATCACTCTGGAGAAGAGTTGCAGGCCTTAGATGAAGCTGTGTCTTACTGAGCTCTGTGACTTCATTATAACTCTCTCTAAGTTATCATCAAGTCACAGTGTGGTGTCACAGCCCACATGCAAATATTTATACATAGTGTCAAAAAACTGTCACAAATAAAATATTGACCGTGATTAATTGCACTCCAATCTCTCTGCCCAACCCATCAGGGAACTTTCGTGAAGATATGTTGTTATTGTTGAAAAAAGTCAAAATTTTAGCATATAAAGGCTATTCTATTGTGCACGTTATTACTCTGTGTGTATACCTAGTTACCTACACATAAAAAAGTGAAAATAATATTGAGATTTGAGAAATCTTTCGCATTTCTTTCGTGAGTGTTAAAGAATAAGCAATGTTCCTTATGGTTAAGGATTTGTTAAAAAAAATGACGCAGATATAGATTGCAAACCGAAATGGTAATAAAGGCTAAATATGAGATTTGTGATATCCTATATTTCATACTCAGGGTGTACTGACCATGTTTGCTGTAAAGCTTCTGAAACATCGGGCTAGTTAAGGAATTAAATAAACCGCGATAAAATCCATAAAAGTAGCTTTACTGTAAAGAGTAACTTTCTCGTAAACCTAAGACATCAATACTCTATTTTTAATCAAATTTTTGATTTTTGAAAAGAAATTTAATGGGACTACCTTCTATTCCAATAAAAAGAAATGGTTCCCTCGAGATAGTTATTACGCGCGACAAACAGTGAATTGTAATTGCTGCGTAATAGTGATATTAGTTCAACGGGGAGTTATTGCTGGCTCTCACGTGTGATCATGTTTGCTTAACACATACCATAACCAACGTGATGCCACGTCAGTTTATTTGTTAATTTCGATGTATTTTTATGGTTTTTTGGCTTTTTATGTTTGTTAATTGATTTGATATAACGATTTGATATGCTTTACAAGGATACAATAGGACAACAAGAGTCGCCAAAGGTTTTGTAGTGTATATTATAATTAATTTGTCGGTAGACTGTTAAGTACCAGCGCCATTAACATCAGAGCGTTTCTCGTCTGTATGACGGCTAGTGACATCTCTCTGATGCTCTGGTACATACGGTAATGGATGGACGTCCGCATCTAAAGGCACTGCATTGTTTGGGTGTATATTCCAGGGCCAAAGACCACCTCAATTCGCAATTCGCCCACAGCTCAAGCAATATTACGAAAACTACAGACAACAAAATGCTCCGGAAGTGTGTTCCCTTCATCGAGCACATACTAGCTCACAGCCTTCGTAAGCTTTAATGGAATACGACATATTGAAAATATTGTAATATTTTCAGGAGTTTTGTGAAGTCACATTGAAAACGATTGCACGTATAGAGAACCACGTCAACGTATTAGGCGTTCTGTATTTTGAAAATGGTTTGTATTACTTGTCAATAAAAGAAAGACGAGCGGACGGACAGGTGAAATCTTGTGTAATGAATTAGAGCTTTGTCGGGCAAAAATAGCCAGGAACTACCCATTTCTGTCACTTGCTGACATATTAACAACGAGACTAGCCATTCCATCTGAGTGGGTGAGTTGCTGTCATTTGCTGACAAATTACTATTGCACTGTATCGGGCTGAAACAGCTGGTAACTACTTGTTGCTGTACCTTGCTTATATATTACCGAATCAAACTGCCATTGGAATGGGCGGGACTTACCTGTTGGTGTCATTTGCTGACATGTAACTGACGTGAATTGCTCAGAGCTGTGTTGAGCTGCAACGTCCGCTACCTACCTGTTACTGAAAAATAAAGGCGTAAAGTGTCGTTGTAACCGGGTCAGACTGAAACGGCCGGGAATTTTCTGTTGCTGACATTGTACCGATGTGAAATTATTATAAAAGTCCTCAGATATTATGTTACGCAAACGTGTTGCCCTGCCCTCCTCCCTTCAATGAACCACCAGAGCTCATACACCGCACAACATGTCAGCATAGCTGCTGTCCCTTACGACTGACGGTGGTATCTTGTGAGTGAGAGGTACCTCTGTGGAAGTCGGTGGAGGAAATGATACTGATCAAGAGCGTCATCCAAACTGCTCCAATGAACGGCCTTTCCGATTACTAAAAGCATTTTTGTTAAAGTTCTTGTTATCGCGGACAACACCGCAATTAGTGAACTAGACACTATAATTAATTCCATCACCATCATCCGGACGACATCCTTGTTGAACATAGGCTTCCCCATGTAATTAATTTAATTTAGTCTAAATAATATAAAAATTATAAATAAATTAGTTATATTTATAATTACTAACAATAATGTGTGGACTTACTACTCCACGTTAGCCTGGCCCTGTGCTAGTATCTTGGAAACTTGTGTCACAGGTGCTCAGCAAAGTAAATATTTTTTAATGCTAAGATTTATAATGTAGTAATGTAATGTAATTCCGCTTGGACTTGAATCTGTGACCGCGGCCGTAACGTGTTTGTTTGTTTGTTTATTAGCTGTGGTGTCATGCCTCATTACAGCCAAATTGGGCGAGCATGGCCGGGGAGGCACATTTCGTTTACATGCTATCGCCCTAAAATTATATCTGCAGTGTTTCGTGTGGTTTGTGAGTGGTAGCGCATTGGAGGGGAGAATGAGAGGAGGGTATCGGTAACAGTGCCCAAATTATTGTTGTCATGCAGATCGCATGACAACAATAATATGGACACCGGCACTCATCAAAAGGCTTCTATTATTTGTATGCCCCCCTATACTATAAAAAACATTGCTTTGCTGCCGAATCAGGCCTCCTTCGTGCACAATGTGACAATCTGCTGGCCCACTGGAGGAATGGCACTCCTTTCCAGGAAGGCAAGACACAAAACATTATGCTAGTTTTTGTATGGGAGGAACAAAAAATCGAATATATTTGAATATAATATATTTAATTAATGAAACTATGAACCATTTTTTCCTATGCACTTTTGCCATCTCATAGGTAGTTAATTGATCCCTTTACTAAAAAAACCACTCGGACGAGAATCAATAAGATCTTCGAAGGCGATTTGGACTGCCCCATCGGAGTTGAATTTTTTCCCTTGCAAGAAGTTATCCAAATTTCGAAAGAAATTGTAATCTGTTGGAGCAAGGTCTTGTTCTAAGTCTCTTCTAATTTAGCAGCCGTCTGTTGCGCAGTGTGTGGTCTAGCGTTGTCGTGAAGCAGCAGTGACGTGGAGCGATTGAGCAGCCTAGGTTGTTTAGCCGCTAGCTTTTCCATCATGGTTTATAAATGAAGGACCTAATAAATTAATTGACTGCATGCGTTGGTTGCTATCCTATAAGGAATTCAACTTCGTAAATATTCGACCGGCTGGCTCAGTTGGTAACGTGTCGGTTACTCCGCGTGTTGTGCGAGGTCTCGGTTTCGAATTCCGCCTAGGCAATGGATATTTTATGTGTTTCTATGATAAAAATTGTAAATATATATATTTTATATTTATAAAAAGTATGAAATATATTTCCTAGTTACCTAGTACCTGTAACACAAGTCCTTGTGGTACTTAGCACAGGACTAGGCTAACGTGGTGTGCTAAGCCGACAGATATTATTTATTTATTATTATTTGTAGAGTTCCTCCAAATGTGCACCGTCCCCATGGTGATGGCGCAGACGCTGTGGAACAAGCTGCCGCCCCTCACCGCCGCCTTCCAGCGAGCAGTCCTTGAGATTGTAATCATAATTCCCATATTATTTATATTATTCATTGGACTGCCTCATGATCTGGTGGTAGGTGAAACCCCTGGTCGGATCAAACGTCACCGCCAACTTTCTGACTGACGTTGTCTGTGTTACACCCCCGCCTCCCGGAGAGCACGTTCAGATACAGGTGCTGCCCCAGATTTCTCTCCGGTCGTGTCGAAATGCCGTCCCACCGGAATAGGATAATTCACTTCAGACAGACAGGGAGTGCACTTGTGACTGCGCACACACTTGTGAACACATTTATGAAATATGTCTTGCGCAGTTGCCTCGTTTCTATAGAGAAGGCCGCCGGGGCCCGATATTCGGCTAGGATGACATAATTATTATTATCGCGCTTTCATAGCCTTACAACTTATCTTGAACATAATACAAGCAAGCAAAACCTGGGTACTACATTTAAGTACGTACTTTTATAGTTGACAGCTGAGTTCTGTCGCGTTTCGTGTGTTTGTGAATTTACCATGGCCCGTCGAGGGGAGGAGGGGGCGGACTAATATTTCTGCACAACAATTATGCGGAGCTCCGTTGGCCTTGGTTGGCTTAAATAGAAGCCTATTTAAGACAACCGCCCACTCGTTTAGTCACTTACACTATAAAAAATCATATTTGCCTCATAATTTATATCTGCGCCGCATTTGAATCTAATCCGTTCCTAGTAAAATGACAACAATGCATACGAACTCTGCATTTATAACCTTAGGATGGAATAAAAAATGTCATGACCAACAGGATGTGTTGGACGATTTGATCGCGTATCGCATAGAGACGAAATCAGTGGACGTCATAGTCGCCGCGAGGAAGGAATTCGCGGCGTGCGTCGTACAAAAACACTTAAAGAGGACGAAGAAGAGCCGCCATTAGATACGTGTGAGTAAATTTATAAAACACCTGTGTGCATAAACAAATGTCAGCCTCCTTAAGAATGTTTGCGGATCTGAAGTGAGGTGGACGAAGACCTTTAAGGACTTTATCGCAGTTCCATACCAAAACGCTAAAAAACGGAACCCTACTACTGAGACTCCGCTGTCCGTCTATCCGTCAGCCACCAGGCTACACCTCATGAACCGTGTAAGCTGGAGAGTTAAAAAATTATGTGTTATTGTTGCTATAACAACAAATACTAAAAACAGAATAAAACAATTATTTGAAGGGGCTATCATACAAGAAACGTAAGTTTTTTTATATATAATGGTTACGAAACTCTCTGAGCTTGAGTCCGACTCATACTTGGTGGATTTTTTTTTAGTTGCTAGGTTGTTAGTTGTTTATTATTACATTAGTTGCACTGGTCCGACGTTTCAGAAGTTTTACGTCAACCATAGTCAGGGGTGGACTTATTAGTTTCATTGTAATGAGTAACATTCTCTTAAGCATAAGTCTTGTTCTACCCTGATCGTTATGTTTGACGTAATTTACTACTCTATAGTTTTAAGAAAAAATTCTGTACGCTTGTATTGGTGTGTAAGCTAGTGAAGGCGTGACGAAAGCGATACGAAAGCCGTGATGGGGTGAGGCGAACGGAAGTTGAGAGGGAGGTGTTAGTTAGTGAAGGAAGAGAGTGTTCCGTTTTGTATATTACTGCAGGAGCAAGAGAGAGAGGTGAACACACATTTTCTTTCCCTCTTCCTCTCATAGTCAGTTACGTTTCTCGCAAGAAAAGAAAAATTATTGCCGATATAGTAGCAAATATAAAAAATGAGTTTTTTATGTCATTTATTTCTGGGAGCTTCCATACAACACGTGTTTTTTGCCGTTTTTATAGACAATGATATGGAACCCTTTATAGTCAAATCCGGCTCGGTCTTGATGATTTTTTTTATAAATTTCATCTCAGTAGTATAAAAGTTAGGGGAATACATTTTTACTACTTTACAAACAAATATCTCATAAAATATTTGCGTAAACAAAATACTGAACTAGAAACCTCTAGTTCATTTAAAATACCCCGTATGACTATTAGCCTTGCCACAAATATTGTAACAAAGAAAAAAAATTTGTTGCAAACTTTATTTATTTCTTTTACAGTTTGTCTACTTGTAATTTATTTATTACCTTTCTCCTTAGTTTAATACACAAATATAAAACAATTGAACATATAAAATGCTAACTCGAAGCGGTCTCCATCGGTTGCTATACAGTCCTTTAAACATTGAGGCCAGTTGTAGTTATCAATAAATTATTCACTGCCAATGGTATGGATTGTTTTAGAGACTCAAAATTATCGTGTCATTTAGAGCAAGCTGTACTCTCTAAAACTAACCATACTTGTTATTGAACATGGTGTTATTAGGGGCTTAACTACCTTCTAAAGGGTTCTTCACTTCTTCACAAAAATATGGCTCAGTCACTTCCTCAAAGCTAACACACTCCGAAACCATCACCGAAGACGGATAATGCCCACGTTGCACACTGTCGAATAATTTGGAATCTTGTTTAGAGCTTTGAACAAAAATACGGTCACTTTGTTTGTTAAAATGTAGCTTAATTCTTACAATTTCTCATCCGTAAACAATTTTTTTCTGTGACCTCCCTTTGCGTACCGTTTCAGCAGTGGCTTCACCATCCTATTCATCTTTAATTTATCAGTGAAGAAATGTCTATTATAAGTTTCAGGTCTTAATCGTCTCTTAAAACACGCGACACATTTCTAGGTGCTATCCTCGTTTTCCGAGATAAAGTCTTTTGCTTTTGGACTAGATTTCTTCGAATTCATTCCCTTACTGCTTTGACCACCTTTTTCGTACTTTGTGTAATGCAATGACAGCGACTCTGTTCTCTTTATCGAATCACTCCATTTTGATATCGCAAAATATTGAACAATGTGTTAGCGCCAAAGTGAAAAAACACAATAAGCAATCGGATAAAAATGACAACAGATTCCAAATACAATGTATTTTTTTTTATTGTAACGGTATTTATGGTCATACTAAGTATATTGTCTGAAAGAAATCATCCCTAAGTGACACGTATGGTGAGCGATTCTTTATTATTCGACCTTTCAAAATTCATTTTATAGCGGTTTATAAATCCACCACACACATTCGTTATGCTTGAGTTACTAGACGTAATCCTGTTTCGTATTTTCAGATTGCCCAGCCTAGATCAAGCACTTAGCAGTAAAACATGAAGATTATGACAAACCTGTTAAAGGATGCCCACGACAAATGGCTTATGAAGACGGTGAGATAATTGTTTATTGTACACGTGATAATGTCTTGCAAATCGATAACGCTAGCTGCGTGCACGAATTATGATATCATAGTAACATTCGAGTAAGAGTCATAGATATGATATGGATAGAGTAGGGATGCCATTGGCAGTTATATAATGGAGACAACAAGTTCCTTACAATACGCGTATTTTTTTCAGTAAATCTTAACATAACACAATACACGAGTATTTCTTTTTAATTGACAGAACCTTCATAGCACTTCCGGAACTATAACAATAGGCTTAGAATGGCCCCTTCCAGGTGATGCATCTTGACATTTCAAGCAAAATTATTCAAATATCATTTTTATAGTATAGGAGGGTAAACAAGCAACGTGTATTTTATCTACAGACGCCCACAGCGCATTATTGTTGTCATGCGCATGTATTTCGCGTCTCGTGAATGCGTTTCGAATGATTTCTATGCAAACTGTGGCCCATTTTAGGGGAGGGGGAAATGAGTTATTTTTCGTTCGAGAGCTTTTTGGCGCGTGTTTAAGAAACCATACATTGTGGGCTAACGACGGCGCGATTTTAAGTTTCCCTGTGAACTAATGTGTACGCCGGTATTATATTCCTAGTTGGACTACCAATCGCATGTTATAGTTAACATGCGATAAGAGAGCTCTCATACGAACGGCGGTACCACTTAGAACAGGTGAAATGCTTATGAATGATCGATGAACACAGGAGTCGTTCACATAGGTATTGTATGCTATGAAGAAAACAATGTTAAATGCCTGTGTGTATCGCGGGTGTAGGTTTATAGCCGAGAAGACTGGTCACTGGCTACCGGTCAAATAGAGACAATCAATTGAATCACTTCTGACATTTAAGTCACTAGAAAGACGTGATTTATAGCAGTACAATTGAAATACACTGCGACCAACTTATCTCTGTTCAATAGATATAATCGGAACTACAGCTACCATTAGTAGCTACAGTGCGACCAACTTATTTCTATTCTATAAACATCTGAACTACAGATACACGTCGGCTTTGATCGGTGTTGTAGACAACATCCTATGTGCTCCAAGATAAGGGACAAGTTACAGTTCTGGTTCTTCATGGTTATTCTCGCACCTATGACTCCTTAAATTCTTGTTACTCTCTAAAATGAAACCCCCTCCCCTTTTCATGGCAGCACAGTGTTATAATAGACTACTAGCATAAATGATGCCGGAAAATCCCTGTACCTGAGTTTGGAAGCCTGAGCAGACCCGCGTATTCTGGGGGGCAACCATGATGAGGGCTCATTGACGATATTGCATGGGGCAAACGCAAGACCAAGCCGAAGACACCCCCTGCTGTTCTTGTTTTAAATTTGTGCAACTTACAGGGGTTGCATTCCAACTTAAATGCCGTACACCACCACCTATAGACTGAGAAGCCGGCTTTGCTCTTCTTGACCGACACGCAGATATCTACTCCGATTGATACATTGTACCTCTCGTACCCAAGGTATGAGCTAGTACGCTCCTTTGTGTCGCATGCTGGAGTGTGTGCATAAGTCGGGAAGGATATCTGCTTTCGTCGCCTCCACAATCTTGAAGAGAGGGATCTCTCCATCATTTGGCTACGCGTAGATTGCGACAACCACCCTCGCGTCTATGCTTGCCTTTATAGATCCCCCAGTGGTAATGCCGAAACTGATCGACTCCTCGAGCACAAAGAAAAGGCTACGGATTCCCTTCTAAACCAGATCCCAACCGCAAAGATCGTGGTTCTTAGCGATTTCAACGCCCATCATGCTGAACGGTTAAACTCACGCATTACCGATCACGCGGGTAGATCTGTTCACCATATGGTTTAACACAACTTGTCTCATCGCCCACGCGAATCCTGGATGTGGAAGACCATACACTTTCCCTGTTGCACCTCCTGCTGAGCTCCAAATCGGAAAGCTACCAGGTTTCTAAAGATGTTCCACTGGGCTCGTCAATCAATCCACAGTTTGGTGCCAGTAAAACGCAGATCGCGGCCACGTTTCCTTGGCTGCCGGCGTGTTTGGCACTGTATATATCTACTTAACGTACACGTGGGCGGAAGCTAATCTGTCAATGCTGGTGTTCCACAAGGGTGTGTTCTGTCTCCCACGCAGTTTCTTCTGCACATCAATGATATGCTACAAACACAACGAAAAAAACTGCAACGGCATTCATTGTAGTGCGGATGACAGTACTGGTGATGCACTATACACTGGCCGCACTAATATTTTCCGGGAAAACGTCACCAAGTATCGGAACCAAATTGTGTCTGAAGTCGAGTCTTTGTTGAAGAAAGTCTCGGAATAGACGACAAAATTTAGTCCAATTAAACCCCAAAAAGACACAAATCTGTGCGTTTATCGCTAAAAGAAACCCCCTTCTTCATATCTCCTCGCTTCAAAAATACTCCCCTAATGGCCTCAGCTAGTACCGGGATTCTTGGAATCGACATATCGACCAACGTTCAATTTCACGGTCATTTGGAGGCGAAGGCTAAATTAGCCTCCAAGAAGCTGGGTGTGCTCAATAGGGCGAAGCAGTACTTTACGCCACATCATCGGCTGCAATTATACAAGTCGCAGGTCCGACCGCATATGCAGTACTGCTCTCAGCTTTGGGCTGGTGCTCCCAACTATCAACTCACCCCATTTGACCGTATTGCGTTTTGACGTAGCGCGAATCGTTGATGTCCGGGTTGTTTCCGTGCAGCTCGAAGAGCTTTGGCATTACGAAGAGATGTTGGCTCGCTAGGCATCTACAACGGGGAGTGTTCCGAGGAGTTGTTCGGATCAATACCGGCAGCGGGATTCCACTCCATAAGTAAGTAGATAAGTTCAACCGCCACCGCCTTGATGTCCCAAAGTCTACAACTGTGCGTTTCCAACCGCGCAAAACTTCGATTTGGAACTAGCGGCCACCGTCTGTATTTCCGAACCAGTACGATATGGGGTTCTTCAAGAGAAGAGCTTACTCCCATCTTTAAGAACGGCAATGCGCTTGCATAACCTCGGGTCATGCGGATGCCTATGGGTGGCGGTAATTACCTACCACGTGCTCGTTTGCTCTTTGTCATATAAAAAAGGAACTGAGTAGATGCGCTTTGGCTTTAAAACTCATATGAATAAAAACCTACTACTACTCCTGGTCATCTTCGCAAATGATCTGCGAGGGCTACGGGCACCGAGGCGAACCTCATAGCCCGGGTTGGGTCGTGATTAGACAACTATGAATTCGGTAGAGGGGCCACATTTTGCGGGTTTGCCATCGTGGCTTAGGGGCTCAGGGAAGGAATGTAGGCCTGTTTAGGGCCTGTGTGTTGTGACTGTCGGTGAGTAGTGATTTGGGTGTGTTATGCATGTGCATGTGTGATCATCGTCCGGATCGCCGGACACGCCGTCCCTAGTCCGCTTGGTGGATCACGAAGGGGGAGTTCACGCGGATACGATCTCCCATCAGGTGGTCGCGCATACAGCGGGGCCAGGTCGCGTAGACGAGCATGCGGTCCATTGTCTGCCCTATTAAACATAGCGCTCGATAATCGAACCACAAACTCCTGCAGCGACTCTATTCGCAAGTCACGCGCGATCACGTCGTTACGGACGTAGCGACCGGCTCCCGTGATGACCCGTAGGGATATGTTCTGCTGGGCTTGCAGGCGTTTCCGCTGGGCCTGGGAGGTTAGCGCGTACCATGCGGGGGCGGCGTAAGTGAGGCATCACCGGATATACGTCTTGTAAATCCCTAGTTTCGTCCGTGTAAGAAGTCCGGACGCTAGTACCGGCCACAATAAAGCGCGGGCTGTTCTCGCCTGGCTGAGCGCTCGGTCCACCTGCGAGCCCATCCGCAGCGCGCAGTCGATACTGCATCCGAGATACACGACTGGGGATTCCCAAGACACATCCTGGCCTCTGAACTTTAACCGCCCCGTCCTGGAGCGCCTCTTGCTGACATATAGCGCCGTCATCTTATCCACGTTGACGGACATGCGCCACTTGTCGAGCCACCCCGGCAACCGGTCCAGCATGCGCTGCATGCGCCTAGTTGCGAGCTCCGGCTTCCGGGACGAGGTGACGTATGCGCTGTCATCGGCGATCAGCGCGAGCATCACATCCATCTCACCCTCTCCCGATGGATCATTGAGTGTGGGGATGTCGTTGGTGTAGGCCGCGTACAGGCAAGGGGATAGGCAACTGCCCTGTGGCACTCCAGCGCGTATGGCCTTCACCGAGGAGTGCCTCCACTCCACCGCTTCCCGGAAGGTCCTACCTTCCAAGAATGACGCCACTAGTCTCACAAGCGCCAGCGGGACGCCGGGCGTCAACCAACTTGTACAAGAGTCTCGGGTGCCACACCCTGTCGAAGGCCTTCTCCATATCGAGAAAGACCGCGACAGAGTGTCTCCCCTTGTTCATGTCTACCGACAAATGGTGGATCACCCGCGTCAGTTGCAACGTGGCCGCTGCAGAAGCCGAACTGTTCATCCCTTATGGGAATGTACAGCTTCAGCCTCCGAAGCAGAAGCCTTTGGAACAACTTGGCGATGTGCGACAGCAGCGTTATCGGCCGGTTGTTTCCAGGCAGGCTTCTTAGCTTGCCCGACTTCGGCAGAACGATGACCCCTTCTTTCCAGGTCTCCGGAAAGTGGGCCGTCCGTAGAATGCCATTTGCGATCTGTGTGAGAGCCGCGGCTGCTCGTCTGGGCATCATCAACAGCGCTGTGGGGGGGGGATATCATCGAGGCCTGGAGCTTTGCGCCCCGTGAAGCAAAGTGCGAAGCGACGAGCGGCGGCCTCCACCTCGTCCGAGGTAGACAGCTGCCCGGTGATGGTGAAGTCGATTAGGCTATCCTGATAGACGGCTCAGTCGATCCTCTCTCTGGTGCGGACCAGAGATAGGATCGACTGAGCCGACTCGACTCCTTCTCTAAGGATTGCTCCGGGATCAAGTGTGAGGAGAATGGATAGGTGTTGAGTGTCGAGATCGTACAGGACTTCGATGTTGATCGTGGCCTTCAGGTTCTAGGGCGATGTCTAGGGCCAAGTCTCGCCCAGCAGAATGACATATAAGTCGTACTGCTGAGCGAGCAGCCGAAGACTGTCGTCCTTGCCTCCTATACCTCCGGGGTTCCAGTAAGCGACCCTGAGCTCGTCACGGTCCATCACTGGCTTTCCGTTGTTTGGCCCCGTGCGTACATGATTTGCGCCCAGATGCGTGGGTCCCTGAGCACTCTGAACAGCCCATCCTGCACGACCGGCCTCAGCTCCTCCCTGACGATCTCTCGGATTAGCTGTCTGAGATCGTCAGAGTGGACCCTGGGCTCGTTGCCCTGGCGCCGCTCCCCTTCGAAGCGCGCCGGTCCCCGCGCTTCGAAGGGGAGCGTTGGTGTACTAATGTTCGTGGTGTTGGAGTCGGTGTCTGTGGTATGGGGTGAGTTTGTGAGCTTGCGTATTTATGAGCTTGCCTGTTCCGGGTTCCTAGCCTGTGTGGGTACACGGCGCACTGCGGTCACGGCAGTCTCATGTTGCGGAGGGTGGCAGCTTGGCCACGGCTTGGGGCTGCCTTTTACGAGTGCGCCTCCTCTTGGGCTTGGCCGTCGCCACCTGCCTGGGTTTGGGGTCGTTGGCCGGGGCGGTAAGGGATGGGCCTGGGCCATACTCGTTCTGTCCCTCCCTCCGCAACGGAGCCGCGGGCGCAGGGGCGGCGTGGTGTCGGCCGTGTGGGACCAGTCGAAACTGGTCTTCCTACACAGCGGGCTTGTGCGTTATGGGTGGACGGATGGCCATACCTCTGGCTCTGGCCTCCATGAGAAAGGCCTTACACCTTCGGTCGTTGGCGGTGTGCGGGCCCTTGCAGTTGGCGCAGATCGGGGTGGCTCCTCTCGACAGTGGGCAGAAATCTCTCGACTGCGCAAGAAATTTTTTTTCCCGGCCCTTGGGGAAGGTTAGACCCTTTCCCAAAGGGCCGGGCGTTGGGCGCGTGTCACAGCGCGTCACACAGTGTGGTGTGCGGAAGTGTCTCTGCCAGTCCGGCAGGAACTGTACGACGATCGGCGGATATTCCGTTAACCTACGTTAGTAGGCTGTTGAGAAGCACTGGTGTGCTGGGTGTTTGGTCTAGCGCCAGTGGTAGACACAGATTGGGGGGGGGTTGGATACAGACCCCTCCGTGGAGGACAGGTGTCTCCTGACCACCGTGCGTTCCTCCTTTTTTCTCGGCATCGCTAGGTAGGGGCGGTTCCGACTATTGTACCTCCGCCGGTCTCGCTGTCCACTCCCCACGCCTTTCTTCAAAAAGTTCGGGGAGCATGTCGCGCGGTACGGCTTCGGACCTGTTGAGGTCTGATGATCTCTCGTGTGCTCACTATATAATAAACTATACACTCGCATACAAAAAGCGCTTTGACTTCGCCCGAGTTCTGAACATGGCACGGAATAACAACTATTCCAGACCGCGTTCTGAACAAGGTCGAGAGGGCTGGGGCGCAAGCGTGGTGGCACTATCACTCCCTCACCTATCTCCAAGAAAGAGAGACAGCATGCGTTTCCGAGTGCTTAGGAAGGTCCAGGTTAACAGAAACCTGCAAAATATGCCTAAAATATGCATAACAATTGACCTCATAGAGAGAGTCCCTGAGACCCCTTTTTTTTTTTTTACTTGAATTTAAATTTTGACTTTATAATAAAATAAACTTTGTAACCACAGACAGGCCTTAGGATTACTTTGTGCGGATCGCTATTCCTCTCCAAACTAAATTATGCCGTTAAGGCGTAGCTTATTGGCACGTTCCAGAGGCCTAGCACAGCGAGTACAAAATGCTTGCGCCCGTTATTGCTGCAACATCTCTCCTCACACGCACGCCTCACCCTATCTAAATAACGCACGACTCCTTAAGATGGAGAGACGTCGTCATCGTACATCTTGCCACTCTTTCTATAATGTCTACTGATGGTCGATAATGTGTTTTTTTTTTTGCCTATTTGTATTATCCACGCCTGAACGGTGCCAACATAGGTAATGGCGATTCTCTCGTTACGCGGGATGCTTCATGCCAGCCAGAATCTACTTTGTAGGAGACAGGACATGTGCCAGAATATGGCCCATGTCCTGTCATTATATGATGTAGGTACATTATAACATTCTCGCTTACGTACTCTTCATCTGAAACAGCATATATCTATAACAAAAATGTTAATTACGAACTAGTCTTAATTACGAATATGGAAAACTTAGTAATCATGTTGATTTGTAATGATATTAATAATCTGTATTCACTTCAGTTCTCTTCACTCTTCATTCAAATTGTTATATTCTATCATTCAAAAATAGGCAATGCTTAATATTTAGTAGTGTTAAGTAAATATTGCA
The DNA here is from genome assembly GCA_017140195.1 of Eumaeus atala. Lineage (NCBI taxonomy): Eukaryota > Metazoa > Arthropoda > Insecta > Lepidoptera > Lycaenidae > Eumaeus > Eumaeus atala. The sequence continues at coordinate 129,790 of JAFELO010000219.1, read as the reverse complement.
CTTAGCGATCCGCAGTAAGTTTCACACTGTTAACGTAACACATTATACAACAAACATCATAGGTACACAGTGAGCTCGTGTTACTGGCTCACTTATGTAAGTAGATGTGTAATAATATTATTTTTTAATATTAATATATTCTTACAATAAATGAATAATAAAATAAATATTGAACAAAAGCTGTGCAGCCGTTCTTACCACACCTTTCTAATTAATGGGACCATATAATACCAAGATTGTGGTTCTACTACAATCATATAACTGAGTGCTTACTACTTTAGGTACTATGTATTACACTACTGACCATCTTCTTGTAATAATTAACGTATTTATAGTGTCAATATTTTAAAAAAATATTACCATTACATGCGATGGTAGTTGGTTTACACAATACGAGTAAACATGAAAAAAAATCCGATTCGATTGACTTAGGTGGAAAACCTGGAAGCTGAGTCTCTTTGTATTACAGGGGGAAAAAATATTCTATATATACATATACACAGGCTTGTACATCGATTCTGTTTACACTGTATTAAAAATACATGTTATTATTTATAAACAAAATAAGTAATAATAAAAACACGTGTCCACACAGTTGATTGAGCGATGGCTTTTCTAAAGCCAAATAAGCTATCCAATGCCAGTGCAGGAGGTGCTTGATGTAAGGTCCTGGGTTTATTTAAAACTTGGCATCGGATGACTGCATAGGCTATAGACATCCACATCACATCATGCACCGCCAAATCACATTAAACGGTTTATATTAGTATTTTATACCCAATTATACCCAATCAAGTGTATGATGATTCATGACCGAATCACAAATCCCTAACTCCTGTAGGCCTTATTTCTTATCTTATCTTTGTGGTTACTCAACAACATAGTTTATCAAAGAAAACTCCTAGATCACGTACAACATCGTACCTTTTTACTGGAAGTCCATTAAATGAATATATAAATATAACGGGGGATTTTCTGCGAGTAAAAGAAATGGTTTGGCATTTCGGGACATTTATGGTTATATTATTATCCACATTGTAGTTTACTAAGTTATTCATGTCCATCTGTAGCTTATAGCAAACTTATAAAGAATTAATTTTATAAAATATTTTTTATCGTAGCCGTACGCTAGGTGTTTATAAAATTTAAAGCAGTTTGTGATGTGGAAATCCTGTGAATCCGCGGAATGCCTGTGGAGATGAAAACGAATTCAAAGCGGTAACCGCCAAAAACAACAGCCTCGGAGCGATTACTAATGTAGGATTTGATCCATCTTAACAAATCGCCACGAATACCCAGCTCATACAGTTTTTCTAAGAAAATCAAGTGGTCCACTCGATCGAACGCCTTTTCAAAATCTGTGGACGCTACGTCGACCTGATCTCCGTCGTCCATGTTGGTATAGACAAAGTCCATAATGCATATTAAGTCTTTCAACGTTGACCAGTGCTTCAAGTAACCGTATTGGTGATGTGAAACACCTTTAGTAATTATAGGATAAATAGCCTCATGTATAACTTTTTCGAAAACCTTGCCGACGGAGTTCAGTATTTAGATTGTTCTAGAACCCTTTTTATGTATCGGTATAAGGTGTGCTGTTTTCGAAATAGAAGGGAAGATTCCTTGACATAGAGATCCATTAAATATGTGTGCAATTGGTCGTGTTAACTTTGAGGCATAGGTATGCCAAAAAAGGGGAGGGACCCCGTCACTACCTGGACCATTCGAAGTGTTTAAGTTCCATAAAAGCTCTTCGATCAAATCATCATCAACTTTAGTTTTAAATATAGAAATGTTGTTGTTTATTAATTCAACAGGTTGACGAATAGTCGATGTAGGTTAAAAAGTCATTAAAGGCATAGCAGTTACTATTCCCATCGCTGTATGTCGACCCTTCATATGTAAGTGGTTTCGGGTAATTGGGGCCGCCACGTAATTCTTTTATATGTGACCAAAAAGCCTTCGGCTTTGTTTTGATGGACTTTTGAATATTAAGGATGTAACGGCCGGCTGGCTCAGTTGGTAACGTGGCGGTTAGTCCGCGTGTTACGCCAGAGGTCGCGGGTTCGAATCCCGCCTAGTTCATGGATGTTTATATGTGTATTATATGTATTTCTGTCATAAAAATCTTAAATATATACGATTTGTTAAATATATAAAAATATTAAATGTATTTCCGTTGCCTAGTACCTCTAACACAAGTCCTTACGGTACTTAGTACAGGGCTAGGCTGACGTTGTGTGATAACTCCACAGATAGTATTTATTTATTTATTATTAATTTTAATAACAACGTTTTTAGACGAATTATTGCCTTTTACGGAGTAAAGCAAATTCATCATATTCGTGCATATTTCCTTGGGCGTTAACACGTCACATATATCTATAGTAAATAAGGGGTGTGCGGGGTCGGGTTTAACCAAATAAGTACTAGACAAAGCTGTTTGAAGTGGCAAGTTACTAAAAAAACGTCCAAAATGTGACCTGCGTAGTTTGTAATAATGTTATACCGTGTTAAGCCTAAAAAACTAGAATCTTCTACAATCTTTATGCTAGCACTCTGTAGTCTCACCAGTTCTATTGGTGTAAGTCACCCACCAATAGAAAATTGTCACACGAATTACCACGCGACGTAATAATATTCATTTCTTACATTACATAGTTAATTTCGAGTGGCAATGAATCGGCGTTGATATATACGGCACTAATATGTAAAGCTTGAGAGGAGTCAGCGCGCGCGACAGTGGGCGAGTGAGTGAGTGAGGTGGCGAGGCGCGACACTCGGCGCGCACCGCACTCATTTCGCGCCTCGTCAGTATCATCACGCCGCCGCCCGTACACTTTTTGCTGCTTAGAAGATCTCGGTCTTGACGAAAAACATCGTACCGGTCGTCGCATATTTTCCTATCAAATATTCCGTCGTGTAAACATGTTTCGGTGATAACAATGACATCGTATCTGTTGGAGGATACTCTGCCTAAACTCGGAAAATTTTGTTCTTAAACCGCAAGTGTTCTGATAATAGATATTTATATCCTTAGGTGTCATTATATACCGGTGGAATTCATTATTATAATAATTAAGAAGCATTACAGTTTTAACAATCGGTGAGAAACAAAACTTCATTACTAAAATGAATTGGAAATAAAATAGCACAGTAGAATTATTATAAGAAGCATACACCTGAAACAATGTGATACGCCTATTAAAATATCCTAAATTAAAAAAAGACATGGTTATATAATAATTTAAATTTCAGTACACATATGCATTTGTGCCGGTGGGTGAATATTAGCTATCACGTTAGCAAGATACACGTGCAACATAATATTACTCTGACAGGTTATATCCACATACACAAATAAAAACCCACAAAAGTTACAACTCGATAAACCATCGATGCCATTGCAATATACTTTAGAAGTTCCTAAATAATGCTAGCAGTGAAAATTTGTCAAATGATATTATTCTGACAAAACAGGCGTATTCCGTAATAAGTATAAGTATATAAGCAACAAAACAGAGAGACACACACACACACATGTGCTGTATATTATCGGAATAAAAACATTATCACTTGAATAGGCAAGACTTACACCGAAAAAAACCCAGTACATAAAATAATAGTCTGCGTTCAAACACATCAATGTCATAATAATTTTTATGATAATTTTCCATATGAGATAATATACATTGACATTACCGTTACTTCTAGCAATAAATACATTTTTTGGCGTAAACAATGACGAGTAAATTATATAATATCTTTCAATGAAATAGTCTATCAGTAGGAAAAACTTATTGTCGCAAACAAAATAATACATTAGCTTGTACGGCACGAAAATATAAAATAAAAATATTTTATAGGTAACATATGTCGAAAATAATGTGTGTATTACTGGGTGATAATCACCTTTAGGCAATAATAAAATTCTTTTTAAAACTATTTGTTTCGTGAATACTGTGAGTGGTAAAATCATGCACGCACTGAGATAACGTCGGCTGTGTGTGTAGGTTATAGAATAAGATTTACAGGAAGAGACATTCAAACTTAATAAAACTTCAAAGCTTACCATCACATTTTTTTGGATAGGTAAATGATAAAAATAATTAAACTATTTTCCTCTTGAAATCTTCTAAATCGTGATTTAGATAGGTGGGCTCGTTTCGTTTTTCCTTAGACCTATTAAATATTAACACCATACGAATCCTATTAATTTAAATTGAGTTCATTAAATTCAAGAAATCTTATTATAATTAATTAAAGAATAGAATAAACAAAACGATTAATGGCAAATGATTGTGATGATTGCGTGGACCTAGCGACCCTCGTGAGAGACCTCGCGATAAAACGGATCAAATCTAATTCATCATTATCATTAAGCCTTTATAAGTCCACTACTAGAGATAGGCCTCTTCAATGATCGCCATCATGTAGTGGCTATTAAGTAAGCTATGACTACACCAAAGGTAAAGATAAACAAACTTACCTATATGCTGCTGAAACCTTAAGAATGGTATAGTAAAAATAATGCTCCAGGTGAGGCTCGAACTCACAACCCCGGCATTGCTCACGAACACTGTCTTATAAGTACCGTGCGCTAACCAATTGCGCCACTGGAGCCGATGCTTCTTATCTCAATTAAAGTATTATTTTTTCAACGTTAATTTATAATGGCAGCTAACTACTGGTCCGTTGTTTTGCTGCTCAAAACAGGCCTAATTCCAACGGTATGTTTGGGGGAGATGACGAAGAAGAAGTATCAGAAAAAATACAGAGTAAATTTATTTATCGTATAAGAGGGCCGATGACGTGGTCGAGATCACGGGGAGCCGCTGGACACCTTTTGGCTACTGTTGCTGCTGATGATGAAGATGATGATTAGTGGGCAAACAAGCAGTGGGAGCCTTTTAATGACTGTCGGTAGTCATATACTTCAGACATCAGAATAATTGTCATGCATAAGTGTTCCATTGGAGGGAAAAATCGGGCCTCATCCCCACCAATGGGCCACCGGAAACTCATAAACCGCTAGAAACGCCACAACACAACTTATAATAAGCATTAATCTTCCATTATAATATTGTTTGCGTTAAAGCGCAAACGCACCATTGTAAAAAATGCCACTACAATAAAACTACTTTTACGAATTTTATTGCGGTTTACAACAATACTTAATATATATCGCTCAATTCAGTATATGATATAATAATAAGTACTGTTTGCGTTAATCGGAGCAACTAAATGTTTATAATTCTTCGGGTACTTTTAATAACTTATGACATCAGGACATCTGTCATTTCAGTGCACTCGTGACCATGGTTGCTGTAAAGCTTCAGAAACGTCGTGCTAATTAGGTTAGTAATAATTAAATAAACCGCGATAAAATCAGTACTAGTAGTTTTATTGTAATGAGTAACATTTGCGTAAAGTTAAGACATCAAAAAATGCCACGTTAAGCTTACCATGTAGAGAAGAGTCTATAGCGGCCGTTAGTTACCATATCGCAAGTGAAATTAGACGTTATATAAATGTTGCTATGTTTCTTAATATTATTACCCGAATAGTACTCGTTGCAACCACTAGTTAGCGAGACAGTCTACGCACGGTGTCTATACCAACATAGACGGTGTGTCCACAGGTCTCGACCCGTGACGACCCTCACACAGGGAAACCGCACAAGTGACGGAACACACGACGTGGGTCGATTGTTTTATTCCCCAGACACCGTTTCCCCACTGTACCTCAGCCAAGGAACCCAAATTAAACACCACATAACTCACATTAAGGACAGAGTAAAAATTCATGAGCAATAAATCTAATCAGAGAACCTCGATCTTACGGATTACGTCCCAGCGGACTCGATTGTAAGGGTTTGTTTTGGGCCCTTTCCAGACAAGAGACGTATATTTATTGTAAATTTCACGTTTTCTACGCGTAAACGTTTATTTACCCTTACGGAAGCGAAGGTTTAAATATATTTTTTATGAGATAGGGGTCAAACCA
>JAFELO010000219.1:79599-123580 GCA_017140195.1 Eumaeus atala | reverse complement strand
TGCATAAGCTTGGTTTTAGGATTGTTTGTCACCAAAATTAAAACCAAAAAATTTAAACCACGATGTTGGCATTTTGTGCCCATTTGCAGACCAAATTAAAGCCGGCGTGTAGTATTATATGTGCCTCGTTAATTTCTATGGGCTGCCACCAGACAGGTGTCGTCTGCAAATGGGTGCAAAGAAGACATTTTGACCATATTGCACGTAACATTTCAGTAGGAACGATTATCGATACTGGACCAGTAAGAACAATTTCACTACTATTTTTATTAATTTTTACAGTTTTGTAACATTGTTTATGGTAATCTTCCATTATTTTTTTCGATGAATGACGAGATAGTTTCCTATATAATTATATTGGATTTTATACTTACGAAGGCCTTGCTAGAATCAATGATGAAAAAATGAAATGTATATTTTGCAATTGCTAGATCCTATGCGAAATATGTATTTTATTACTTAAATATTCGTCTATATCATTACTAAAGTTATTTAGCAAACAAAACAACTGCTTTTAAACTTTTCAAACGCATATTGTGTTTCTATTAAATTGGTGTTTTTTTTTTCGACGAACAGTCGGTGTTGTAAACTTATATCGAAACCAGTGTACTGTTATGCAGACGCTGTACGCTGTATTGTGTACTGTATCTTCGTTGCGGTCCTTCTTACTACAGGTATATACATATAGGTACAGGTTGTTTTGTAGGACACTACACAAAATTACAGAGCGTATTCAGTACTCGATTGTGATTCTGAAAATGTAAAATAATAAGTATCTAAAATTTTACCAAACGCCTTCGTAATTCATACGTACACCCAAACTGACGCACCCAAGCTTGGCCTCTGGCCGCACGAATTTCTATGGATATCATGCGGTGTATATATGATATAAAAATATCTTCGGTAAAGTTTATTATGTACGTCAGGAATATTTTCTTTTTATTGGACACATGAGACCATTACTTACCAACAAAATATCAAATGTTTTACAATACTTGTTGCATAATTATATGAACTTTGGTTAACAGATATCATCGCTAAATGATACAAATCCAATCGTCGATAGAATTATGGAAGACGAGTCAGTAGAAGGTGTTGTTGTAACTAACAGAGAAGGTACCTAACGGCTACAGATACTTCTAATAAGAATTGGAGAGAGGGAGAGAGAGAGAATGAATTCTATAGAATAAGGTGGCAATCAAGGTATACAGACTACAGAGATGGGTACCGGCCTGAGGGATAATATACATGGAGAAGGGAAACCGTAATCAGTTATATGACAGCGTTCCTCTTGGTTAGTAGAGAAGAAAGATGAGATAGCAGTTCGATTTTTACATATTGAAGCTAGCATGCTCCTTGCGCAGAGAAATTAATTACAAACGAGTGACAGATGCAACCATACTTGCTGTCTCTTTCGACATTAACGACCTCGTTTAGGTTGGGTTCCCTTCTCTATTTTTATTGACTCTATACCACTGTCTCCCGTAAGTATCCGTATAAAGATTTCACACCGTGTTGCATTCTTCAACGCCCTCATCACAATGATTAGTGAAAGAATAAGTCGACATAATAAATTTCGAAAAAAAAAGCGAAAGCATCGGTACGCCGTGTGTGAGCGAGACGTGGTCCTATTAGGCTGCTATTAATATTAATAATAAAATTAATTATTCTTCGAGTAAACATCAGTCGCGTGTCGGACCTAACACACACGCGTTTTCTTTTTCTTCCACCTATAGATCTCAGTACACATTTTGTACTTGTGTTGCATTGTAAAGTAACGAGTGAACAATTTTGCAGGACATCCAATTTTTACCAACATCAATTTATTAACGGCCAGCATGTACGGCAACGGGATTCATCTTCTAGGCCACATGTCAAAATATAGCGTATCTGAAATTGTAAGTTTATTAAGATACATATTTTTATAGGATAAGGGGCAACCGAGTAAGTGGTAGGTAACTACCACCACCCATAGACATCTGCATGACCCGAGATTATGGAGGCGCGTTGCCGTCCTTTAAGATTGGAGAAAGCTCTTTTCTTGAAAAACCCCATATCGTATCGGTTCGGAAATACTACTACTCCTGGTCATCTTCGCAGATGATCCTGCGAACCTCATAGCCCGGGTGGGATCGCGAGGGGACAACTATCCCTTCGGTAACGGGGCCGCAATGAATATTGCGAGTTTGCCATAGTGGCTTATGGGCTCAGGGGAGGAATGTAGGCATGTGTAGGGCCTGTGTGTTGTGTGGTGTGTTGTGACTGTCGGTGAGTAGTGATTTGGGTGTGTTATTCATGTGCATGTGTGATCCTCGTCCGGATCGCCGGACACGCAGTCCCTAGTCCACTTCGTGGATCACGAGGGGGAGTTCATGCGGATACGGTCTCCCGGTCAGAAATACCAACGGTGGCAGCTGGTTCCACATCGAAGTTGTGAGCGGTAGAACGGAAACGCACGGTTGTAGACTTTGGGGCATCAAGGTGGTGACGGTGGAACTTAGACGTCTGCCGTGATGTCCGGGAGTGGACTTCTGCTGCTGGTATTAATCCGGACAACTCCTCAGAACAATCCCCGTTGTAGATGCGGTAGAAGATGCAACGCAAAGCCAACATCTCTTCGTATGACCGCGGAATTGAACGTTGCTCGATGTGTCGACTCCGAGAATCCCCATCTGAGGCCATTGGGGGCATTTTTGAAGCGACGAGTTACGGAGAAGGGGGCTTTTTAGCGGAAAACGCTAAATACTTCATTAGATAAAAAAATACCTTCTTAAGTACAGATGGCGGCGTATGAGTTAAAAAATGACAGTTGTCCGTGCAGTTAGATTTACTATAGAGATAATATAAGGGGAAGGCAGTCTAAGACGCGTCCATCAAAATGGAAAGAGAAAGCAAATGTGATTTACTACCTGTCTCTCTCCGCGCCATGAATATTTCTCTGCATTGCACATGCGAGATTAGATTGACAAAGCTAGTTCATGCTCATCTTCCTTTTCTATTAACCAGCACACTCGCACTCATGGGCTTGCCTGTAGCCTACCTATATTGTCTCTGTGGCGCACAGAACGGGCGATGACGACACGGGTCCCTTTTTGTGCTGTTTCTGTGTAGCCGGTGGCCCATTGGCAAGTAGGCAAGGAGGGCAAGTCATCGGCATCGATAGATGTAAGATTCGCTTGCTCATTTGCTCCCTGTAGTAATCCTATATATAAAAAAAATGCACCGGCACAACCAAGGAGGTAGCTCTCGCTCACATGACACCGCCGTAAAGTTACCGTTGCTGACGCATTTCGTACGGTTTATGAGTAGCTGGGGGCCCATCTGAGTGGAGGAACAAAGGAGGACAACACATGTGCATGACAATAATAAAGTCGTCGTATATGGCAGACGTGAGAAGACTCCAATTGCTCGTTATTATATATCAACGAAACCGAACACACCACTAGTATTCACATAAATGTTCAATTGTCCCTTTCACCTGGTTACAGGACCCATTTGACGAAGTCCTAGTTATAAGGTTGAAAACAAAGAAAATGGAGGTAATGATCGCGCCGCATCAGGAATTTAATATAGCCATAATACAGCACGGCAGATCTAGTAAAAAAATTAAAAAGCCAGCAGTCAAATAATTTTGGGACTTACAATAATATTTTAAGGAATAAAATATTTTAATTTCTTGTATACTTTATTTATTAAGGACGACTTATATAAAAGATAATAAATAATATCTTCATTAAAACAGCGAAACCTAGCAGCAAATCACTTATCTTTTATATCTTGTTCCACATGTTATATTCCAAAAACGTTTTAACGCGTAGTGATAAAGGTTAAAAAATGCTGTCCTGTGAATAATTACAGATGTATAGGCACTCGTATGTTCCATTTTTAGGAATTTCAACTCGATGATTATTTTCCACTCCTGCAAACGGGCTCTAGGCACTGTCACCTTGGATAAGTTGTCTCTTGGAAGAGTTTCAGAAGTTTGAGTATTTCAAAAGGAAGCGACGCTTACAAGAGTGAAGCGATCTAGAAGCTCAGGGAAGATTTTGATCGCTAATCTACGTCCCAGGTCTCTGGCGGTGTCTGGTGTCAGACTAGTACATTTATTAAGTATGGGCCATTACGCATACCAGTCAAAGTGTAGTTAAAACAATTTGTAACTGCTGCTACGTTCTGCCTTTCTTTCATCCACTAAGTTTCGCTTAGTGTAGCTATACCCACGTTATACCGAAAAAGTTCTTGACCGACTCTAGACAACGTGTAGCAACTTTAGATGGCAGCACTAAATCGACAGAAGAGACAAAGCGGACACTCAGTGAAGGAAAATATTTTTTTTCCTTCAATGGCGAAAAAAAAATCACCGATGCCCATAGACAAACATGACGCTCCAAAGAGCCACCGGAAAATTACAAATCTCGCGAATCGTGACAGCATAGCTCCTATTATTATTTTACTTACAAAATAACACATCACGGCGTCATTGTCTTAAGATATTACTTGACCGAGGGGTACCTCCCCGGTCGTACCAACCCATTTCGGATACAATACAGCATGGTATTACCTCTTACCTTAATCTTTATATGAAATGTAATTTTGTACCTAATTCAAACACTGTAATCCTATATCTGTTAATTCTTACTACGAATCAGATTTTAAAAGTTTATTGCCGTAAAAAAGTTAGTTGTTTTTAAACGTCCCTCGGAACGTCCATATACGTACACTCCATTGGTTATAATATTCTTTACACAATAATATCGACATATAGGTACACTCGTACCTATATTTTGATATTCATAACCTGTCATTTGGACTGGACTTGAAGTCCCGAACTCAATCCGATCAAACATGTCTGGAATCCCACGAAGCGACTAGTAAGATCAATGCAACCAGCTCTGTAAGCTTTACACCAGCTAAAGAACGTAACAACAGTGAACAGGATATGTATTCCACAGGAAATGACGAACAATAGACTAATCAGCAAGCCTAGCCGAAGGTGTAGTTTCCCCACCCATTAGGAAGTTGGTGTGCACAGAAAGACCACAGTGCAAAATATAAACACATCCTAAGGAGTCATGGCTCCTACACATTCATAACTCTCTTCGTACAAATGCGACGGTTGCGAATAATCTCGTCGCCACCCTCGGATAGTACCCGACCAATCATATCATATGTAAATCTTGGTCTACACCACTACCTACATCCTTCCACATTTGCACTGTTTATTTATTTTAATAACCATTCATCTGCCATTCTATCTATATGTCCGAACCAATGGAGCATGTCCTTTCTCATTTTTACACCGATACTCCCTTTAATTCCTAACATCCGTCTCTTTATTATTACGAATGCGGTAGGTAAAGGTTACGCTACACATTTTTCGCTATGACCTTGTCTCGATTCTATTGTCATGCACTTTCTAACACACGGTCACTCTTCCCAGCAACCTGGCTTAAAAAGGGAGCTGTGCAGTTTCCTTAACACCCCACTCAGGTTCAGAGGAACCAAAAAGAGTCTGTGATTGAAGAGCAACCATATTTGAGGACGCCAAATTGCAATCTTATTTACTCCTTTCTACTTTTCATTACTATTATCGCTCATGCAACCTCATATAAGGTAATGTTTTGGTGTCCTGTAACGGCCTGCTGTCTGTCTCTTGCTCAGTAAGCGATGAGACAGAGGCCAACGCAATATTCGGAACAGACTCGTTTATGCTCCAAAGCATTATTTCCATCGTTTGAACACTCATAAGATAAAATGTTTATAGTCTATAATTTACCCAATAACGACCACAATGTGACCGGGGACGGATCCGCCAATCCGTTCGTGTATCCGGACAGTTCGACCTTTTTATTATTTACAATATTTTTATTATTTCAGAGAAAGTCTAAGTTTCTAAAACAACATAAAAGCCATAAATTTTCCTGTAGTAGGACTACTAAAAGAAATGTCACTATGGGATAGGTAGTACCTTTGTACCATTTTCAATATGTAATTATTTATTTTTTTATATTTATGTTCACAAAATTTCTTCGTGAACTAACATTAGTTTTAAGTTGTTTGTACTTTGTGATAATACTAACTTCTAGGGAAACAGGGTCTGAAAATAAATGATTTTATTTGTTTTTAATATTATCCGATTTTACTAAATTAACTCTTTAGCTATTGGGCTAAGGTAATTAATTTTGTAAAATTTGAGGAAAGTACTACTTAAAATTACTACAGAAAGTAATACATATTTACAGTTACACTGATTCTTTACACAAATGCCCTATTATTAAAATTTTACAAAGCTGGTAATTTAATATTGACGAAGAATTGAGAAAGCACTTTGACTTCAAGAAGACTTTTAGGCCAATTTTATGTATCTATAATCACAAGTAACAGGTAACATAAAAAAATCAAATTGGAAAATGAAGTTGAATGACGCAGGACGTAGACCCCTGGAGGACGCTTAATTTTGCTCATTGTAGGTTTCTCGAATTTAATCAAATAATTCTACAAATTTGTATTTTTGTGTTTACGACATATATATAATGACTGAAAAGTATGACAAAAACGGCTACAATAGCAGTCATTTTAGGAATCAAGAAATGGAAGAACATAATGAACATTTACAAGATGGCGAGGATGGCGCTAAAATAAATGAAAAAGCCGGTGAATATGTGAGAGAGCTCTTAAGTGAGAAAGTAAAGCTAAATACAGCTAAGTTTCCAGTTTCCTCAAAGCTTATTGACCAAGGTACGCGCTTTCCAAACTTCCGCTGTGATAGTGTATCATGAATCTGTGTCGCGAGCATAAATAGGTCTGCCGGCAACAAGATTGTATGCAATGAAATATTCTTATTACAAATTTATGTATGCCAGAAATTAATTATGGTGTTACATTTTATTATAAAAAAATTAACTTAAAATTTCTGTTTCAAGGTTACTTCATATTTCTCTCTAAGATTCCTCGCTACACCATTTCTCAAATTCATGACAACAAACTTAAATTATAACTGTTTTTAATTTTTAGAGGTAGCAAAAGTACAAGCTTCGGGAAGGATACCACCTAAGGACTTCAAATATCTAGATGTATATAAAGAAAAACCTATAAAAGTAACTGTTAAAGTCTTGGTGCCTATTAAAGAACATCCAAAGGTAATAAAAATAATCTATTTTAGAGAGAAACTAGAAGTTGGAGAGATTTGAATGACACTTTAAAATGAAAGCATAATTCATGCAATCTGATCTCACATATTGTGGGTGCCACCTTGGGGAGAACAGAAATCCAATTCCTTGTGACTCATCCTGTACTTTCGTGAATCGTCCCATCCAACTGCTTGACAACAAAAAATTACTTTCCCTATTTTGTAATGAGCATAATGACAGATTTTAAAATCCAATTTTATAATGTCGTTACAATATCGCAAATTAATGTTATTTCAGCACAATGAGTTTATATGTACAATATTGTATTTTTTTTAATTGTGTCAGTGTCATGGCACCCATGCTGACATGAAACTAGTAGTGGCACTTAATTTATTTAAGTAGTATTTAATTTTGATGTCTTTAGTTTCCTCATTACAATAAAACTATTTAAGTTGCTTGATGTTTCAGAAGCTTTACAGCAACCATGGTTGTGTAATATGAATATTTACTTTAATAATAATTTCTTAATGGCAGATAAACTTCATTGGAAAGCTTTTGGGCCCTAAGGGTAACACAATGAAGCAGCTACAAGAGGAGACTATGTGTAAAATGGCCGTTCTTGGAAGAGGATCAATGAGAGACAGGTATATTACATATTCTTTTGAAACAATTAGTTCCTTTTCCTTGAGTTTGTATTAGTGGAACTAGTAAGACCAACGGCTTAACATGCTCTCCAAGGTACGGGAACTAACACAGCCAACCTCCTGACTTCAGATTATTATTAGCAATTGAAAAATCCCAACAACACTCTTGTCCGACCCGGATCTTGAACCCAGGACTTCTCAACTTTGGTTGAACATGCTTTGCACTAGACTATGAGGTAGTCACTAAAACCCACAACAGCTATGTGTAATGTAGAACAGAAGGCAGAAGTTAGATTTTTTTAGATAGGGGTCATAGTGCAATCGGCGCCTTTTTGTGACCACCGACGCCAATGAACATCCACATAATTACTGTGCCGATGTGTTGCAAGCTTTTAAAAATCTGTAAGCATAAAGACAGACACTGAAAATATACAAAATAAGTTCATATAATTTTCTGTGGAAATGATCAAAGATATATAACATGTATAATATTATAATTTACTTGATTTTAGGCTAAAGGAAGAAGAACTAAGGAACTCTTTGGATCCCAAATATTCTCACTTATCAGACGAACTGCACGTAGAAATTTCGGCACTAGCTCCACCTGCTGAGGCTCATGCTAGGATTGCCTATGCCCTAGCGGAGGTGAAGAAATATCTTAAACCTGATGCAAATGATATGATGCGGCAGTCGCAAATGCGCGACATAATGGAAAGGGGTAATCGAGATTATTTCTGTACACACTTTACAGGAAATGCAAAAAATTGACCACAGCTGTTTTTACAGTGTGTGCATATTGAAAAAAAAAACAAAAACTGAATGAAAAAACAAAAAACACAGCTATTCTATTTTTGCTCACACGCACGCAACGATGATATGTGTAATTGTCATTGTAATGTGACTCAAATCTGATTTATTTTTCACTTTACAGGGCCACCAATACCACCCCCAGCTCTAGTGGGAGCTCGCCACGCTCCCCGGATGCCTCCAGGGCCACCACGTCCAATGAACCCCAAATCCAAAGTGTTCAGTATCCTAGACAGAGCTCGTGACGCTATGGACTCATCATATGGTTATGAGGAACATTATTCTGTTCCTGAACCTCCAGTAAGTATTCATTCCAGTACATAATAATTATTACAAAAAATACTTTCCAGACAAAGCTACATTACATCAAACTATAAATATTATATGTATGATAGGGTTAAAAACATCTGTCAGATAATGTAATGAAAACTGGGTTAATGTAATATCCAAGTTTTTTTATTGTTTTTTTTTTTCGATTGCACTTCAATTGCAATGTAGTATATGCAAGTATTTAAAAGTAATTTTTCTTGGTCATATGAACAAGTATGTGTATGTGACTATTATAAAAATCCTGTTAATTTCCCAGCATAATCAAAGGGAAGAATGATTGCCCAATATGATGTTTAAATAATAGTGGCTTGGCCTTCTTTTAGTTTATATTAGAATCATCAAAACTATGTGGTGACTACTAAAGAAAGAACCATTTATTATTAAAATGTTAGATTGGCCTTGGTCATGTAAGTAGAATACGCTTCAGCTTTTATTAAAGAACGAAGATAACACTGTTCTACATACAATGGTGTGCACTGTTCACAGAAAAAATCTTTTAACTGTATACCAGCAGTCGTTTCTGTCTTCATGCAGATATTTCACAAAATGTGGCCAAAATTCATTGACTTAACAAAAAAAAACAAACAAAAAAATTACATGTTACCATGACAATGTTTTAGAAAATGTTCTATAGGCAATGTGCATCACAAATAATGCAGGTCCAACAAATGACAAACAATCAAATGTTTATTTTTTATAATATTAGTATAGAAAGGAACAAACGAACAGTCGGAGCCTTACAGCGCACACAAACATCCGCAAGGTTGTTACGTGGATGTGTTGCCCTCCATCCTTGCAATAGGCCAGCAGAACCTCACAAACAGCACGAAACGCAACTGCAAAGCTGTCGCCACACGGCAGTATTGTGAGGGAGCGGTACCTCGGTAAATTGGTGGCACTACCTGTTCCAAAATATACGTATATTTTTAAATTTTGTAGGTGCGAGGCCCTCCCCACCGTGTCGCACCGGAGGCAGAATTTTATTATGACAGGAGCGAACGCTTCTACGAAGATGATTCGTACTACAAAGATGACGGACAGGAGTACAAGGCGAGCGCTCGGGACGTGGGCACGCGCCGCCCGGGCCCGCCGCACGCGCACACGCACACGCCACGTCACTACGCGCGCGCTTCACCCTACGCACGCCAGCCCAAGTACGAGAGATCTTAGCACTCTATAGACGTTGAGTTGATGATACATTTTGAATTACATTCACAAATTACAACCGTCAAGTGTCATCAAATGTGCCAAAATTATAAAGGCTAATTTACAGTCAACACAGTTTTAAGTACATAGATACCAGTATTTGATAAATCTTAATCAAAATTTACTGTCAGCTCTTAAACCATAAATTAGGTTGGTGTCCATAGATCGTTTGCTAAGCTATTAGGTATGCTAGTGCATTCTCAAGTAGAATTCTCGATATTTGACACTATTTTTTTCTCAACAATCAGCTGAAAGTGGCAGTTTCACATGTTGTACAGTTGTACCACATGTGAAACTGCTACTGCTCAGACAATATCGAAGTCAGAAATAAATGATAGAGATCATATACTCTATCATTTATGTGAAAACTATTTGTATTTCTATCATATAAATATATTTCTAAACAAATTGTCTTTGGATGCACACTTGAAGTACATTCTGTCAATAATATTTCCCTGTGTAATTTCTTTCTTACCATGGTAAAATGAATATTTTATTACGTATATAATATTTCATTACTTCTTTAAATCTATATTTATTTATTGTCCTTATAGCAATACTTTTACATATTTTGTCATTTCTGTGTTGTAATTTTAATGCAATTATAAGAATAAATTTTTTTTAAATAAACTAAATTTTTATTTTTTTATTATTATTCTCGATCCTCGATAAGGGGAATCCCTTGTAAACTCATAAGCGATTGTATGCTAGTCAAATTTAGGTGCAAAACAAGTTGTCTTCTTAATATTCTTATTGATTTTTGCCATCTTATGAGATAATTGTTAAATTTTCAGGCCTGCGCAAAAGAAGCTTTAAGAATTATGTGAGTATATAAATAATTTCAAAAAAATTCAAGCATCAAAAACAAGAAATATATATTTTTAAAAGATGAATAAATCAAGAAAAAGGAAGATAATTATTTTAAATATTATCAAAAACTGACAAAATATTAAATTCACACAAATTTAGTAGTCCCTTAATACATAATACATCCAAAAAAAAACAAAAATCTCTTTATAAATTATGAAGATAAAAATAACATTCAAAATTTTAAAAATAGATTTAAATTAGGTTATATATTTGATGAGTCATTATTGGCGTTTGAAAGGCGGTTGTAACGAATTAGGCAGACCATATTCTAGAAATATAATGACTAAAATATTTCTGTGGTCTACTATGTAGTTAGTAGCTTGACAAATAGTAATGGTGACTTACTACCTAATGATATATTCAATGTTCTTCTATTAGCTCTAAAACATGTGACTTGAAATGTAGTAAGTACATTATATGTGTGACTAAATAAAAAAAATTTAAACGTACAAAATGATGTTTAATTGGTAAAGTATATCCAATATTAGGAAAAAAATGGCAACATTCTCATATAAATATCGATGAAACAAAACTATTGTATACTGTTAACTAAATTTAAAAAAAAAATTACACCTAATATAACAAAAAAGCAAGAATAATGTTGACATCATAAAAAAAAGTTACTACATAATAAAATAAATTGAAAAAATTGTATTTGGTACTAAGTTTATTGATAAAAAAAATTTATGACCTAATTTGGTGACTCAACAATATCTATGGTATGAAATATGCCGCTACCATTAACTTGTAGAGACCCTTCTGTCTTCAACAAAGTACCTGTGTCATATTCGAAAAAAAAAGATGAACTAACGGGAAAAAACCTAACCTTATATGATGTCTTGTAGGTTTTTAATTAAATTAATAAAATATGGGACAATTAAAATAAAAAACATGATGGGAAAGCAAATTCATCATTATTTTCTCATTTCAAATAAAAGTTAGAATTGTAATAACGCAAAAAATTCGAACAAAGTTACTATTAAATACTTTAAAAAATTAATACAACAAAATATATAGACGAGGTATGTTAGTAATGAAGTAATAGTCAATAATCAACAAGTACAGAACAACAGAGGAGCCGTCTACAAGTATGAAGGTATAGTAGTCATAGAGTTAAAATATTAACTCGATTAAAGTAACTATATTAACTTAATATGGACATAGTTAGGGGAGACAGAAATAAAACGCATGTGTCCAATTCGAGAGAAGGCAAATGTGGCTTACTCTCCGCGCCACATATACTTCTCTCAATTTCTGTCTCTCCGCGCCATAAATGTTTCTCTCAATTTCTTTTTAATGCGCATACGAGACAGAAAGTAATGCATTCTCATCTTGCTTCTCTGTTAACCAGCACGGACACTCCGTCACAGGCCTGCCCATGGCTTCCCTACTGTATCTATATTAACTATCATAGTTTTATTATTATTTTTACTGACGTGACAAGACTAAATTATTTAACCTCTGAAGTTGTAGTAAGTATTAAACGCTTTACTAGAATCAACTTATATAAAAGCACAAGCACCGCACGAGTTATTGATGTGAAACTTATAGAGACGCTTGTGTAATTTCTAACGGTATGGTGTGTTCATGTAAATGTTAGTCACACTGAGTGGAATACTTTTCAAGCACATACTTATCCAGCACTGTCGGTTTAATAAAAAGATTACGTGTTAACAAATCAAATAAAATATTCTACACTTTGCCTCTCAGACTGAAGTTTAAAATCATATACACATGGGAAATCTTAATACTTTGCATTTTCACACGTAAATATTATAGCACTAAAAAAATAATCTAAAATGTTTAAAATTTGTCGTTACTTACTGTTGACCACGACTCTGTACTGTTTGTTCTGTGTGTTGGAGTGATTACCTGACACATATCATCAATCCATCAAAACTTTCACACATATAATATAAGTCATAATTAAGCATTTAGAGGAAGAAGGAGAGGACACTATGCTGGCTGCAGCTATCGCGTGCGATCTGAGACCCCTCGCCAAAGTCGGGGGATGAAGAACCCGCGGTTCTCTCCGAACAGGACTATAATAGTTAAGTTAGCTATTATACTTAGTCTTGCCATAAATATTGTACGAGGGTGGATCTAAAAGTTCGTGGCCTAACCTACATGGAGCTATAACATCTTTTTAAATCTACCGTCATTTGTTGGTATGTGTCATATTGATTTACTGTGCGCAGTTTCATTCCGATACTGCACAATATAAATTTTCTGTGATTATTTGTTTGAAGCAATCTAACGCAATTTTCAATAATGGAGAAAATTGAATACCGTGCAGTCATTAAGTACCTCAATAAAAAAGGCCTATCACCAAAAGACATCCATCAAAATATGGTGAGCACTTTGGGGGAGTCTGCTGCATCGTATTCCAGTGTCAAGAAGTGGGTAGCTGAGTTGAAGCGCGGTCGTGACAGAATTAAAGATGATCTTAGGAGTGGAAGGACTACTACCACGAAAGAAAACATCGATAAAATTTGTGATCTCGTACTGGGTGACCGACGTTTGACCATTGGTAACATAGCTGAGATAACAAACATTAGTTATGGCCGGGTGCAACACATAATAACGGAAGAGTTGGGATTCCATAAGGTTTCTGCTGGCTGGGTCCCGAGGTTGCTTTCAGCTGAACAAAAACGAGTTCGATACATAATTTTGCGGGAGTGTTTGGAACTTTTCGAGACTGATGCCGAGGACTTTTTGTCTAGATTTGTTACCATGGATGAAAGCTGGGTTCACCACCATACTCCTGAATCAAAGCAACAATCCAAGCAGTGGAAAAGATCAGACTCTCCTACACCGAAAAAGGCTAAGGTCGTTTTGTTGACTAACAAAGTCATGGCTTCTGTTTTTTGGGATGCGAAACTCACCCATTGACATTAACACAATAGTGATTAAGGGTGGTATTCCACTCGTCAAATATCTTATCAAATATATAACACTTGATCAAAGGTGGCAGTCCAAAATTGTACGGAACGTTTGTACAGGTGAGGGAGGATATATAGAAAACAAAATGTATGCCGCAGTTGCATAGTAAAACTATAAATGCATCTTAATTTTGGTTGCAGAATATGTAATGATATTTCCAGATTAAACATTAAGAGTATATAAGAATGGCGTCTTGTCCATAACTCTGTGACGTCTGTGATCTGTCAAATAAGGCCATCGATCGGGTAATTAAAAGAATTATTTTTTTTTCGATTTTTATAGAATTCTATGTATTTTTCTTTACCACACAGAAAATTTACCGATTCCTTCCTTTCACAGGAGCCCATCCCTCTTGTTCAAAATATTTGTCCAAGATTTTGCGTGAAATAAACTACAGAAATATGAAAACATTGATTTGTACAACTTATCACATTTATGTTAGGCAGTATTATTAACCACGCAACATCAAAAATACAACTCGTTCGTTTCTATCAATTTCCATGCAATCTGTTCCTTTCAACAATTACCCCCAGTCATGATAGCTCAACGAGCTCTTACTCCCCAGCTGTTATAATAATAATTACTATATACTGGTATAATAGCAAATCTTAAATAATTACCGGGGTGCATCCTTCCCATCAGCGGTAAAGAGTGGGAGGGGGGAGGGCATTTGACATATAGAATTGAATCTCACCTAGGTCGTCGCCTGTCTTATAGTACCCGATGAAGTTGCACTGGACGTTTTCGTCAGCATGAAGCAGTCTAAAAAAATATTCTCAAAGATTGCTACTCATATCTCTTAACTGCGGGTTTGATCTTTATAAAATAATGCTAACAGTATGCCGCTGCACCCTCGGCTCGGTGCAGAGAAAACTCAGTAAAGACATCAGTGGTGCCCAGTCACTTGTTGGAAACAAGTCAAAAAGACATGGAATGGATATCCCCGATTTCGGCCTGCCTGCACTCCTCCACTCGGGTGAGACACTGGTCTATGAGACACCACCTCTTTGTATAACTGCATTTTTTTCAGATTGATTGATTGTCTATCTCTGTAATAAAACTATACAAAGGGTACCGAAGCCGCCCGCCGCGGCGCCCAAGGAAACCACGTGTGATCGTCGGGAGTCGCAAACTTTGTTTTGGAAAAAACAAACATGCAGCCAGCAATTGAAAATAGGGTAACGAACAGCAAATTCACGCGTCTCATTAATTAATTTATACTTTTAATATCAGAATTCTGCCCAATTCTTTGTATTTTATGTTTTTTTTTTATTTGTACTTTTCCGTAGCCAGGGGCGCCGCGAGCTCATACTTGACACTAAAAGTGAACTGAAAAAAATTTGGGAACCCCTGTACTATACCACTATCGTCATCATCAACTATTAGGTCTCTAGTTCACTGCTAGGCGTATGCTTTTTGACTACAATTATTTAATTACTATAATTATTAAATTTTAATTAGTATTTTTAATGAGGCGCGGCTGCCTCCTTTGTTGTGTGTCGGTGTATATTAACAACATGATAATAACTAACTATTTTAATAACAATAAAAAAAGAGGCAAGTAATTTACATATTATGCATTTTTTTCATTGTCATTAAATTTCTTTACCAAAATCATATAATTAACATTTATGTAAAAAATATATAATAATTAATGGTTATAAGTTTTGTAGATATAAGTAGCTTGGTAAGTTTAACGAGATCTCAGAGTTTGTGAAATGGTAAGTATGCAATCAAGTACATATACAAGTAGTTGATGCATAAAATGCAATATCTTATTTACATATAATACTAAAATAAATTATACGTCAAATCAAGTGTTTTATTTAACTAAAAACCTATTTATTAAATATCACAAAGTATAATTAAAATATGATTTATAAATTAATGTTAAGTCAATTGAAATTTAATTAATGATGATTAAACGCCAATGTATGAGTATGTATGTAAAGTAAATAAATAATAGTACAAATTTATTAGGTACACTTTAGTAAACCAAAACACAATATTTACTTTCTAACACAGTAATAAATAATAAAATAAAGCTCGAGTTATAAATATTGCAGTGTTTAATTGAAAATACTAAACTTGTGATTAATGCACCAGATCTCTTGCCGATGCCATCAGGGAAAGCTTATTTCGACAAAAATCCATTAGTCTTCCTTGAGTCTAAAAGAAGTCTTTACTATGAATACTTAAAATATGTAATTATACAATGATTCCATTGGACAAATTTTGCTATTTATGCCTTTTTTATATTGTGCTATTTATTGCATTATATGAAAGCCTTCAATTATAAAATAGAAGGCTTTCATATAATGTTGTGAAATGACAAGAGTATCAGACCTAGTAGCTACTTCTGATAGTAAGTACTCGTACATAGTACAATCTATGTAAAAATTCTATCCTTCCTTCTAAATGACACTGGTGTGTATGAAAAATAATTATTATCTGCCCTCAAGTGAAATTTCAATTTTTAAATTACTTCCAACGATGTAACAAGACAGTGCCAGTGATCGTAATTTATTATATTTGTTTAATTCAGTCTGATGTGTTCTGTATTACAATTAATATAAACTCTCTGTCTGGTGCAATCAATATCTCATGTCGCCTGCTCCTCACTCTCAGAAATGATAATTCATTTGTAGAATCCTGAAAATATTAACTTAGTATCACTATCATTAGTTTAATAGAGAAGTGCAATTAAATTGTAATAGTAAAATAATAGTGTGAAATATATTATGAATAATAGCAAAATCGTGTAATAATCACTATAGTATACTGAGTATAGTAATACTGAGTTTACAAATTAGTTTTGTTTTGTAAGTTGTAACCGATGAAGGATGTGTTTCTTAGCCACCATCACTCATTAATGCTTGAACTTTAATGAGTCAACATGAGAGCCATTAAAGACTCCTTTGAATAATGTTACGTGCAATAGGGACAGTTTAGGTTTAACAAATGGGAATTAAACTACTAACAATTTTAAATTTTCTACTAACATTATCAGTAGCCTGATTGAAAAATTACTTTCTAAATTTGCCTGCCATTGCCGGTCCCAAGCCCGGGTGCAAAAAAAGGAGGGTTGGCCTTGAACGACATTTACTGTACTCTCCCATCGACGCCTTGGAGTAGGAAGGCCCTAAAACAATGTCAACGCCGAGCGAGGGCGGCGGTAAATTAACCCTACCACGTCACTGAAAGCCTTGAAGAGTGAATGCCTTCAGAAAGCTCAGGGGCAAACGTTAGCTTACGGGGATAAAATTTGCTACTACAGATACACCAATCAACGTGGATGTCGAAATTAAACACGCAACTACCCCAGGAGGGTACCGCCGATGGCGGAGAATCGCTCCATGTGCAAGGCTGTTCACAACAGCTAAACCCAGACTGTCCCATAGTATCTGGGAGGACCAGGCCCCCTTACGAGGATACCTTACGTAAGGATGGTCAGAAGCTGGTGCATCAAGTTTTTCACCCCAGCCTAATCACGAGTAGACCTAGAAGTGCATCAGAATGTTCCGGAAACAATATTGCCCGAAAAACAATGCATACACAAGACTCTGAGATAGCCAAAATACTAATCACCCTGCCTGGCGGAGGGTACCAATAATTAAAAATAAAATGATTAAATTAAAAAGAAAAAAGATATCATGACCATCTCCTGAGAAAATAACTGTAAGCAACCATTTCGGAAGGCTTCCTGTTGACCAAATAGAAGCAATTGAAAATGAAGAAACAGAAACTTGGTACCAATAATCCTCTACGGAATTGAAGACCTCACGAAACTTACAGACCTTCTAAAAAGTACAGTGAACCCAGCAGATATAAAATAATTAACAAAAATCAACTAAGAATCAATTGCAACGATGTCGATGCGCATAAATATGCACTTACAAAAAAACCTAGTTCGAAAAAAAGGCCTAATTGGACAACATTCAATAGAAATGACCAACGATCATGCCGAATAGTAATTACACCATACAAAACCGATTAGTATTCTTAAAGAAACACTGGAGAACACCGGAGATACAGTAATGGGCGAAATATTAAATGTCCGACCTGAAAACAAACCAACCTCAACCTTTTTTGCCAATCTCGAACAAGACCCCAATAATAAAGTAGCTATATATTAAGTATATTCGCTACCAGGTGGTTAAAGTAGAAGACCCTCGAAAAAACACCGTCGTATAATGCCAAAGATGCCTACAGAATGGTCATTCTAAAACTATTGCACAAGGCCTTTCCGTTGTTTGAAATGTGTTCAACCTCATGGAACTGTAGACTGACCGAAAGAAGATCGCAATACTCCAGCAAAATGTGCCTTGTGCCTTGGTGATTATCCTATGACTTTAAGGGATGCGAGGTATACCGAGAAACACTAGTCCGAAAATGTCATCAAATAAAAAACAGAGAATACCTAACAGCCATCGCAGCAAAAACCCAATCACAGCAAAATCCTCCTAAAATTAGCGGACTCTATCGCAACAGCAATCAACAGAAATACAGTGACGTTTTAAAAGAAAACATTAACGATAAAATGGTTGTTAATGTCCAATCAAATCAATCAATGGAACAAATGCTAATATAACAAGCAGTAAGGTTTAATTTAATCCTTCAATAAAGGAGCACCCTTATCGGTCCCATAACAACACTAGTGTCCAATAGTAGTAATGGCAAAATGACTTCCTTTAAGGTAGCGGCGTGAAACTTGGACGGGCTATCGCCAAATAAAGCTGAAGTTGATGTCTGGTTCCATGCACACAACATAGACATTTTATTAGTGTCTGAATCCCACCTAACCGCAAAGAGTGACATTAATATAAAGATCTACAACATCAGCGCAACTAATCACTCAGACGGCACCACACATGCGGGAGCAGTTGTAATCGTTAAATCAAACACTGCGAACAACCACAATTTAAAACACCTCACATACGAGCGGCGACCATCGCAATAGAAGACCGAGATGGGGTATTTAACGTGGCGACTATTTACTATCCCCCAAAACACAATATTAGAGAAGAGCAATACAATGAGCTATTTAACACTCTTGGAAATCGTCATATAATCGGAGGCGGTTGGAATGCCAAACATGTCCATTGGGCGTCTAGGCTAGTTAACACAAGAGGTAAAGAGCTCAAGAAAAGCATCGACAAATAAAACCTCATTGCAATTTCAACGGTAGAACCAACCAATTGGCCCAGTGATCCATATGGATTTCCCGATGTAATAGATTTATTGTATAGGGCCTCTAGACGATTCTACGATGTTCACATTTGTCTAGAGGGCAGCTCTAGACATCAGAAAATCGGAACATCAGTTCTTAGCACTGAAAAAGTCAACCTCTGCATACCCTTAAAAACCGAGCTAGACATCGGCGAATCCGCAAAAACCATAACTACACTAATCCAAGAAATCTGTTGGAAGACTACACTAGAAGTTTATGAACGCTCTTCGCAAAGCAAAGTCTACTCAGAAACAAAAAGGCTAAAAATTCTCGAAAAAAGGAGACTACGTCGAGTACGGCGTACTAGAAGGCACCCTAGAGATAAAGCAGCTTTGAAAAAGGCCACCAAAGAACTGAAAAAGCTCATCTCCGAAGCAAGTAATACTGCCATACAAACCTATGTGCAAGGACTCTCCGCTACCAAAGCTACCAACTACTCGCTTTTGAAAGCATGTAAAAACATAGACCGGCCATTACGTCCTCATCCATTGCGAACACACGAAGGGACTTGGATCAGGACAGAACAAGATAAAGCCTAGGCCTTCGCACAACACCTTCCCGGTGTGTTCAATCCAAACGATGCTAAATCGGATGCTGACGAATCAGTCATAGATTCAGTTCTCATGCAAGACTACCAATTGGATCTGCCTCTAAACGTCATCACCTAGGGAGGTCTACAACACAATTAAATTGATGGATATGAACAAGGCACCAGGTTACGACCTGATTGACAAAAAGGTACTTGAAGAATTACCCCGATTAAGCCATTGTTTACCTGACCATGCTATTTAATGCCATCCAAAGAGTAGGACACTTCCCATATGTGTGGAAGTTATCACAAGTCATAATGATTCCCAAACCTGGTAAAGTTGCTCATGAAATCACGTCGTACATGCCAATAAGCAATAATAATAGTAATATTTGAAAAAGCCCACAACAGAGACCAGCTCAGACTCTTAAAGAAAAATCAATTATTCCGGATCATCAAATCGGATTCCGGAAAGAACATGTCACGATTGAACAAGTTCACAGAGTATGCAGGGCAATTAGGTCTTTTGTAAAAAAGGAATACTGCTCGTCAGTCTTCTTGGATATAAAACAGGCTTTTGACAAAGTTTGACACGAAGGCCTATTATATAAAATAAAATTACTACTACCCCATACGTTTTGTGGAATACTAAAATCATACATAACAGGATGAATATATCAAGTTAAAGAAGGCAACTCAACATCCCATTTTAATGAAATCCTTGCAGGAGTACCTCAGGGTTCTGTGCTTGGGCCTATCCTATATACCTTATTTACTTCCGATTTACCACAGAGACCGGAGGCAACAGTAGCAACCTTTGCAGACGATACAGCTCTACTGGCCTCAAACAGAAGTGCAGTACAAGCTTCTAAGAGCATACAAAGTAACTTGAAACAACATAGAAAGATGGCTGGAAAAGTGGAGAATTTCTGTCAGTGCTTCCAAGTCAGTCCATGTAATCTTTACTCTATGAAAAGAAAACTCTAACCCAGTTACCTTGAATGGAGCTATACTACCTCACTGCGAACAGGTCGAATACTTTGGGATGCGCCTCGACCACCGACTTACATGGAAAGAAACATTTTCAAAAGAAAAGAAATGAGATCAACCTCAAGTACAGAGCTCTCTGCTGGCTGCTAGATAGAAATTCAGCACTAAACATTGATATTCTAATCTATATGATGATGCTTAAGCCTATTTGGACAAATGGAATACAGTTCTGGGTTTCTGCTAGTGCCTCTAATAACATGATGTTACAAAGGGTGCACAACATGTTGAGACAAATATCCAACACACCAAGGTTTATTAGGACGACAGAGACCCATGATATGCTCTATATACCTACAGTACAAGAAGAAATAAAGACAATAGGTGGAAACTACAAACATAGATTACAAAAGCACTCAAGTCAACTTGTGGGCCAGCTTAACCATTCCAGAGACCACACATCGCTTAAAAAAGTGATGTGACATTTTGACTAAAATAGCCTACAGGTACGCTGGCTACATATATAAAGGGCAGGTTCCATTTGAAATGCAGCCCTACAAACCATACACCATTACATCTCATCTGCTTATAGTTAACATGATTGATTGCACGATCATACTATAAAAAAAATATTTTTGGACGGATGGAAAGAATTTTACATATATAATATTTTCAACAAATAATATTATCAGAAATAAATAATATACAGAGAAGTAACTATTGTTAATTTCTACCACTGTATAAACTCCTATCCTAAATCATTTATGTCAATTATGTGTTAAATTAAACTTGAAAGAAACAATTATTATTACCATTTCTCGGACAACATTCTTAGCCTTCTCTGTCAGTTGACCAATTAAACCAGCATATAGAACAGATGTTGCGTTATCTAGAGAGCTTTTGATAGGAATACCTGCAATAGAGGATAGACATAATTGGAAATTAAAAAAGAGTACTTATAATTTAGAAGTAAACTACATTGTTATGGGGGAGCAATTTGAGACAGTAGCACTCTAGAGCTAAGGCTTGTAGTACAAGTGTGTTTCATATCCAATAATTGATACATATCCCATTCTTTATATCATTTGGCCTCGTACTATGGGCTGACGACATCCTTGATCAATGTTAGAAATATAAAAGCCTGATGACAGAAAACAAATTATAATTAAAAAATCTGATTCCAAATATTACAAAAGATTCAGTTTCGACAATTTATATACGTAAATTATTATTAAAATGTAATTAACATATACTTGTACATATGCGTATTCTTGAACGTACAAAGAGTATCAACACATAGTACAATCGATCAAACCTTCGTGATTAACGATGACGACACCCATTACACCCTTGTGGGATTGAATCCGTTTGATTGTTTCTTCAACTTCAGTAGCCTTAAATAACAGAAAGAACTAACTTAGTAGGATCTTGTACAAATTATACAATATTTTAAATCTTGACTACCTACCATTATTTACTAAGTTTAGTTTCTTCTAGAGATAAAGTAGGTAGTTCCAATTTTGAAAGTGTCTACAAAAGTACAATCATCAGTGTTTCTTATTCATGACGTTCGAAAGTCAAAATATTGCAAGTTTAAGTTTTTTATTTTATTACAATAGGTTTGTCGTATGCTGTACAGTTTGCCACCATTATTTTTTTGGTGCTCGATGTCGTAGATAGCATTCATTAAAAGTAGACAGTAAAAAACTTACATTTAATACTTATCTATCGTAAAATGTGTGTATTTGCTAAAAAAAATAGGAGTAAAATTACATCCACATAAATGTTAAATTGTGGAATGTCAATTACTAAACAATTTTTTTCAAATACATGCTTTGTTCGTACAAAGTCATCAGTGGACAAATTTTGGGCGAGTGTTTTAGTTATTTTACTGTATTTAAGATAGTGATACATTCTCATTTTTCTTCTCTATTAACCGACACAGACACTCGCAGTCATAGGCCTGCCTACAGCTTCCCTACTCTATTTATAAGATGCCATAGATCTGTGACTGCGAGTGTCCATGTTGGTCAATAAAAAATAAAAAGAGAGTGCATCACTGTCTATCTAACATGTTCATTGCATAGAGAGAAATGAATGATAAAAGGGACAGTGGATCAAATTTGCTTTCTTTATATACTTAGACGGAAGCCTGAATATCATAAAGATTGGTCGTTCACGTTGGTTTAATCGGACAAATATTTTCGTCACTGTCTGCATCGCTATGGCCTAGGTAGTTAAATCAACAGTTTTATTTAATAACGTTGGATTTTATAAATGTAAATGTTGAAATATAATAATATGAAGTAAATAATTACCTACATAAGTCATCAATTTTAATATCTTTTTTAATTAGTAGTATTTTATAGAGGCCGTATATTTTATGGAATATATTCTCTGTGTTTAGCTTCCCTTCTCTATCTTTATTATTATAAGTCTATGGGGGTACAATAGCAAACTAGCAAGTAGTATTTTTAAAGTTGGATATAGCAACACTCATTATTGAAGGATGTTGTCAAATAACATAGACAATAGATGATAGTACCGTAAACGAAGAACTGTCGACTGTTTTTGTGTTTTTAATTTTTTAATAATCTATCGCTCTTTTAGCGATGGAGATTTGCTCTTCATAACAAAAGCAATAAAACTTTTAATAATACAAGCTTTCTCTGAATGAAACCTAGTTATAATGCATTGTAATTGAAAAAACAATGAACGATAGCGCTGCAGAAAGCTCAGAAACGCTAGATCCTCGGGTACAGGTAATAATAAATCGATAATCTGGAAAATCTAAAACAAAACATATAATTTGTTAGCGGTAATCGACGTGTACAGTCATTACATAGAAAATGACATCATACATAATTAAGAACGGCCTTTATTATATAGACAATAAAAAACCAAAAGTTTAATTTATTATTATTTTATGCTTTTTTTTTTCATTATTTATATATAATCATATCATATCTTCACGGTACGCCCCTTACAGGGTAGGCAGACAACAGTAATTGGATATTAATAAGTCTTTCAACTAATTTAAATCACTTTGTTAACCATTCACATCCACTAGCCATTAAAATATGGGAGATGTGGTTCTTTTTCTACCTATTCGTGACTAAATTAAATATAATCTAGTATATGGTAGTCTCATTCGTCATTTTAGGAGAATTGGACCAGCACATCCAAGGAGGTATATCTCGCTCACATATTACTGCCCTAAAGTTTATACTTACTTCGTTATTATAACTTTGGTGTCATGTTTTTTAGGGTTTGTGAGAAAATGGTGGCCCATCAGGCAAGTCAGGAAAGAAGGATAATGCATCAGCTTAGTCATCATGTGAATGTTATTAAGCACTGGTAGTCATCAAAACGCTTTCACTATACTTTTGTCCCCCTATAATAAATGAGTATTTTAGATCTGTGGAGCCCAAATGTAATTTTAGAAGTTCTTTTATGATCGGCTTATTTACCCTTCCTAGAGACATGGTAGGTTGAAGGAGATTCATATTATCTACATATTTTATTAAAATTAAATGAGATTAACAGATTGAGTTGGAACGCCTGAACACAGCCACAGATGAGATAAACCGTGTTGAAGTAGAGTTGGACGAAGCCCGGCTTGTGTTTCGTCGTCTCCTTGCAGAAGGCCACATTCGGATCCAACAGCTCACTAAGAAGCTTGGTACCAGCGTGCACAAGGCCCGGCCATATTATGAAGCCAGATTTAGAGCTAACATTGTAAGCATTTTTTTAAATTGTAAGCATCTTGAATAGCTGGTTCTATTGAATTTTATGTTTTATCATTAAATAAATACCATTAGACACGTCTTGGCAGCCCGTGTTTTTTGATAGGTGACATTTTCAATTTAAGAATGTGAAATAGGTATTTAAAAAGATTATATGACACAGACTTCCCAGGAGCTCCAGGTCGCAAACTATGCATATGACAAAGCAAACAGCGCACACTGTGCGGCTCGCGAGATGGTGTTCCTGGCGGAGCAGGGGCTGGCGCGCCTGGCCGCGGGTGCCGGTGGGCTGACGCTCGACCCCGCCTGGCAGGAGATGCTCAACCACGCCACCATCCGAGTCAACCAGGTACGCTATATCTACCGATGACGTCATTGGTACTCCTGTACTTGTGGTTATCATACAATATACATATAAAAATCTGACCATCTGACAATGGTATCATATCGGCGCACTTGTGTGCTCGAAGTGTGTAAAACGAGGGCAGACAACTAAAAGGAGAGGCGAAATGCGTACAGAGACGGCTTTGCAACACCAGGAGTCACACTTGGTCCTACTCTTTTAATTTCAAAGCCTGTTACGGTACATTTTTTCGTCTAAAAATAAGCCTATGGTATATATATATATATACTGGTGATTCATTGGCGTAGCCATTGAAGGCAATGATGGCAGCACACCAAGACCAGGCCCTCGGACCAGATGGGAACAACCGGCCTTAGTAACCTAGCTATGGCACTGTGTTGATGTAACTTGTTGCAAAGGCGGAGGCGGAGCGCGCGGCGGCGACGGTGACGCAACGCAACAAGGCGGCGACGCACCGCGCGGCCGCCACACTCGTGACGCAGCTGCAGAACGGACTCAAGAGACACATCGCCAAGTCCAGGTGACATAATAGAAATAATAATCTACACTACAGATAATTGATACGCAAAACACCCGAAAAAAACTAGAACAGAAAAGCCACAATTCAAGTACATGTAGCGAGCACAGTGGGGTAATGTGAGGAGAACTGAAAAGGATGTCACTTGACATACGATTTTAGCGTGTCACATGTATACATCTGACACACTAAAATATGGTCGTGGAGCAGAAAGAATTTCCTACATTCAACCTGTCCCTCTGCCTCCTGCGTGACGGCGCAGATACAACTCGGCGTAGGTAGAGGCTAAGCAATTGAATCAAGCCTCGCTTTTCAATATATTGTGCGTGATTGTGTCCACTGCAACCTACGCATACTTCTACTTCGAACTAATAATATTCATATGTAATATTCATTTTATCAAATATTAAACCCAAAAAGCTAAAAGTGCATGCGCAGCACTGGGTTTTCGCTTAAATATAAAGTATCTCGCTCGCACGAGATACTGTGTGCTAATTATATAACCTTAAGTAATACTTTCTGATTTTTATACTTCCTTTTTTTGCATATTAAAATATTTTACATAAAACACCTTTCAGGTAATTTAGATTTGCTACGATATCCATAGATTTTCGTGACAAGGGCTGATGTAATGTAACCACAACAGTAGTTTTATTAACTTCATCAGTATTTGATTTTACTACATGCACTATAAAGCAATGATGATATAGCCGATAATCACAGGGATTCTATCTTTTATGTGCTCAATCTGTCCCCTGCCCGGATGCTTCTTGACATGAGCGACGTCTTCCTCTGTGGATGTGCGTCACTATACCTATTAGAGAGACTACTTTGTCTCCAGGATATATTCAATATGTGGGATATCGCAGCCGGATGTCTGTTGCGACCGGGGAAGTACTTCTCTAATCACCCATTATTAAACTATGTCACGAGGCTTTCCCTTGCGTTTCATAATCTTATTGAGAAGGAGGCTAATATTCTCTAAATCCTGTGGATACAGACGTCCACAAGAGCCAGAGAATATTGGCCTCGTCGTCATCTCTTACTATACAGAGATCAAACCATTCGTTTTAAGGAAACATATTTATTAAGCGCTAATAATAAGATATAACAAGAATATACACGATGTGTTGACATATCATTTTCTTTTATAGTTTAGTAATTAGGAAGTGCGAGTTGAATAGCTTATGGCTCATCGGGCGTGATGTGTTAGTTTCAGTTTTCTTAAACAGTGCATGTTCTCTTGATTTTCAGTCTTATACCACTTAATTATATAAAAATGTATGTGTATGCTGTTATGTTGAGACAGAAAGAGATGTCTGTTTTCTGGCCTTGTCTCACATTTTACTAGTATTTATCTACTTCCATACATTATCTACATCCATACAGAATATAAAACATTTTGTTCTGTATTACTTCAAAAACTAAACAATATTATTTGACACAACAATCCTATTGTCCGATTTCGTTCACATAAAATTCACATTTTCGTGAGTCATCTTAAACCAAACTAATAATATTTTACGTTTATTAATTTCATTTATTATTTGTTATTATACTTAATGTAATCCTACAATCAATTGAGTGAATAACTTTAATTTATTGTACACAAATTTAATTAGAAGTCTTAACTTATTATTTTGGCTATTACTTTTTAACAATTGTTGGTAATATTCTTTTAATAATTGTTAATTATGTTCACTTTTGTTATGTACACTAAGTTATATTATAACATTAATGTTCTTATCTTTTTTTTTATTAGGCTACTCTTATTTTAAAAAACCTGCAATATACGCAATGAAAATAAATAAACATTAAATAACAACTAAAATTTAATTATATGACCATTAAAACCGCCATAACAAGGGCCGAAACTATGTCTCTTTCGCTCTTAACAGATCTTGCCTAGTTATAGTCACTACTATATGTTGCAGTTGTATACAATTTTTATTTAATATTTGGCATAGACATAAACCAAGATTATTTTTAGTCTTAGTTGCGTTAAAAAGTGTCAAAAACGCTAACTCATTGACTCCTATAGCTTTTAATTTCTAATATAACGTAATATAAGGCTAATCTAGATCCTTTCTGCTTATTAGTTGCACAGAGTAATGTCTCTTCCAGAGGCGGCACGCAGCCATCTGCAAGGCCATAGTCACATTTGGTATATTTTTTATTTACTTAAATTCCTATTTCATTTTCATTTCATTTTGTATGGTACGAGGGGTGATTGATAAGTATCCGAAACGACAGAGAAAAACTTTAAAAATCTATTTAAAACAATTTTATTTTTCAACGTAGTTTCCTTCTATCTCGATGCATTTAGTCCAGCGCTTCTCCAATGCCGATACACCAGTTTGATAAAAAGTTTTCTCTAACCCCTCAAAGTAAAACGTCGACAATGGCTGCACCATTTGATGAAAATTTTCGGCCACATAACCATTTCTAGAGATTCGGGAATAAGTGGACATCGCACGGGGCCAGATTTGGGGAATAGGGGGGATGCGGTAACAACTTTGGCAACTATAACCCTTGACGAGTGCACAGATGCGTTGTCGTGGTGGAATATTATTTTCCTTTTGGCTAAATGAGGCCGTTTCTTTCGGATTTCTTCACAAAATGTTTGCAACAAGCTTGCGTAATACTCTCCATTTATTGTTTTACCTCTTTGCAAATAATTCATGATAACAATCCCTCGAGCATCCCACAAAAAAGGTCGCCATCACTTTGCCGGGTGACAGAACCTTCGGCGTAGGTTTTCCGCTCTCAGTCCACTGCTTAGACTGTTTTTTTTAGGGGTATAATGATGTATCCATGTTTCATCTACTGTCACATAACGCCACAAAGGCTTGTTGGTATCACGCTTAAACAGCGTCAAACACTACGACAAATCGCCCATTCTACGTTGTTTTTGGTTAACGGTGAGCAAACGCGGCACCCATGGCGCGCAAAGATTTTTCATTCGCAAATGTCGGTGTAAAATGTTAAAAACACGTTCAGAAGAAATGCTTACCATCTCTGCTATCTGCTGCAACTTTAAACGCCGATCATTGAAAACGATTTTTTAAATCTTTTTGATCATGTCCGGATTCGTGACTCCATTTGGAAGGCCAGACCTGTTGGTGTCCTCGCAGCTCTGTCTCCCACGTTTAAAATCAGTAACCCAGGTGTGAATTGAATTCAATGCATGAGCAGTACAACATAAAACACTGTCCAGCCTGACTTTAATCTAATCTGGGTTGCTGTTTTCCTTTTTTAAACGTAAAACTTTATCACCGCACGAATTTCGTTCCTTTCCATTGATGAGAAAATTTACGGCAGTGAAAGTTCTGTGTCCCCGCAAAGAAATCCTATCAGTTCGAATAAACTCAAATTTCGCTTTCTATTTTCGAAAAGATGATAGAATACAATGTAATATATTTTTTTTTAAGTTCGTCGTTTCGGCCAGTTATAAATCAGCCCTAGTATATATTAACCATACATTATTTAAATTTAGTTTGTTTTTGCATGTTTCCTCTTCCTCTTGTTTCCGAGAACACCTTAATATATATTGTAGTGTTGTGGTGATGTTAAATGAAGAATTTGTTAAAATACTTTAGTTATATATAATATATTGGTACCCTTATAGCACAAAAAATTTAATAATTTCCAGTGGTGGTACTGTTTATGATATATTACTTATGCAACACTGCTTAATAAGCCCTACTAAATATATTATATTTTTCATCTAATAATATAAAAAAAAAATTAATTCATAAGTTGATTAACAGTCTCAGAATTTAATTACAATCCAGGACACCATTAAAGTAAAATGATATAATTATAATCTTTAAATTTTGAATAATTGACAGTTTTTAAGCTATTTTTGGTGATGGCGCATGCAATACAGGATGGTTTGAAAATCTATATCTGTTAAGTTACTTTTGATGGTGATTGTACCGACTTATATGTAATATATAAAAACGATATTAATTGCATGAAATTTTAATACACATATAATTTTTTTCACTCGCAGACCGTACTTCGAAGAGAAGGCTCGAATAAACGCTGCGCTCGAGGCACAAAAGGCGAGAATACAGACCTTAGAACAACAAGTGACGGAGGCCAAGCAGAAGTACTCGTCGGCACTGCGCAACCTCGAGAGGATCTCAGACGAGATACACAAGCATCGGTCCAGGAGACAATCTGCCAGGAATAACGGTGGTATGGAAATATACCTGGTAATGCTTCGATCAAATATTGCTTAGTTGACTGTATAGGGCTTGGGCGGAAAAATCGGAACTTCTTCAGGCTTTTCAACTTCCTAATTTATTTCATGATTGCAACAATAATAACATATTTTTTTATGCATGTACTTTTATAATTGTTATGTGCCACTTTGTTTTTACGCCGTCTAGGGAACATGCGTGACACTGAAAATGAGAACTCTCACACATACCATCTTATAGCTGAAATGTTGAGTTTGGAAAAACAAACAAATACAAAGCCTGGGATTATATTATTGTTTTATGATATTTTTGCAAATGACTTTCTAAACGAAATTCAGCATAAATTAAATCTTTTAAATTTAAAACTGGCAACATGGAATCTGAGCTCAGTAGTACAAAACCTTGACGATCATCGGCCGCATAGAGCCGTGCCCGGGGCACGTCCTGTCCGCAACGATACAATTATAATCGAGTCTCACTCGCGCAGACATAGACCGGTCGACGATAACTGACACAACGAGTGAGACGCTGGAGGAGCTGTGCTCGCACAGCAGCGACGAGAACGTGCGCCAGTGGCTGCGGCGCGCGGAGCGGCCCGACCCCGACACCTGGACCGAGATAGACCTGGACTACTCCAGCCCGGAGGAGGTGAGCACTAGAACTATAACAACGAGCGAGACGCCTGAGGACGCAGCAGCGACGAGAACTAATTGATTATTTTGCTCTCAAGTTTTAAGTCATCATGAGAAACTCTTAAAATGTTATTATAAAAAAAATATCTTAGCATTATCAGCCAAGTATTCTTTCTTTTGTTGCTTATTGAGAACTTTGTATGTATAGAGGTACACAACTTATTTGTAACATTGACAAGTTCTTTGCATATCTGAAGAGCGATGTGACTGAATCCTATTCAGATAAGTTTCGAGAGGTGTTCCCTCCGTCCGCGCTCCACGCCGGAGAAGTGTTCCCCACCGAGCCCACTGGAGTCCAAAGTGTCGGCGGCCTCGCCTCGGCGCATCATCCGGCCCGAGCGGCACGAGCGTGCTGACCGCAGCGCTGCGCTGAGGGCGGAGCTCGAGCGCGGCCGCCGCCAGAGTCTCGACGCGCTGCTGCATGACACCGGCGAAAAGGTCAAGGAGATGTTCCAAGGTACGAGAGCTTCCAATACCCCTTGCTCCATAAGTGTTGAACCTCGCGAGTACGTATAGCGGCGAATTGTACAGTAGTTGCAGCAGGCTGCCTGACCAGTTCAATTAGCGCTTCCAATGGCGGTATACTATTTATTTGTGTAGCATGGAAGACTTACAGTTAAACAAATTAATTAAAGAACTGTAGTAGGGCAAGCTGACAGCCAATTATAAGTCTTCACGTCTAGAAATCACTTAATCAGACAAAGAGTGAACACATGCAATACACAGGATAACACCACAAAATATTGGCCACTATTATAAAAAAAAATATATATGAGTTAATACTTATTTAAAAGAGCTGAGGCTTAAGCACCTTCTAAGTACATATTGAAGATATACGGGTCTACATCGTGCTGTTTACATGATTTATTGTAGTTCCTGCTTGCATGCACGATATAGGAATTTTGCCTGTCGTTCGTCCAGGCAACTGGTACAATAATTGGTGGATTAAATCTCGTCTTTGGTGGAACTAAAGGAGTATTTGGATAATAATTCAGCGCAATCGATTTCATTATTAAGGATTTTCATCAAGAAGACACTATCCAAGATGTCTCGCCTACTTACAAGTGGCAACAAATGGTACTTCTTTCGGAGTTCCAGGTAATTTTCTGACTGACATCATACCTTGATGGAAACAGAGATATTTTATGAACCTTCTCTGAATGTTTTCTAACCGGTAAACATACTTTTTATAGCACGGATTCCATAACTGTGGTTCATACTTTATTAGTTTTCTGACATAAGTGCAATATAGAATTTTTAATGTTGTTTTTGTGAAATTTTCAGAGAGTCATCATAGATCCCAATGCTCTAGACGCATTGTTAACTATTGCATCAACGTGCGGTTCAAATGATAATTTTCAATCATGAATGCAATTGCATCTAGGAAGCAGTTGGTTGCCAAGAGATTACGTTGTAATGTTCGTTGACCGCTTAAGTGAGTACGTCACCACCGAGAATTTGACGGGATTGAGGATTCTTTATCGACAATGTTCCTCTAATCGTCGTTAGTCAGCCTGGCTTGCAGTACTAACATCAGGAGACGATATGGTGGCATAAATCTTCATATCATCATCAAATCACAGTATTTGGCATGACTTGAGACACGCTCAATATCGTTAGAGTAAATCGTGAATAATAATGACCCAAGCAATGTACCCTGAGTAACCCCACTCGAGATGGGAACCCAATTAGAAATGTAGTTTTTAACAACTACAGCATAAGATCGGTTGGATAACAGAAATAAAGATAGGAGGAAAATCATCTAAGTAGGTCACCGAGGATACCCGCGCATTACAATCTAAAAAGAAGGATGTTATGGGATATTCTGTTAAAAGCTTTGCTA
The DNA here is from genome assembly GCA_017140195.1 of Eumaeus atala. NCBI lineage: Eukaryota > Metazoa > Arthropoda > Insecta > Lepidoptera > Lycaenidae > Eumaeus > Eumaeus atala. The sequence goes on along the minus strand of JAFELO010000219.1, from coordinate 91,534 downwards.
TAGTCTGTGTAGACTACATCAACCTGTTTGCCGTCGTCCGTAGCGTCAGAGGTATAGTCTTTTGGTAGAATAAGGTTTGTAGCAGTCGACCTCCGATTAGTCCCCTAAATGAACTTTTAGGGCCGAATACACCTGGTTGTAAACGACGGTTTCAAAGGTTTTGGCGATATTGCATAATTTCGATATGGGTCTGTAGTTTAGAATATCCGTTTTTGGTCCTTTCTTGTGAACCGGTGTTACAAAAGCAGATTTCCATAATTTAGGCACAGTTCAAGTTAATATGGATTTTTGAAAAGATATTGCAATGGATTGGGAAAGGGATTGTGCGCAGCGTATTAACAGTTTAGGTGACATATTACCAGGTCCAGCCGCTGTAGACGTATCTAACCCGAGTAATAACTTATTAACATTCTCAGCAGTCACTAATATTTTGGAAACTTCCGAGCATATAGGTGCTACAAACTGAGTCAGGAGAAATATAATTTGAGTACAGGTTATTATCACTAGGGGAGTGCTCAATATAATTTAAGTACAGGTTATTATCACTAGGGGAGTGCTCAACATAATTTGAGTACAGGTTATTATCACTACGTGAGTGCTCAATATAATTTGAGTACAGGTTATTATCACTAGGGGATTGCTCAATATAATTTGAGTACAGGTTATTATCACTACGTGAGTGCTCAATATAATTTAAGTACAGGTTATTATCACTACGTGAGTGCTCAATATAGTTTGAGTACAGGTTATTATCACTAGGGGAGTGCTCAATATAATTTGAGTACAGGTTATTATCACTAGGGAAGTGCTCAATATAATTTAAGTACAGGTTATTATCACTAGGTGAGTGCTCAATATAATTTGAGTACAGGTTATTATCACTAGGGGAGTGCTCAATATAATTTGAGTACAGGTTATTATCACTAGGGGAGTGCTCAATATAATTTAAGTACAGGTTATTATCACTAGGGGAGTGCTCAATATAATTTAAGTACAGGTTATTATCACTACGTGAGTGCTCAATATAATTTGAGTACAGGTTATTATCACTACGTGAGTGCTCAATATAATTTGAGTACAGGTTATTATCACTAGGGGAGTGCTCAATATAACTTAAGTACAGGTTATTATCACTAGGGGAGTGCTCAATATAATTTAAGTACAGGTTATTACCACTACGTGAGTGCTCAATATAATTTGAGTACAGGTTATTATCACTACGTGAGTGCTCAATATAGTTTGAGTACAGGTTATTATCACTAGGAGAGTGCTCAATATAATTTGAGTACAGGTTATTATCACTAGGGGGGTGCTCAATATAATTTGAGTACAGGTTATTATCAATAGGGGAGTGCTCAATATAATTTGAGTACAGGTAATTATCACTAGTGGAGTGCTCAATATAATTTGAGTACAGGTTATTATCACTAGGTGCGTGCTCAATATAATTACAAAGGAGGTATGACGAAGAGGCATCGCAATCAGCCCGACTTTATAACCTTTATTATACACTTTACATTTGAATAACACTTCTACACAGATTTTTTTATTTTAACTAATCTCAAGTGTTACGTGTATTACACTGGATGAAGAGAACCAGATACATATTTGTGAAGATATTTCACATAAATACAATATATTTGTATTCATTAAAATAGCTTAATTCACTACTGTTTTGTATCATGTAAAAGGTAAAAGTGATTACTGTACGTTTCCCACAGGAGATAGACATACTGTGCCAGCAGACCCTTCATAGACGCACGCGTCCGTAGGAAGTGATTTTGTTTCAATAATATATTTTGCGACTGATCCTTAACTAATTTCAGTACGCATGTGTTGCAATCCGATGAAGTTATATCGGGTTCTCTTCGCTTTCACGTCATAAGTTCTGGTCCGGAAAAAAAATACGCGTGCAAGTTATTAAATATAAAAAAAACTTCGTACCGCACATCACACTTTATGTATTAATAAGTAAAAAAAAATTGTGTGGCTTGAAAGATCTGAATGAGGCTACTTGCAGTGATTATTGAATTGGGTTAATGTCAGGTTTATCGCTGTTCGGCGAGCGGCGCGGCTCTGGCTCGGCTCCTCGCACGCCGCGCGCTCGCCGTTCGCCCGCACGCGACGGCTCGTCCGCCTCCGACGAGCGCGCCTCGGACTGCGACAGTCTAGCCAGGTGTGTGTGCGCGCGTGTTATGTGTGTGCGTCTACAGTGTTTGTGCATGTATAGTATACTAACATTTTGACATTATGTTATAGCGTGGAAATGCTTACGGATGACCAAATCGCGTCACTAATGCTAGACGCGCAGTTGGAGGCAGTGTGCGAGAGACTGGCGGGTGTGGCGCGGTCGCCGCACACGCCGCTCGCGCCTCCGCCGTACACGCACACGCCACAGCCGCCGCACACGCCGCGTACACCGCAACCGCCACCCACGCCGCAGCCGCGCTCGCCGCTAGAGCCGGTGCAGGCAGGTGCCAGGTCCTAGGATGACTTGTTCTTCAAAAGGTGACAAGCTACAATTGCAAATGTTGTAGTACGGGTGGTCATATTCTTTCAGTGACTACCGAGGCTTATGCATATTTTCAATACCTGAGGCTATGTAGATGGCTACACGAAAACCGACATCCACTACACACAGGTATAATGTGTCCGAGATATACGAGGCTATCCATTTCCTTCCTGTGTGAACTATCTTAATCAATCATCTGTATTAATTCTTGTTTACATCCAATAAGGTGTGATAATTACATCGGGCGTGGACGATGCCACAGTAAAACTTAACATTTTAAACACCCATTAATCTAAAGCTGATATGACACACGGCTATTTAACGCAGTTCATAGACCGATGATTAGACACACGGCCATTTAACACAGTTCATAGACTGCTAGCGCCCTCTATTACTCGAGTCACACTGTGTGTACAGTATAGCCGTGTGGTTATGCCGAACGCGTCAGTTTGAATTTATTGAAGCATTAACTCCAAAGAACATCCGGAGGCCGTATTGAAATCACACCAGGAGTCAATTAATACGGGAAGGTGTTCCAAAAGCTAAGTGTTGTAGTAATTACTGTTGAATAGTTAAGCTATTAGCCTGTAATAGAGTGATACGCACGCTTAACTGTAGTAATAAAATGTTAAGACTTGGAGCATAATACAATAACCTCTAGGAATAATAGATGAGCACAATGTTTGATGAGGTGAAAAATTACCTCTTACTTAAATTTTCTCCTGCATCAAATTCTTCGCATACTTTCGGATAAATGGGACGGCGATGATATAAGAATGGTGAAATGTTTAAATTACTTTGAGCGCCATCTAGTTAACCACATGTGCTTTTCAAATGTTTGTTATGAAACTAACACAATACTCACAGTAGATGGCGTAAATTATAAGTACGCGAAATGGAAAGTGTTCATTCTAATGTAATTATACTGCGTGCTACTAAAAAGGGCTCAAATTGCAAATAGACGACCTAATGTTATTAGCCGTGCACTTAACATACTTATATTCCTATAAATGTTTGTGCAGCTAGCGTAGATGTTACATAGACTGTGGCGCGATCCACGTGGGCGATTCCTCTAAATCATGCTAGGAGAATATCATCATAATACTATTATAAGTCTTCTTTAATGATGCAACGTTAAGTACAATTTGAATAAGTTTAAAAATGGCATTTTACATTATAGGCAATAATTTGTGTTAAACTAACATCTTCACAGATGGTGCTTGACTCTCCTCGGATTGTTTATATAAATAGTGTTTTACTTAACTTAACTTGTCGATACTGGTCTGTTTTGTTTACTGTCGAACTCGAGTCTGAAAAGTATATTCATATATTTTATTTCATAAGCTAATTTCGGAATACATATTACGAAATTAGCTATAGTTGTAATCATCTCCAAATGCCGACATCAGCTTTTGGAGATGATTTCAACTACCAAAACTAAACTCAAAGACCGGCAAAAATGGTGCTTAGTTAAATATCAACATTGAATCGTGTTCAATTGTCGAGGGAATCGATTACATACAATAATTTAAATTATATAGTAGACGTAATCGGGCCAATTATGTTAATTTAGATCTAGTGTCTCACCCTGAAACGGCCTATACAAGAATAATACGAGTCATCATAAATGATACCTTCGTTATGTGAGCAAAATCGGACTAGAAGTAACAGTTTAAATGTTTAGTGTTTCTTAATCGAATACAATAGTGGAGTAAACTTGATCAGATGTCTCTCACTGAGTAGCAATATATTTCCAAATAAATTATATTTTCGCAAGAGATGGCGTTAGTATATTAAATAGTTAATATATGTGACGAGAGATGGCACTAGTGAGTTATTGTTGAGTGAAGTTCGTTCCTAATGCGAAATGAATTGTTAAACATAACTTTATGTAATAGTAACATGTTGACTTGGAGCGTAATACAAGTTTAGAAATTAATTAGTTAAGTGGTAAAATCCCTCATAGTATTGCTAATATATTTAACGGTTTAAATTGTTTATTTAATTCTTCATTTTTTTATTGAAAATTTTAAAAAGTATTAATTTAATAACTTTAACGCGAATGTCACTGGTTATATCAACACTACGTTACGCAAGTTGTATCACGGCTTATAGGAGCTTTCTGTCGTGACGTGGCTTGCGTACAGTAGCCGAAACGTCGGAAAGGTTAGCAGAATGGAAACAAACCGTGATATAATTTGTTTCAGTAGTTTCTTTGTAATGTCAATGTATTTATTTTATAGTCTTCCAATAAGTGATTGATATTCTCTATTAAAAGAAAGTTTAAGTTATTTATCACAAAATGTTTATTAAATTTATAATATAAGATGTTAGTGGTAGTTTATCTGGTCTGTTCTATTTTAGTGTAAGCCTAAATGATATAACTGCTCTACCATATCTATTAGAGTTGTTCTGTATTTAAACAAAACCCAAAAAAACATTTCTAAGATTCATTATGATTTTTTTATATCTTGCCATTAATTCGTGAACTTTAAAACACTTTTGCTAAGGCAGTCGGATTGTCAATTCCTACTTTTATTTTAAAATATTTTAAGAGTCTCATCAAGTCAGCGCTTGCCACGTGATCTAACACAACCCACCGCATTCATTTAAACAACCAGAGACGCCGTACGCAGTACGTAATACTCGTTGTTTAAGAAATGCAATTAAATTTATATTGTCGTAGGTGTAAGTAGATAGATGTCTTTTATAATAATTTCCGCATAAAAATTGTTAGAATTATATAATTTAATTTACAATTCGCTATGTATTGCAAAGAATTTTATGAGTAACGGAAGTACGATACGTTATTATATGATCTCGCTTAGTTCGCGGCTGTTAAGAGCTGCTGTCGTATACTGATCTATAAATGTTATCTGCATAAACTTAGGGGTCTGTAGCACACTACAAACTTCTATGTTCTTAAAGTAGTACTTGCTATAAGGAACGCATTATTTTGAAAAGAAAGTTTGTGGTCTGGTCACAAAATATGTTTTTTTTTTTTCGACTTTCTAGTTTTTAAACAGTCTTAGTATCACCAATGGCTAGTGCTGTATCTATTTAAGAGCGTATTAAAATGATCCAAGTTACAGCAAAACGTTGAAATTGTCATATTTAATTGCCTTGTACGTGCGCAGCCACATCGATGTGTTTAGAATAACTTTAGGCTGTGAAACAATAAACACGTTATGCCGCGTAGTTTTCGTATTCGTATGACATACGTAGTAATATAAGTTATTTGCCTATAAATTTTGCAGCTTTCCCAGAAGTTTAATGGCAGCTACAGTTGTCAACATTATTTGATTTTTGTTTTGTATTTAGGCAGCTACGCCAGGATTACACACACATGCTGTGTCCGTGTTGTATTTATTACATATGTGTGTACTTACAAGCGTCTCTTTCTTAAACGGTACAGTCGGAGAGCATTCTATAGCAATAACCGTGGGGCCTTTGACACTGCGACCTCACGTTAACTTATCAACTACGAGTTGCAATTGTCAAATTTCTCATATTGTACTTGTCTCCATGACGTTATGATTTAGCATAATAATTAGACGATAGCTTTAAATGATATTATGTTTGCCTGTTGTGATATTACCTTGTACAAATGTTAGCCATACCGCGTTAGTGTAAGCTGGGCACTGGATAGGGAGTTAGCACAAAACGAGGGACAGAGATCAACACATTCTTGCTGCCTCGCTCGTTTGGGAAACCAACGAAAAGAATAACTGTTATAAAGAAAATTTCCGTCAAGCCGATGGAAGTAAATACTGTATGATAAACACGTATCGTGTGGAATGACTTGCCTTCATAAATAAAATTAACTAAAATATTCACTTTTTATTTTTGTAATCCTATAGTTTTAATTTTATCGAAAATGTATACTTTGATACTACAAATATAAGGCCGAAGAGTTTGTCTGTTTGAACGCACAAATCTCAGGAACTACTGCCCCGAAATGAAAAATATTTTACTTTGAGTCGTCCATTTATCGAGGAAGAATATACGTGTATGCAACAACTGCTGCAAGCTATGACTACTGGCACCGTAGTTCGCGGGTGATCCTAGTAAATTGCAAAACAAACTATTACCTATATCGATTAATTGTCGTAGAGTTGTACGACAATTCGCCTGGTGGGAGGACCTCCGGGCGTAATTGGATTAGGTCTATATCCAGCAGTGGACCGATAAGGGTGGTGATGATGGTGATAGTTTTAATGCTATCCAGGTCCCAAAGACTTAAAGATGACATTAAATGTTAAATCCTTTCCGATGAGGTTATATAGTGGCTTTCTTTGATATTCATACTACATGGTTTCTTCATCATGGCGGCAAGATTGAATTGATTTAAGAAAGATAAGCAGTATGTGTATATGTCGCAGTCGTATTGTCTAAATCGTCGTATATCATCACGGCTATTCATATTCAGAAACGGCCGTTTTGTTTTGTGGCGTGCCAAGGGTTAGGATTAATGCGGCGGAGTGAAATTGCTTACTGAATTTAAGTGGATCATAATCCCTTTGACAGGTTTTAGTTCGCAATTTTAACACTCGCGGTGTTGCTTGAAATGACATCAATGGCGACGATTGTCGAAGACAGAGAAATAAAATGCTATGCTCAGATTGGTTTGCAGGTTTAGCATTCGTGACTAGGTTATTTTTTTATTTGCACTCGAAATACTTGGCCTAATTTCATAATTCTATCGATAAATATCGCTGCCTAAACTCAAGATATTCAATGAGGCTAAACGTCAGCCGCTATACGCTATAGTGTTTAGGACCGTCTCGCAATAACAATCCGCTAATGGTTGGCCCGTCACAATTTGCCTGCATGCACTAAATAGCAAGGCAGGTACATAATACTCGTGATATGTGGTGTTCGTTTGTCTCTGCCGACTCCATCATCAAACTGACGAAGATGTGTGTGTGTGTGAGCCCCACACGTACTGGACCCCACTTAGTGCCGGTAGTGATGCAGAATCGGTTTCCTCGTCAATAGGCATGACAGGTGCGGTTTAGCCGTTAGCCACACGTGCGAGTACATCCCCGCCGACAACGGTGCGTATCGTTCTGCTTAGTCGTCATTTTAAGGTAGCAATTTATTCTCACTCACTCAGTACTCATATTACGCATAACAGGAACACATATTATATGCACAACTGAAGGAGCTTAGCACAACCTTGAGGCTGAGTTTGTTTTTTATTTTGAAGTGTACCTATTGTATAGGGCAATTGTTGCTTGTTGCGGTAACATGAAAAAAAAATTGATGTCTTTAAGTTTACGCGAATTTTACTCATCATACCAAAACTAATTTTACGGGTTGTGTGTTTATTTATTTTGGTTTCTGTAAAGCTTCCGAAACGTTGAAATAATTAAATAAACCGCGACAGAATTCGTAGAAATAGTTTTGATGTAATGAAAAAATTACTGAATTCTGATTAAAACTATTTTCTCGTTTCTTATATAATTTGTCAAATGAAAGTTTAATTTCTTCATTTCAATGTTGACGATCATTTCAGAACAAAGTAAAACAAAAAGAATGTTCCAGTATTTATTATCAGTACAACGGTGACACTCGCACGAGGACGGCACTTCACTTACTCCTACAGCTACTCGTACAGACAACTAAATACAAAAAAAAAAATATACAATTTCATTAACAATTTGGCAGCTAGTTCATATTGCACTCATTATGTGTGGGCCGCTGCTTCTTGGTGTCCCTTAGCCTGAAACCCACTTCAACAAAGCCTGTGAAAGTAACTTGCGTTTTCTATATTATAAACTTCGATTTCATTATCAACATTGAAACGGAATGCATAACTACAATTAAATTTCATTATATTTCAGGACTACCCTCACAAAAAATAACATTTTTTAATAATTTTTAATATGCGTACCCGTAAAAAAATTCTGTAAGTCATGTTTTGGCTAACGAAATTATAGTAACAATCAATCGGTACCAGATAAAAATATAAATTTATTACACATAACCTCAGAGAAACAACAAACGTAGAAACATTAAAGTCGGACATATTATATACGGGATTTCCTTTTATCCCAAGCTTCTACGTACGGAGAGTAAATATTATCTACTATATCACATTTAATTGTCTATTTTGAGCACGTACTGTATTTAAATATGTACAGACTAAACAATCTGTGTCCTGTACCCACGAACATCGGAGACATTTAGTAGAAGTGCATGCCAAATATCGCAGCGGAACAGTTCTTCTTTGCCAATATTGTTATTTAGTGTTACAGATCAGCTAGTATTTGGCAGCACAAACAAAAATGGATAAACAATTACTCATTTAACCCCGTGGGGAAACCACACGTACAACAAATTATATTTAATTTATCCTATAAATAAAAGAAATCCTTTGGAATTAAAAAGGTATAACACCAATTTATAATAGGTTTGGTTTTAGCAGATTATAAACAATATATTATGCATGATTGCTCCCAGTGTCTAAGAAGAGTCTTTCCGTCATGGCAGCACACAGCGATTGCTGCTGATGTTCATATATTTTATTTCAACTATATTTAAATGTAAAATCACAAAATTAAATTATAATGTCAAATAAATTTATCCATCCAAATATTTTGACCAGATTGCTGTATAAAAATTCCTTATTGTGTTATGGTTAAAAAAATCAACACCCTTTGGACGACAACAATCATCTTAGATGTAAAGATTAACAAAAAATAATTTAATTACAAAATAGCGATTATAAAATATGTTTATACAAAAATAATGTTATTTATAGTCTTTTTTTATGGAAATAAATTATTATTAATTGAGCATACGTAAATTGAGTACATAATAAAAAATATATTTATAGCTGTACTCTCCTAAAGCATTCGGCGAACTCATGATCTCGTGCCTCGGCCCATTCATTTGGATGCAAAAAATACATTATTTTTTGTCACGTTCCACTTCCACACTCCCGCCACATAATATGTGACACAGACAGCGCCAGTTGTGTGTTCAAGAAACAACAAAAATTCACATAAACTAGCTGTGATACCGTCAGAATAACACGTTATGCACGACGTATATAAACCAAACGCGAGTCGACGTGCACGTCATATTGCAAACGATCTGATGGAACGCGCAAAAAATACAATTAATTAGTATTATGTGTTTTGATGCTTCGGTGCCACAACTGACACAAATACACAAAAGCATAGCGTTAAGGACAAATTTAACGAGAGAAAAAGTTGCATTCGTACACCATTTACACTATCTAGCGTATAACTACTTCTACTATCTTATCTACCCTGATTATAGAACGTCATTAGAAGTAAGATAAACAATTATTATGCATTCTGGAATTTACTGGCTGCCTTCGGACATCGGCAGCCGAAAGCCGGTGGGCGGTGACCGTTATACCGACAGCTACACAACACGACAAGTAACGCCATCTCGTGGCAGAATATGACGGAACACGTCCGCGTCATTGATACGTTTTCACTTCACACTTTTTAAATGATTACTTCCTAGTTTATTTGCTAACCTGTCAAGCTAGTGCTTAACAGAATCAAGTTCTTGATACATGTACAAAAAGTATCGAACAATGCTCCTTTAGATGAAAGAAGAAGAATTTGTAAATAGGTATCAGGTTGTAGAGAATCGCCATTTGAATAGTTACATAAAATATATAAAAATATTTAGATATCTTCGTGGCTTTGTCTCAGTAGTTACAACAATTGACATGATTAAATTACGGAGTATTCATTATACCAACGAAATATAAACAGTAACAAAAAATAGGCCACATGTACACAAAAACAGCATAATATTCTTAACTAATTAACAATTGAAATCACAAATACTACTTCAACTACATGCAATAATAATAATAATTTCCTTAAAAACTATTTAATAATACTAAGGTCCTATTTTGACAAATTTGGCAAAGACTAAACTCCTAAAGGAAGCTTCGGTTACATCGTAAATGACTACATTTTTAAATTTCTGAACAATATTTAAAATAATTTTGAAAATAGTTTTTTTCTTCTATCAACTTTGAGCGCAGTGAAATCCAAATCTATTCCAATACTGAATGGTAAATACAATTTATAAATCAGCACCCAATACTTTTTATTTCACCTCCCAATGGGCCAACTATACCCACTATGAATATTAATTGAGACTTGTTTTATATTGTAACATTCACTTAAATCTACAAGTTAAATATCATTATATAATCATAGCCTTCAACTATACATAAGTTTATCATTCAATTTACATTACAAAAAAGTTCAATTTACGTAGCATTATAGTCAATTTAGAACAAATGCAATACAAATACCTTATTATGTATAGCTGCTAATATTATACGCACATAATATTGTCTGTCTGGCTGTCTTTGCGTTTATAAAAAGTCGTAAAAGGGATAGGAGATAACACAACAAAGATACAAATATACTGCATGTCACTCACGCGGCACGGCCAGAAATGACTTACCAACGCTTTAAGACGTTATGTCAAGAACTCCTTCCTATATATAATACTTTTTTAAACATTCTTTCCGGTAGCGACAAAATAAATAATGTCCATATTAAACTCACAACAATTACGACTAGATTTTACTATATTTTCAATCTAACATTTGTTAAACTAGTACATTCGTTTGGATACTTGTAAAAACAGGAATTCCTATCTGAATGTAAATAATTCAACTAAATTTACTAATTATGCTCATAAATATTTAGTAAATTTATCAAATTGAAGAGGATGATATACCATTAAAGTAGCAACAAAAGAGATTTTACCAGTTTTCTAAAATGTACGTTCAATTTGAGTCACTCCTGCTTGCACGCCTGCGTGTTGTCGCACTCCAGCGTGCATGTCAGCAAGCATATTGTATCCCTGTGTGCATGTCGTAGTCTTCCACGACCTGCGTGTATACAGCACGCCCGGTTTCGCTCATTTTAAATTCAGCAAGAAAATATTTTATTTTCGTCACAATATGCTAACACTTTAATACTCAGCGGAATTTTTTGTATGTTACCGCCAGAATTATTTCATGAGTCTTCGATTTCCCTTCAAAGTCGATTTTCGCACGTAGTCAGCATATTTAAGGTATTCCTGTTGGAAAAATATTTGTCAGATGACGTATCTCGTGTACATTACATATGTTCTACAACTGCCATGAGCAAGACTAAATTAAAAAAAGAGTTATAATGAAAAGAAAATATTTTTTTATTCATAGTTAAACGTAGGACAGATGGACCATAAGGTGGTAGGTGAATGACGACAAAGGAACAGGTGGATAGTAGTGGGCACTACGTAGCGCCTTCTACTGGGGTGTCATGTAACAGTAGAGATACATAATGTGGCAAATTGTACAGATGTACAAAGTAAACGGCAATCCTCTGAGCCATTGAATTAAGCTGAGCAATTAATCACATTGCCGGC
>JAFELO010000219.1:24111-79222 GCA_017140195.1 Eumaeus atala | reverse complement strand
TGGCAAATTGTACAGATGTACAAAGTAAACGGCAATCCTCTGAGCCATTGAATTAAGCTGAGCAATTAAGCACATAGCCGGCGCACGTACCGGATACGCCCAGCGTGAGCGGCGTTCAGCGTGCGGCGCCGTGGCGGACATTCCGAGCACAGCGGGCGCGCTCAGCTGCGCGTTTGGCGGCAACATAAGCAGACCGCCATGTGTCCGCGATAGGCTACAGCGTGGCGGACGTACCGAGCACGGCAGGCGGGCTCAGCGTGCGCGGCGGTCAGGGCGCGGCGGGGCGGCAGCGCACGCAGTCAGCCATGTGTCCGCGGTATCGCTCCACCTGGAAGGCCGCGCTCGCTACGCCGTAGGCGCGTGCTAGCCGCTGGCAGCTTTGAAGAACAGCCTCCCAGTCCGCCAGTTCATCTATAACCACAAACACCAAATATTAATGAGACGTAACATATAACTACAATGAAATTAAATGAAAATGTTTTTATTGAAAATAGAATTATAAAAATTACTTTTTGAACGTCAGCAAAAATCTACCACCGGTTCAAGCCTAACGGGTCTGTCAGTTATATCAATTAACTGAATGATAATAAAAATAATTCAATAATAAAAATTAGCAATTACATTTATATACTTTAATTAAACAATAAAACTTCACCGAAGTTGCCTGAGAAGGGCGTCTCACTCCCAGGGTTGTGGTCTCAGTCACAAACACTAATATAATATCATTTCCCACACAGATGTTCCTTTTACAATTTTATTGAATCTGTTAATTGATAGTTTTTGGACGTTGCCTAGGATCCTATTGTAAAAGCCCCCGAAAGGAATTGCTTACTCTGCTATGTCTATATAAACTGGTACATCTAGTTTATGCCTATTTCTAGTATTTCTATTACGATTATCACCTATCATGCTACATTCATTAATTCTTTAATACAGGACATTATTTAAAATGTAAAAACAGTCAGTATACATATTTACTTGAATTTATCTTTAAGCGATATATTCGAGGCTAGCTTGTAGATTGAAACAATAGTTCGCTTCTGTAGCGCCTGTAGACACAAACAAAAATATTGATTGTGTCAGCAGCGTTTCCCCACAACGGTATGCCATAAGACATAACACTGTGAAAGTAACTAAAATAAACTAGTTTTGGTGTATGTGTAGCAATTATATTTCTGCTACATAAACATTTTATAAAAACGTATATCTGTCATTTGTGACTGTACCGCTTAATGTTCTCTGTGTTGAAGAAATGTCACTCTTTTCCCTTTTTGCGATGGCCAAATCATATCATCTGCCATCCCCAAATCATACTTAAATAGTTTTATTTTTTCCGCCGTGAACCTATATATTCGTGATATAAAAAAGTGAGTTCTTGATTTCTTGCCGATGCCAAGCTTCATATCTTTATTAATGTTAATATTATTTTAATTATTTAATTTATTATTAATGTTAATTCTTAATTCTCTTGTGTGTGCATTTTGATAAGGTTATTTACATGATCTGTGTGGCTATTAATTTGCTAGACCGTATCAATAATGTTTCGGCTTGACTAGTATATGGCACATGTGAAAGTTGGATGTTAAAATCTATTTAATTAGCTCATGAATCCAAGAGACTGGGACGGAATCTTATTGATTGTGTGTTCCTTTTCAGAGCTCTACTCCTTTTTTCTTTTCTTGTTCTCTTTTTAAAATTTGGATGTAAAATGAAGATAACATATCAGTATAAGGATTATAATAACCTTCAATAGTTGAGGATTGGAGGAACAATTATATATAAATAAAGGACCATCCAAGTCGCAGCCTGGAGTCTCGGACAACTACCCAGATAAGACTTCATACACTCACTTTTTACTAACCATTTTTAGAAACTGTATGAATCCATTGATTGTTTCTAGTACTATTTTAAGTTTGCTCATTATTGCGAATGTGGAAAGACCATAATCGAATATATGTATATAAAAGATTAACTAAACCGCTAAGAAGTCTCTTTAACCTCCTGTTGATCTTTTTATAGAATTATAGAATATACTGTAACATATGTTCATTCGAAATTTGATTATTTTTTCAACTGGGGATCCCACTGCAGTTTAGTTTAACACATTCAATTTTTTATTCACTAAATAAGTAGTAAATTCTTACAAAAAGACGTATCATCAGCAAATAGTACTATCTCTTGATTATCTTTAATCGGTTATATATATATATATGTATATATAAAGAAACGGCCTCGAAGTGGAGCCTTGTGGGACCCCCATTTCTATTCTGGCCCGTTAGATCTCTTGCTACTTAAAAACTTACTCTAACCTTTAAGTTCTATTATTTACGCACCTCCTGCACCATAATGGTGTAATTTCCTGATTAGTATTTCTTGTTGTACGCAGTCAAACGCCTGAGAGAGATCGCAAAACCCACCTAGCGCATCCCTCTTCTCCTCCTTTTACAATACAATTTTTCACTAAAAATAATACACGTATTACGTACATAGTGTGTAATACGTGTATGATTGGCAAGTATTATTCAAAGGATACGCACCAATCGCGACATGCGCCGTGAGCACGGTGTGGTGCGTGGAGAGCGCCCACGCGTGCACCGAGTGCACCTGCCGCACCCCCGCTACGCCCGACAGCGCCGCCACGCACTCGCGGTACCTGCACACACCAAAACGTACAATCCCTTTACAAACATTAAAAATTAAAAAAAGCAGTTCGACACGTCGACGGGTATAATAGGTACAACGATGCTTAAGCATGTTGAACGCTGACGTTAGCAGCACTGGCGACACTGACCTGAATCCGGCGGGCACGGCCTGCATGAGCATGCTGAGCGCGTCGCGTACCACCCGCGCCGACGTCAGCAGCACCAGCACGCTGAACACGAACGTGCAGATCGGGTCGATCACCTTCGCCTCTGGCTGAGGAATCACACAATCATCCCAAAATGTTCGAAAAGTGTATTCGCATTTTTAACTCTAATAATACGATACTAGCAGCGCCCTGTGGATTCACCAACATAAACTAACTTCGTCGGTGTAGAAATTTTATATAAAAGTTGTTCATCCCTTTCAAGTAACATGTATGCCAAATTACACAATCTTTCGTTCAGTAGTTTCGGCTGTGTCTCGTCTGTCAGTCCGTCCGTCTCCCAGTAACAGAAGAGTTTTATATATGTAGGTGGTTGCAGAAAAGTTAGGCATTTGCCAAGCGTGAAATTTCCAATGGCGTCATAACACTGTGGAGCGTCGCGTACACTTCATTAAGTAAAAACAAACGGTTATATCACTCACAGTTCAATTTACAAAACATAATTCACTTCGCGAGGAACACATCAGAAAATTAAATCAAACCTTTGAGCCTATGGGTGAATCTTGGCTTGCACAAAATAAGTACAGGCCCCAGAAATAACCCCGCGGTTGTTGCGACTACGATTTATCCTCCGTGCAATAAGCAAAACTGGTAAATGTGTGACTAGAAACTTACGTATATTTTAATGATGATCGCGGCGAGCAGCACGCCGCAGCTCTGTATCAGGTCGCCGATCACATGGATGAGCGCCGCCCGTAAGTTTATATTTCTGTACAACGACAAGCGTGAGTCAAATTTGACGGTCGAAATTGAATAAAGAATAAAAGGATATCGAAACCCCCGCTTTCCCCCGCGCGTCCCCCATTGTTTATTTAAACGCGGCTATGCTAATAATGTTACTTTGACGGTTCATAAGTAATCATTCTGGTACGAAGTAGAGCCTTTGAAGAAAAACAAGTTTAAAAGTTCTCGTTTCACTCATACTTCCGTAAACACCTCTGATGTGTCTGACTCACACCTGTACGGCTTCTAGCCGTTTACATCGCTTGGAGAAACCCTATTGAGTCCCATTTGTAATATCCAAAGATATAAGATAAATACCTGGCGTTGGACCCAGCGACATGCGTGTCTGGTTCAGTCAAGTCCTTCATGCCATAGTCTCCGTTGGGCAGCGAGCCGTTGGGTTTCTGCCCGCGGCGAAACAGGCGCAGCCCGGACGTATCGTGTGCGTGCGCGTGTGCGTGCGCGCATGCCGCCCCGCCGTGTGTGTGGTGGTGAGCTACGAAAGCGAACATTCTCAATTATAATATATATAATGTACAAAGTACGGTATTTCATCATAATTTATTAGGATAAATATGCATCAGCAATATTTACATTCATTATATCAGTTTGTTAACTAAATAATTCAGTGTTCAAAAATCACTCGTTCAGTTCGGTTATTTCACCCCATATACTGTATATACACACTAAACGTATAATAGATTTATTAATTTCTCTATAGAGTTAGGTACGTAGGTAACATTGATTTGCTTAGGTATACCTTAGTGAGAGCCGGAGTCCGTGATAGGTACGAAACCTGCAGTACAGATTAATACATAAATAGTATGATGGATTTCCAGTTTAAAGAAAACGGACACTTTTTGTGACGTGTTGAGATACTTATTGTCAATGGCGAAATGAACTATCTGGGAGCTATCTGGAGGGCGAAGTCCCACCTTTTTATCAGTTGCAGTTTAGTAGTTAGTTTTAGTTAGTACAGTCAGGTCCTTGCAACTCTCCAGTCATGACCCTCTCCATGAGCCATTCACTCATGCTAGCGCTTAGGCCATTTTAGCCGTCAGTGTAGGGGGGGGGGGAGGGGACCCCGGGATCGCTCTGGTCATGATAATAAAAATTAAATTTACTATTAACAATTCTATATCGGGATGCATCTCACCTATCTGCGGGAGAGTGGAAATTCGGACTCCTATTCCACCCCAAACTGTATATTTCTCTTCGCCTCCACAGCATGAGGTTAAAAGGTCCGGAAAAAACGTCTTTACAAGACACCAAGTTGTTTCGCTATGAAGGAGGCAACGCGGTGGGCTTTTTCAATCATAAAACACCCCCATTGCCTCGTCTGCTCCCTGAGACATTATCGTGTGCCTCACCGATGTCGGACGCGCAGCCGTGCAGCACGAGAGCGAGCACCACGTTGAAGGCGACGCCGCAGCCGGACACGAGCATCATCATGTCCGGCTTGATGTCGTACTCGCCGGAGCGCACGCGGCACGCCGCCACGTACACGAACACGGCCGTGAGCGACCAGATCAGCAGCACGGACGTCATCGCGCCCAGCACCTCTGGAAAAAAACTTACATCCTGCTAGTGGCGGGTCCAGAAGGGGACTAAGGGGGACAATCGCTCACCCTATGCACAGCCCACTCACAACCTGCCCGAATCAAGTATTGTGTTTTGGTCGCTTTTACAAATATAGAAACTGTTTCTTTCTCATTCTTGTACCATTATAAGTTTATAAGAGATGGTGCTGCATTGCAGCGGAATTAGGCCAGCACGACTGGGAAGGTACTTCTCGCTTACATGACACCGCCATAAATATGCTACTTTTCGTGTTTTGTCGACGACTCATTGGAGGGGCGGAGCAAAGGAAGGAGGTGTCCACACATCTGCATGACAATAATGTTTCGGATGTCTATGGGCGTCAGTAGCCGTCAAAAGGTTCCGATATCTCGTTTGATCCTCAATAGTGTAAAAGAAAATCTTATAAAAATTTCCTTTATCGTCATTCATTGATATATTATGTTGAAAATTTTTGTATTAATCATGAAACATTTAGACATTTGAATTTATGACGTCATCTCAAGTTTTGGATACACAGGACAGGTGGTCGAGCTCTCCGAATTCTATCTTGGATGCCTTTACACGTACCCGATTGATAAATTACAATCCGTAGATAAGAACCCGATATTTTGTTCCCCCTTCTAGTCATGATACATTCAACTACATGATACATCAAAATGTTATGGTGACTCAACCCATGCCCAAGTGGATGCCCACTTGGGCATGGGTTGACTCACCATAACATGTGTAAGTTGGAAGGCTGACAGTATTTGACAAACTATTTTTATAACAATGTTGATATAACAATTATCAACTAAACTTTACAAAAGTAAACAAATTGAGTTAGTTTTAAATTCATTTATAGATAGGGTCAAAGTTTACCATAACACATTTAGTTATCGAAGCCTAAATGACTTCACACACTTTTATTAAATCTATTTTTAGAACGCGTTTAGAATATTCAAGCTTGAGCAATCAGCTCCAGTGGCGCAATTGGTTAGCGCACGGTACTTATAAGACAGTGTTCGTGAGCAATGCCGGGGTTGTGAGTTCGAGCCTCACCTGGAGCATTATTTTTTCATGTTTTTATTTTATGACACCCATTAGAATTCTATACACGCTATTTCGTATTGTGTTATAAATTAAACATAAGTATTTTCGTGTGGCCATGTTGGTGGTGTGAATGTTAAGTATACAGCACATATTTGCAGATAGTTTAATCGTGAGCAATAGTGTAACAACCACAATCACCCACATTATACAAATACCGAGTTCTGTTATAAAATGATAGTTACTGCCTGGTGCACGAACCATCACGTCTTGACGTTCCCTTTTCTCAATTAATATAAATCCTAATACTGACCAACAATGGTCTTTGGATCCAACGAAGTACGCCTATTTTCTGTTACCATGTGACTCAAATCAATACGTATTATTGGTTATTAAATCATGTTTCCTCATTACCCTCCTTGTCGCCATCATCATCTTGGAATGAGTCGAAACGACCGTCACTCACCGCTCCCGTACTATACTAAAACTGTTTTACGGTTTGTTTATTTCTAAGACCAATTATCGTTTATAGAAATATAACATTGCTAATCGTAGACAGTTGTTAAGTCGCACGGAAAATTCTTCAGCGATCCCAAATTTTGCCCAAAGTATACAAGCCATGAGCAGGCAACTCACCAGCTCTCCGATAGCCGTAAGACATGGCGGCGGTTGGGGCGCGGCTGGCGCAGCGGAAGGCCAGCAGCGCCAGCGCGAAGCCGCCGCAGTCGCTGAGCATGTGCGCCGCGTCGCTCATCACCGACAGGCTGTCCGCCAAGTACCCGCCCACCAGCTCGCAGATCTGGGAACAGTAAGATCCAGGGATGTAATAGTGTTTCCCAGCAGTTAGAAGTTCCAGGGATATTATAGTCCATATTTGCAGGGCATGATAGTACTTGCCCAGTAGTCATACTGGCCACTAAAATGTCATTGTTGTTGCCATATGGTGTATTTACAACTACAAAATGGGCCAAATTACATCTACAAATTGCTCCTAAGACGGCTTTATCCACATTCCGTAACCAATCAGAAAGCTAAAATGGTCATCTGAGCGCCACACGTCCTGTGCGTTCTAAAGAGTTAGTGTAGTTAGAAAATCGCACTACACACTTTTCACATCATCAGTAGAGATAGGGAAAAAAATAAATAGGTAAGGCCATGGCCATGCATTGCAGCAGAATTGCGCCGGCACGACCGGGGTGGTGATCTTATGATACCGCCGCGAGTGACAGCTGTGTCGTGTCCGTATACTTTGTGAGTTTTTTTGCGTCTCCTAAAGACTCCAGATTACAAGTTTGACATCTTATAGGTATTATAGCATGTAGGTAAAAAGCACACGCACGACGTTTAGTATGGTGACGCTAATCTTGGAATTAACATAACTATTCTGGACGCAGTCGATGACGCATCAGCGAGGACATTTCCTCATCGCACACCTGACACGCCGGCCGTGTTTAGAAGTGCAATAGGTTACAAGTTGACGGAAGTTTAATTATGTACACTCCCTACCATACCGTCTCATAAGAAGAGGGGACAAAAGAGTAACAAGAGGGAGGCTCTTTTGCTCACAGGGCAAGGGGCGAAGATGGGAACTTCACCCCATTGTCCCAAAGTTGGTGGGGTTATCTGTAGTGCCCCATCTGTGGAGGTGGCGTCGGTTCCTTAGGTGACTGACTAGCCGTTGAGGTGCCCTGATGGTACTCGCGGTGGTTTTTGTGGGTATTCGGCACTATAATGTGCCGCGAGCTCCACACACCGCTGGATCCCACCCAAGGCCAGTGAAGGTGCGTAAATGCGTTTCCCCGCGTCAACAAAAAAAAAGTTAGTAATGGACTCTAGCTGAATTTGAAATGTACATTTATTCGGAGCTTTTTAGCGACCACCACCTTTTAGCCCAATAATATCCGCAAATGCAGACGCATTGCACTCCTTCGCCACCAAAGGCTACACGACCGGGGAGATCCTCTCGCTCACATGCCACCGCCGTAAAATGACATCTTCGATATCGCGTTTCGTGTGGTTTGCGAGTAGCCGGTGGCCCATTGGAGAGGAATCTTGAAGAGCTTTAGCACGCACGCACACAAGAGGGTCAAGGGGAAATGTGGATTTTTGTAGTGGTAGTTTCGTTCGATTATATAATTTGTGATTCTATCTTCTAAATTAGTTCGCTGTTCCAGGTGGACAAAAGTTCAAGAAAATAATAGTTTATTGTAAATGATTTATCAGAACATTTAAACCGTCGAATTATGAAACGTCGGGCTCGTAAAATATTTGTATAGGCTGTGATATAATCTGTTTACTTAGTTCTGCTGTGAGTAGTAAACCTCATGGGTCCCCCTGGCCCTGATGATAATAGTTAAATCGTCTATTACAAACACTCTCATATAGGAATGCATCTCTCCCATCTGCGGAAGAGAGGGTGGTCGGTCCTCCTTTCGTCATCAGACCTTGTCTCGCTGCCGGGCGAGGACTCATGGCAATCAGAACTTGAGGTCTACATGTAAACACAAGATAATAAAAATTCTATTGACGCATCAGGTAAGTTAGTTTACTTTAGTAACCAACTGCACCAGAAGTAGTGTAATGTTTTCCTCTCCTGAGAGATGACCAACGACCTAATCGTTATTCCTTAGCAGAGCTACGAATAAGGTTTGTACCAAGCGCCAAAAGCTTGTTCAAACCATTATAGATAGCGGGCGCCTGACAACCTGTTCTTATGAAATATGTAGTAAAGATACTTCAACAACAACACGCACGCGCACGCGCACACACACAAACACACACTCTGTTATTCTCAGGCTCTGACACAGTTTGAATGTTGACTTTATAAGGAGACGCACTTGTAGACTTACATACTTGGAATAGGAAGAGGTAGTGCCATGCCGCATAGGGAGAGGGAGTGCCATGCGTTGTGCATGTCACTACATCCTCTTAAGCAACGGAATTGGGCCGACACGACCAAGGAGTTACCTCTCGCTCACATAAAAGCGCCGTAAAGTGACATCTTCAGTGTCGCGTTTCGTGCGGTTTGTGAGAAGCCGGTGGCCCATTGGGGGGCGAACGAGGGCAACGCATCGGCATAGCAATTATCTGGACGTTCATGGGCGTCGGTAGTCACAAAAAAGACTACGATTGCTCGTTTATTCTATTAAAAAAAGACTATACAAAGAGTAGATTTTTGGACCTGAACTTAGGAAGAAAGGAGAGACGCCCAATACAACTTCTTCATATCGTCGAGTGCTCGTTTACGAGACTAGATCGAAAGATCGAAAGGGGGTCTGACCCCCAATCTCTCGCAGACGGTAGGGATGCATCCCAATATGAATGTTAGCTAAATTTACTATTATCATCACGTCCTCTAGGACCGTGATTCCCACCTCCCCCGACTCTGAAGTTAGCGCGCAGTAGTTGTAATGATCGGGAGATAGTTTGCCTACGTACGTATAAATAATAACTGTCTTAAATATAGTATGCGTGATATATGCATCGAGGGCAAAATAATAAGTGATGGTTTGGAGTTAGTGCGGGTATTGCATTCCATTCTTATGTAACTACAATAATTATAAAGCTGAAGAGTTTGTTGTTTCAATTTTATCGCAGAAAATACAGCTGACCCAAATTCAGAAATACTTTTTATGTGTGAATAGTCTTTTTATTCAGGTAGGCTATACTCCATGACACTGGGTCTAATGGGACCCCAAGCCGTAGTACGTGGGTGAGACAGTCGGGTGATACTAGCGCATGTGTGTATTACTTCGCGGACTGAGAGCAGAGCACAAAAACGTTATAATTTGTAAATAATATAATGTACTATCTGTGGACTTATCGTTAGCCTAGTCCTGTGATAAGTACCGTAAGGACTTGTGTTACAGGTCTAGGACAATACATTTTGTTTTTTTATTATTATAGAAATACACATAAAATGTAAATATCCATCCTAGGCGGGATTCGAACCCGCGACCACTGGCGTGACACGCGGACTAACCGCCACGTTACCAAACGAGCCAGCCGGTTAGAAACTCTAATGATTAATATACAATACATATTGATGTCTTAAGTTTACGCGAATGTTAGACATTACAATAAAACTACTTTTACGGATTTTATCGCGGTTTATTAAATTATTTATTTAGCCCGACGTTTCAGAAGCTTTACAGCAACCATGGTCACGGGTGGACTGAGATGACAGATGTCCTGATGTACCAAGTTTTTAAAAGTACCCGAAGAATTATAATTTTAGTTGTTCGGATTATAATTCTTCGGGTGCTTTTAAAAACTTGGTACATCAGGACATCTGTCATCTCAGTCCAGTAAAAGTAGTTTTATTGTAATATACAATACATATTCATTTCACTATCTCGTAAAATACTTTTCTGATATTGCACTTATACTATCGCACACTCAGTCCATGGCAATGAAGTTCTTCTGTTAAAATTATACACAGACTAAACAAAATTATATACACGCTACAGTCGAAACCATATGTGCATATTGTGTTGTAGCAGTCAAAATTTAAAAAAATACGTAGATCAAAAGCAATTTTATAAAGTTTTTCCGACTGCACCAGAAGGAGGGTAATGTAAGGAGGGTAATATGTGTGTAAGTATATAGATTGTAGATATCCGTGTTCCCTACTACAAACCTGGACGGCTTGTCGGACTCTATCGTATGGTGGTGTCGGTGGGTTCGTCTTGATGACGTGGGTGACATAAAATATACTTGAAGCGGTCGGATGAAGTTACGTAGTTTGACGCGTTAGGGAAAGGTGATTTTTTTACGATGCGCGCGCGCACACCGTCACCATGAAGATAGCTGCAGTTTCCTCTTACTACTCCAAAAAAGTACAACTTCTGGCGCGCGTGCATTAGTACACGCGCACTTTTTTATTTCTCAATTTAATATAAGGTTTATATTTGTAGTTGCCTACCCATACAACCTTCTAACCGTGAGTTATGGTTTGGTCGCTTCAGCAAATCGTATCTTATCGTCGTTACATTCGTCAGACGCTTTTGTTATAAGTTACAAAAGTGAGGCCCTCTGCGTTAACTCTCAAGACTGCAAAAAAAACATTGACGTAACAGAAAAATCTGATTATTATCACAATGCTAGCTACGCCCGGGAGGTTGTTCGCGTGGGAGCAAAGGTTGCCTCGTTTTACTCGTTGAATGACTGTTAAAGTCATTCTTCCCTGTTTACAGGGACGTCTTTTCTGAGTTCAGTATTTTAAACGAAAAATGGAACGCATATAGGTCTCACTTTTTCATCAGTCTGCCGTATCCATGCACTTATAGTCATGCCAAAAAAATGTCACTGAAAAAAACTACCACAAACTTATATGGATGAATAATTTCGTACATCCTCCCAGCCATGGTTCAAGCTTTGTCGTAGCGGTGGGGCTCCGTCGTCCCACCGCTACGACATCTTTTCAAACGTTAATTAAATTAGTTCATTAAAACTTTAACACGACAGAGATTCGCCACGCTCTGCGGTCTGTTATTGCTACGCCGCGTTCACTGATTACCAGTGCGGAAGGTGTTCACAATCGCTGGAAATACCCATTTGAGAATTCAGCGTCATCATCAGCCTTCAATCCACTACGGTTGTCGACGAATCTGGAAATATCCAGATGCGTAAGAACGCATCGCAGCAGATTTGGGCCGTACGATTTTCGAATGGTTCGTGATTGGCTTTGGTGGTCATCAAAAGGCTCCGTTTGCTCTTCTGTACTTGCGGTCATGAAATAGAGAACCTAAACCGTGTTCTGTGGGAGGGCGACGTCTCACGGATCATCTTTATAAAAGTCACCCTCCCACAGAACACGGTCCATCACCAGGACCTTGTGCAACGAAGCAAAATTAGGGCAGATAGCTAAGTTAACGATGGAAAGGGAAGCTGCAAGGAAGACAACGCCGATGATGACTTGACTCTGTTGCTGCGACGCCAGACCCAGAAATGGGAGAGCGGATGAACAAGGTGACACTTAAATCGTGTGTGAGCGTGGGAGTCAGGAAATTGCACGCTGGAATGCAGAGCCGGTGGGCACGGGGCTGGAAGTGGATAAGAGCTCTTTTGCCCACTTAAAGTATAAAAAAACTAAGATATTTATAAAAATAATGTGTATGGTACGGAGGTAGTACTCGCTTGTGAGCTGCTGACTGTCGATACGATATTTGTTTTTAGTATAGGGGTAAACGAGCAGATGGAGATTACGATGACGGCCGATACCCATAAACAACCGCAAAGAAGTTATGCAGATACGGTGCCATTAGTTCTACTTCCCCTCCAATGGGCCACGGGGAACCCCCGCGCCACATGAAGCGCGGCAGCACAGCAGTTACATTACCGCAGCATCGCGTGAGCGAGACCTCCCCGTCCGTGCCAGCCCAGGTCGGCTGCAGCATGGGACTGACTATTACGAACCTACGGCTAAACTATGACGCAGGGGTCGCCGCCTTAGTAGTATTCGCCACCCCACCGACCAGCGCAGCCACCCCCGTGAACCTGGTCACCCGGCTGCTCACCATGAACATGGCGCACAGCACCAGGGCGGCGACCAGCTGCGGCACGGCGCTGGGTGGCTCCGGCCGGGCCCAGTGGCAGTGTTCCTCGGCCCCGTCGGCCACCGCCACCTCCACCGCCACCTCCACCTCCGTGTAGCTCTCCTGCAACAATACGAGTATCATACACCCGTCTCTTTCACGTGACGCAATGTCGTTTCGTCTAGTTTCTATAGAATGTTGTATAGCGGTCCAATCTGACAGATCTGTCCCCCGTGACCGTGTCAAGGTGATCGAAACGTCTGAAAGGTTATCGTGACCTTTGTTATATTGATCTTTTATGGGACAAACAAGCAGTCCGTGGCTTGCTGACTAATTGGGTACCACCTGAGAGGTACCTCTCGCTCACCTGACACCGCCGCCAAGTGTGTGCGGTTTGTGAATACCCGGTGCCCCGTTGGAACGGAGGAGGAAATGTATGATAAAAATAATGAGAATATCTATGTGCGTCGTTTATCATCAAAAAGCTTATATTGCCCATTGCACCCCTATGCTATAAAAATGTTTCTAAGTCTTGAGTTTTATCATCATATGCGCCACACTGATACGTTTCTAAATTTCATTGTACATTTTAAACTATCTATATGAATGTTTCTTACAATTGCTTGTAGGTTTGAAGCATGATATTTTGAGCAATGTACTTATAGGTAATATCGTGTGCACCCTTACAAGCGACTTCCGACAGGTGAGGTGTCTCGGCTGCATTGTTCCACATGCATCCGAACACCGAACACGGACCAGGGTCAGGGGAGTACCTTTCGCTTGCATAACAGTGGCGCTAAAACTTTATTGTCGCGTTTTGTAAGTATAGTTTGTGTTGCAGTTGAGTGAAAGAGGACATGCCTGCGATATCTATGGACACCGAAAGTCACTAGTGGCTAATTAAATCGGTGACTTTCCCCTAAAAATAACAACCCGTACGTAATAAATAACACTAAATTAGTGGGTACTTATCATTAAATGAGAATACCCACTGATTCAAATATAAATGTTAATTGAATATAAAGATTTTATACGTAAAAAAACCAAATAGGATGATAGCGCGAAACGTAAATCCACACACGTACATACTTACACCCGTGAAACACCATTATCTTTGTAAACAAACTAGTTGGGTAAAAACATGCCAGACACGGAACGAAGAGATGTCTAGACATGACTATTGTAACATAAGGGATTGTTGCACCAATGGTGCAATCACCTCTAACGCAAGTACGGCACAGGCAGCAGCACTCAGCAGCCAGCCCCGTTACTGAGTACTCAAGCGGTAAGTCCGCCGTAGTACGTTGAATGACGGTGATTACGCCCTACACGTATTGTTCGATCCACTCCGATAGCCGTGTGTATGTTCAAACAACGCCAAGTGCACGTTTTCTTTGCTCGGGCAAATTAGAAGTTTCCAAATGTTGGCCAGTAACTGCCGATGTCCATGTACACCGCATGATAATAGATTATGCAGATGCTCTCAAGGAATCCCCTCCAGTGGACCATTCGGACCCCAACAGATCGTACGAAACGCGACATCATACATCACAGCCATTATTTTGCGCCGGTACTGTGAGTTTTTTTCGGACCTGAATTTATGCTGCGTAAGTCAGGTGCGAACACAGCCTCACCGGATAGACGGGGCTGCACGTCGGGCGATAGGACTAGGTTCCGGTCGAAGGGGAGACCGACCGAGATAGAGACCAAGAATTATAATAAAAGCTAACTTAACCATTACTATCATGACCGCAGCGACAGCGGACTCTGCTATCCCCCGTCTGGCCTCGGCGTGAACGTGGATGGTGCACTTATGGAGAGGATCATGGCCGGTGCGAGCGAGATGAGTGATTGCAAGTCCTCGGTCGTGTCGGCTCTACGTATAATATTATCTAATTTAGCAACAACTAGATTTTTTTTCTTAATAGAAGTCTTCTAAAAGTATTTTTCTACATCAGCAAAAAAATCTGCCACTAGCCTATTTGATAGGACTTACGAGAAACTAGCTTAAAATAGTTATCATTTGTGTTGGGATTCGTTTAAGTAAAGTTCAACAAGGGTTTACCTGTTTGGCTGTGTGCCAAAAGTCAAAGTTTCCCTTAAGAATGGCTTATGTATAGTTTTTGCGTGCCTTGAAATTAAACTGTAAAGTACACAGCTGAAATGTGAAATGTAATTGTAAGATAACTAAATAAAACCGCAAAAATATACGAAATACGCCACCAGTTGTGTTTCGCTATCCAACGACACGGGCACTATCCCAACCATACATATCATTCGGGATATAAAGTATTTTGTCTGGGGTCTATGCACTCAGCACCGGGCATCGTCCGGCTGATTATGATAAAGTTTTTCTACGAAGCACGACATAATCTATATCTGTGACTTTCAAACAAATCTGTGCAGTAGTTGTAGCGACTATTATCAAACATACATACGACTTTCAAATTTATGTTATTATGTGGTTAGATTTCGAATCCATGCAACGATGAAGGAGACAGACGACCAGTCTCCTACGATCATCGCCGTTGGCCAGCGACGGTGTGATGATAACGAACGTTATAGTGCAGTTAGAGCAGTGTCTGCAAGGTTACGTGACAAACAGGTCCGAGATAACCCGCACTAAGACCTGCAATTAAAACAGGTCCGTGTGTACGTACAAACCCACATATACTCCTATAATTACCTACAATCTGCTGCTTATTGACAATTCCGATATATACGCAGGTTAATGTGTAACGTCTTACCTGTTTGTTTATGGATATTTTTTGTGGTAATGATTTCGTGATAAGGGACGGGAATGTGTTACAGGAAACCAAGAGAGCGCGCGTTGTTTGAATAGACCAACGAGCGCGGATAGGTGACTGTGAGTTGCTGCCAACCCATTCTGCGCGACGTACTACGGTCTCGAAGGGAGTGTACGAGTGTGTAGGACACACACACACACACACTTGTAACACGTAGCATCCTACTACTTGTCACATGTTGCTCATCACATGAGACAAAAGTTGGTATGTTTGAACAATCTAGTTGCACCAACTTCAATATTGAGCGGGTGCCGAGTGGAAAGTTGTTCAAGTAATAGATATAAGTTCTAGTCTTTGAACAAAACCTAGGTAACTTGTGAGTAACACAAAACTAGAACAACTTTATAAAAGTAAACATATTGCGGGTGTCTTGCGTCAGTACCTGGCCATGACGAAACGAAACCGTAACAGGTCCTTGGCATGTTGGTCGTACGGGGCCCTAAAATAAGCTGAACCAATTTTGATCGATAGCTTTTCGGCCGTTCTTGCCATCCGTATGTCTTGCCATCCTTTTGTTGCCACCAGTGTAAATTTTGAATTGAAGCTGATTTTATTTAGGGAGGAAACTTTAATTAAATTTTAATGGGATTCTAGATCGTCAGGCTGTGCAAATTTCGGGGTTTGTTTGTCAAAAGTTTGCACTAACGAGTTCTGTTCGTCAAAAGTTGCAAGTGGTGCCTTCTTTCGACGACAGAAAACTTTCATATATTATAATCTGACTGATGTCTTCTGCGACAGGCAGGTCTGCATTGCAGTCGAATCGGGCCGGTATGACCTCTCGTTTACTTAATGTACACGACGCGACAGCTATAATGTCGTGTTTCGTGGGGCTCGTAGTCTTCACCGACTGCTCGTTTGTCGTGCCATACAAGCCTTATTTAGCTCCATGAACATGAATACTCTGCGTATATTAACATACATGATGTTGTTCTTCAGCCAGTTTTATCTACGCGTGTAACAACTGCGTTATGATAATATAAAGGTACTGAAGATAGACATAACAGCATCAAGAATATAGTCATAATATTAATTATACCACTAGCGATCCGCCCGGTTTCGCCTTTGAATAACAGGGGCCGGATTGATACCAAAGCAAATTATGCCCTCATCTCCTTCTTTCGGAATCGCGCTATCCATGGGTGAAACCCGTATGAAAATCCATCAAGTAGATTTTGGTAAAATCGATACAATATCTAAAGATATTTGGTAATATATAATAGGTATGCAGTTTTTAATCTGTACCTATCTCCTAAACTAGCTAATCGACTTCGTCAAACTAATTTTCGTATAATGATTTTTGTTTATTTGTTACAATTTTCCGAGTAATACGCATGTGACATACGGGCGGCCAGACGGATATGATGAAAGTAAGAAAGAGTACGTAAGAAGAAGAAGAATGTAAGAGGTAGTGCCATGCGTGGTGCATGACACTACATCGTGTCACATCGGATGAAAAGAACGATAACGTATAATTATGCTGATATTCATGGGCGTCGGTAGTCGTTGAAAGGAACCGATTTCCCGTTTGTCCCCCCCATACAATTTAAAAAAAGTTCCGTTTTTTACAAAAAAAAGAGGAAATCTTTTCTAACACCCCCTAACAAAACTTGCGTGTAGTTTTATATAGGTATACGATTTCTTTTGTAAGCTGCTACGAAACCTTTCAACCAATCCGACTATCTTTCTACCTAATGGCTCATATGGAAACTGGAATTACTTTCTACTATTTTCTTCTGATTAAATTCGTTGCGGGTCCCAATACAGTTTTTTTAGCTTTCCCCTCGGGCTCCCTGAGATAATAACAAAGACTGTTGCCAAAGGTTGCCGCTGTCGACCCTGGCTGACAGTAGTAGCAGTGGTGGGAACGTTAAAAAAATGGCTAACATGTACTGAGGGTCGGATTCACACGATTCTATTAATGTACCGGCAGCCTATCGAGAACTTAAGTGAACAATAAACTACAAAACTGATTTGAAGTGTTGAAGGTGCCAATTTGGTGAGTGTAGGCAAGATAATTATTTGCATTAACGTGCGGACTTCAATGGGCCAAATTGGCTGTGATTCTCGTTTGTCCCCCTATTCTATAAACAATATTACGTTATAACACGTCGCCCGATGGAGTGAAAGGGACCACTTGTTTCCTAGTCCGATGAACTGTAGGGGCAGTGCAATAGCGTCGCCAACCATTAGTAGGTCCTTCCGAAAGGCTCTGCTCGTTTGGAACACGACGATGACCATAGAGATAACATATATATAGAGAAGGCTCAAAGGCACTTATATGATGGTGGGTGGCCGTCGGAATGAAGATGAGAATGCATTACTATCTTTGTATATGTAATCCCGCATGCGCATTACGTTGAGAGAAATTGACGAAAAAGGAGGAATGAACTACGTTTGCCGTCCCTTTCGTCTCAAAACAGTTTTACCGTCCCTTTCGTCTCAAAACAGTTATATCATCTCCATAACAACTTGGAACTCAATACAATACGTCAATACAATGACGTCATACTTTTTAGTACACGCAGCTAGCGTTATGGATTTACAAGAGTTTAGCACGTCAGACGTGAAGTGAATTGATAACAGAGGTTCCAAACTGTACCCTGCGGCAGAATGTATCATGATTGATATTCATTCCACGCCCCTTGGTAAGATTGCGGTAGGCTGTCCAACGTCCAGAGCTGGTCGCGCTTAAGGATAAAAATATCAATCATTCATCATCGATCTCTTCGTCTATTTTAACTAGCGATCCTCCACGGCTTCGCCCGTGCAAACAGAGGTCAAGTTACACTTAAAACTTCCTCGGGAATCGCTCTATTCATGCGTGAAAACCGCATGAAAATCCATTCTGTACATTTTGAGAAAGACGATCACATACAGGTATAGAGTGTTAGCTAATTTCTATATTAATATTTTAATTAGGAAATATCAGATTGGTTGATGAAACTCCATCAATATATGTATTTGAAATAAATAAATTTGTGGCGATAGTATAAATATTATATTTTTTATTTGTTAAAACATTTGATTGTTTGTTTGCATCGAATAGGCTCCGAAACTGTTGGACCGATTTGAAAAAATATTTTTTCATTAGAATGCTATTTTATTTGTGATGTACATAGGCTATATAACGTTTCCTAAAACATATTGTTCATTATGAAACTTCGATGATGTAAACAAAGTTGCGAAAAAAATATCAAAGTAAATCGTTATTTCGCTGTAGAAATTATTGACGCTGTTCTGTAATAAATTTTATTTGTGGACCTTATCACGATATTGAATACCATGAATTTATATTATTTACTATAACAAAAGTACTGTAACGGATTCTGTCGCGGTTCATTAGGTATTTACGATCCCCACGTTGCAATATTTTTGTAAATCAATTAATTTTTGCCCTATTTCGTGAAATATTCGTGGGAAGGCGGGACAGACTGCTAGCATTTAACATATAAGATGTGTAAATGTACCCAGAGTCACTCGCGTTACCAAGATGCATCTAACGACACACCATACATTACGACTTAAAAGTCCATCGATCCATTTAGGCTGTAGCGGACACAGAAGTCTAGATACAGATGTATATAGGCTGGAAAAACATTACCCTCCCACGAAAGCAGCCGGATGAACATTTTTACAACACAAGCAACAAAATAGCATTATCTGTGCAGAGCGACAAATTGCCTCAATAGTGTTATCGCTTATCGAAACTTTATTGTAGTGTTACGTTGAGCCATAACAGAAATAATAAAACATATATTACACGCGAACAATTTGCACTTCCATGTAAAATTGAATGGCTAATGGAATAAACGAATTGGTACACCAATAGCTCATATTGACTTTGCTACGGGCGATCGGCTCCTTAGGGTATATATGTAGCAGTCGGACTGTCTAAATCGCCATATCTCATTACGACTAGCCACATTCAAAAACAGGGCCGCTTTGTTTTGTGGCGAGCAAACGAGCAGCCGCATTGAATACGCCAGAAAGTGTTTGGCGTTATACGTTATTCAAAAAAGCTAGCATTGTTGAAATAATCTTTGACACGTTTTACTTCCTAATTTTAACACTTGCATAGTTGCTCGATATGACAACAACAATGGCGATTGCAGAATGCAGAGAAATAAAATGCTATTCCCAGATAGGTTCGAAGGTTTAGACGGAAGCTAGCCCCCGCCTTAAACTTCTTGATCAGGTTTTTTAATTTGCCAAAAAATCACTTAGCCTAATTTCATAATTGTATGGATCAGTATCACTACCTAAAACATTTATTTATTCAATAAGGATAAACGTCAGCCGCCATATTTAAAAACGTCCCGCAATGACAATCTGGCAAATCATTGGCCTGTTTTTGAAAATGGCTAGCCATTATATTATACGGCGATTTGTACAATACGACTACGACGTATATGTGAATTTAGCTTCTGTAATTGAGGAAACACAATGACGTCTTCGTTGTTACAAGAGAACACGTACCGAGGGCCAGCAAGACATCGATATTGAACAAAGTAAAAAGAACGTATCGACGCTTGCTAGACATCATCACCAGTAAATGTAACATTTAATTGAAGTCTTCTTTTCATACCGAACAAAAGAATTTAAATTGCTAATACTGCCCTAACCATCCCCTGCTACGGTCAACGAAGCCCATGATCTCATTTAACCTAACTTAACCCTTAAGGGATTACAAGGATTACAAATGCTATCCTTCCACACCTGTCAATTCTGTCTATACCATATACTATTCAAGGAGTACATACATTATGCGTGGCGCTCCTAGTACCAGATATGTCTATTTGGCTGATAAATCGGAGAATACCAAACAATAATAAGTACAAACAAATATACTTATTCTGGCCATGGATGCAAATAAAATAAAATTACAATGTTACAATTAAAAAAACATTACATTTGAATTTGGAGTCTGTTATTTTTATACGATTGTTCGTGGTTTTTTCTCATTTTGGCGCCAATACATTGTAAAATATTTTGCGATATTAAAATTGAGCATGATAATAGAATGAACAGATTCGTTGTGATTACATTACACAAAGTAGGTATGGAGCGAAATGCAATTTTTTTGAACTCTTTATGCACTTGGTATTAGTCAAATGTTTGTGTACCAGGCTATTAATAGGTACAAATAAACTTCCTTTGTTTGTGGCAGAGAGAGTTCTGGCGTCAACGTAATGTAGGGGAAAGGATTCGAATAAAACCTGTCCGAAAGATTTTATCTCGGGAAATGAAGATAGGACCTGGAACCATGTCGCGTATTTTTGAGGAGGTGACTTAGGACTTGCAGCCTATAGGAGACTCACTAGTCATTTCTTATCTTAGAAGCTAAATATGAATAGGGTGGTAAACTCTAAACAGCTACTGAAACGGCACGCGAAGGGAGGCCACAGAAAAAACTGGTTTACGGATGAAAAACTTTTCACAATTGAGCAAAATTTAACAAACAAAATTACCGTATGTATGCTCAAACCTCTAAGGAAGCTTCCCAATTAGTCGGCAGAGTGCAATGTGGGTATTATCCGCCTTCAGTGATGGTTTGGTGGGGTGTCAGCTAGGAAGAAGTCACTGAGCCATATTTTTGTGGAAAAGGTATCAAATATAGGCATAAGCTTATCAAGATACAAATTCTGAGGTGGTAGTTAAGCCCCTTAATAACAGTATGTTCAATAACCAAGTATAGGCATTCAGGACCAGATCATAAAGCTCAATCCACCCAAGCTTGTTTAAAACGAACGTTCCGGACTTCATCAGAGCTGATGACTACCCTTCATCTAGTCACGACCTTGATCCGCTGGATTATGATTCATGGTGAATTTTAGAGATTACAGCTTGCTCTAAACGCCATGATAGTATGAAGTTCCTAAAACAATCCGTACGTGAGGCAGTGAATAATTTCCCCATGGTAAGAGTGCGCGCCTCTATTGATAACAGGCCTCAACGTTTAAAGCCGGTGGAGACCACTTGGTATAAGCTTTTTATATTTTTAATTCTTTCATATTTGTGTGTTGAATTAACACACCCTAAAAGGTGATGTAATTTGCAATTAAAAAAATTTCTTTGTTACAATACTTATGGCAATGATGGCTAATTATAAAAACCAAAACAATTTCGTGTGAACTTATCCGCCGATCACATCGACAATACCGAACTATAAGAAAAGAACACAAGGGTAATTATAGAAAATAGAGCGAAATAAACCTAATTGATCCGACCAAATGTCGAACAAAGGGACCTGGAGAGACGATTACTATCGATCGATCTGTCTGTCCGTCACCGGCGCGTCGGGCTGCCTAGTTTTATTCCGCTATTTTTCCCACTTTGTGTTGTCTACTATTTCCTATCATCACATTTGCTATACTTTCTCCATAAATCAATCACAAATACGAACGAATTTGACGACCGGCTGGCTCAGTTGGTAAGGTGTCATTTAGTCCGCGTGTTACGCCACAGGTCGCGGGTTCGAATCCCGCCTAGGTCATGGATGTTTATATATGTATTATATGAATTTCTATAATAAAAATATTAAATATATCCATTGTCTAGTACCTGTAACACAAGTTCTTACGGTACTTAGCACAGGGCTAGGCTGACGTGTTGTGACAAGTCCTCAGATACTATTATTAAATACGACTTATAGATGATCTTAGAGCATTTGAAGTTTTCAGAATTGTGAGCAGAAAAATAAAGAATTATAGGGTAAATAGCGACGTTGCTCGTCAAGCTTGAAGACTGAGTCCCTGAGGCTGATCGGACCATAGCTAGGACGATGACCTACAAAGCCGCCACCTGTAATCCTGATGGCACATCGTGAAGTAATTTGTGGTGATGCTAAAACCACCAGTACACGTTGTAAGAATCGTGTTGAATTTGCGACAAGAACTTGTGAAGGTTTTTAAGTTTGCCAGCAAGGTCACTGCTGCGGTCAGACGAACAACACAATGTATGCGCCAGGGACGCATTTGTTATATTGTAATATGCCCTTCTCTAGGTCAGGGTTTATCTTTTCTATTGCTAAATGAGCCTTGTTTGTGTCACAAACTAGGACAGCAGATACATTTGTTCATCTTAGAACTCAAGATTACGACTAATCATGTGGATATATTAATGCGCAAAAATGGAACTTAATTGAGATATTCTTATAATAAAGTGGGAAAATGAACAGTCGCCGCTTGGACTGCCGACACTCACAAACATCCGCACTGTAATTATTACGCTGACGTGCGGAAACGCGTAAACGACAAGAACACGTTTATCTCATTCACCCAAACTGGCAAATGTTCTCGCTAGTCTTTTCGGACTTGCCACGAAATAAATGCCCTCCCCTTCAGCATCACATCGTGCTGATTATGCCGGCCAGTTTTGACTGTAATCAAGCCACCACGTGATAAAATATCACACCTAATTAATTGATAATTCCGTAAGATATAATGTACACATCTATACCATTTATCATGTCATTAACGTGAACGTGTACGTAGATCCGATCTAGGTTAATGTGAAATTCGTAATATCGTTAAGTGATCCGCTACAGATGCATCTGTCTGATTAAACCCGCTATTCACATTACTGCAGATAATACACACCACTGCTTATACTTGTGTGTTCGACTTATCCCACTAATGTTGTAAATGTAAAAGATTTTATGTATTTGTGTTTCATAAAATATTCTCTTATCTTCTGAAATTATTCGGCTTAAGGGACCCTTCGATCCCTCCGGCTGATAAGACTAATAGTTAAATTAGCTATTACAAACACTCTCCAATGGGACGCATCTCTCCCATCTGCAGGAGATAGGGACTCGATCACGTTTTCGAAGCCAAACCCAGTCTCGTCGCCCGATGATCACTGATCCAATGAGGCTTCTGTTGCTTCTACAGTACGAGTTCCACAGCAAGTCCGGAAAGAACTAATTTGGTTCCAAATTTGTTTAGAACTTTTTGCTTCTTGCTCAGACTATGCAAAAAAAATCTCAGTAAGAGGTAGTATCATGCTGCATTGCAGCGACATTGGGCCGGCACGACCAGGGAGGTACCTCTGGCTCACTTAAAGAAAATCTACGGTATTTCGTTTCGTGTATTTTGTGAGTAGCCCATTGGAGGGGAGATTAAAAGGAGGGCAACGCATCGACATAGTATGGGCTTCGGATGTCGTGGACCGGCTCCGATTGCTCGTTTGTCCCCACATACCATAAAAACAACGGGTATAAATTACAATCTAAGATAGTATTAAAAGTATTATACTCATCCCGAAAAAAGTAAATGGATCCTTTGGGATAGGTTCGATGCGGGTGTAATCAAGGGACGCAGCACACTTGCAACAGCATTACTGTATATATGCTGTACAAATATACTTGAAGCAGTTAAGTGGATGCATGTAATTAATTGAAACATACAGTTACACGCGTGCGGTGAGTGCCCGGCGAACTGTTCCGCGACCGCTTCGTCACAGGTGCCGCGCTTATCATACTGTTTATAACTCAGTGTCGGTTGCTTGGCGACGGCGAATGCAAACTACCGGTTAGCCGCGAGTGGGATTTGCACACCGAGGCTCCTGTACTAGGAGGTACGAGCATGACCAGCTTAGATTTGCGGACGTATGCGTCCATTTTCCTTGAAGTTAGCTGCATATTGGATTCGGTACGACTGTGGCTTGTGCAGTAGACTATGCATATTGCTTGCAGAGGAGGGCTCCTGGATGCGGAACGCACACTTGAGCACCCCTGGTCGTCGCTATAAAAAAGTTTTGATAACATCGGTTGTTCAAACGCGCCACAGAATTAGCGTAGTTGCACTGAGAATTTTGTAAACAAGCTTTGTGAAATGTCAACAAATTCCGTAACTCGTGCATATTATACAAAAGTAAATGAACCGCATCAGAGGTCAGGTCGGTATATCGAAAACAAAACATCAACATTTGAAGATGAGTCACAATAGGTTTGACAATGTTACGCACTAAAACATCAACATTTGAAGATGAGTCACAAAATGGGTTTGACAATGTTACGCACTAAAACATCAACATTTGAAGATGAGTCACAATAGGTTTGACAATGTTACGCACAAAAACGAAACCTCCCAAATGCAAGTCAAAACAACTGTACTGAATACGACAATAATTTTGTTTTTACATTCGTTGAAACGGCGCTAAGGTTTGTATGCAAATAGTAAGGAATATGTTAGAAGAATGGAAATTTTTAAATCCGCCCACCTCTTCGGGTATAAAAGGCGTGAAGGTACTTTTTAATATTTTTAAATAGTATCATTACACGTTACCATGACAACAAATTTTGCAATTATGATGGGACAATGTCCGTCAGCACGGCTAGCATAACAATGATTTCTTTATGAAACATAGAAAAGAGAACCGAGAGATAGAGATTTAAATTTACGATAATGTTATCCTTGTAATAGTGGGTCAACAATATCATCAGCAGCACATCTCAGTCTAATTAACATGTAACAATCCATGTAACCATCCCTCGCTACTGGAACTGGCAGAAATCGGTAGCACCCACTTCATATTCACATATTATCTGACGGCACTGAAGGAGGGCCAAGAAACGTATGTAGTTTGTAAAACAAATTAACGTTTTGCCTATTCCGTACACGATTGCAAGTGATGTATTATGGCCGTATGACAGTGCGACGTAGCGGCCTCCTACACACATTACATGCAATTAACACTACACATGTACACACATAGATGAGATACCTCGTGATCTAGTGGTACGCATGTTATTTATAACAACAGTCCGAAGTCTGGAAGTTGGCGGTCTTATCCTCCGGAGAGCACGCTGCTCCTCACAAGCCGTCGGGTCTGCGTCGGGTTTCTCCCGAAATTCGATTGGGACGAAATTGTTATCATTACATGCATACAGAGGTACATCAATACATCTGACAGACGGGTCAAACGAGGATTTAGAATGGACGCCGTGTTTGGAACGACGAGATGTTGGCTGATCATTCACCAGAATTTTTCTATAGCATAAGGGGGCAAACGGAGCCTTTTGATGACTACCGACGCCCATGGACATTCGCATGATTTTCCAGGACGGATAACGGCAGGAGATCGGCAGTCATTAAAAGAGCCATAATTATTTCTAGCAAAGGGTTGATAATGATGACGGCCCTATAGATGGGACACAATTGCTCGTTGCTATAGCTCGATGGAGACAACTTAGAAAAGGCGGGTGGCGTGGGGATGCAGGCTGCCCCGGATCGGGCAGGTCGCCGCCCCACTGGAGAGGTCTACGTTCAACAGTGGACGGCTATGGGCTGATTTCTTTTGAGGGTGGAGAAGTAACGCTGGGGACATAAATTATTTTTGGTTGTGAGTAGTCACCAAAAAAAGTGTGTGTGTGTGTGTACACTTGTGTACACGCGTTAGAAGTTATACTGCTTTTGCGTAACAAGATTAAAATCTTTTATAAAAATGTCACTAACAATATACAAGAGGGATCTAACACATTGAAACTTTTATAAAAATCATTACGGTAGCTTTTTTTAAAACTAAAATGTTGACTATAGCTAAATTCAGGGTGTTGGATTTTCGTCCCGACGAGCGCGCG
Source organism: Eumaeus atala (assembly GCA_017140195.1). Lineage (NCBI taxonomy): Eukaryota > Metazoa > Arthropoda > Insecta > Lepidoptera > Lycaenidae > Eumaeus > Eumaeus atala. The sequence goes on along the minus strand of JAFELO010000219.1, from coordinate 53,098 downwards.
CATCGTAAAATACTACTCTCATCATTTTCTCCTAATGCGCCAATAGAGGTAAAACTTCGAAAGCCTTCGACTGCTCGCTTGCTCCCACCACGTCATCGATGCGGCAACTTGCATCCTACCTCCTACTCGTAGTGCTCATATAATTGACGCGAATATTTGTGAGTATGGATGTATGTTTGTATTATATCTACCGACGCCCATAAATATCTGCATACTCACGAAGGAGATATACTGCCCTCATTTCCTCCTTACGTGCCAGTGTTCCACCGGCCACTCAAAACACGCTCGTACAAAACACGACACTAAAGTTGTCACTGTACGGCGGTGGCATGTGAGCGAAAATAACCAACCCAGTCGTGCCGGCCCAATTCCGATGCAATGCATGCTACCTCTCACTATTATGTATCTTTATTATTCTTTCACGCTAAAAGTACTCATGGGAATCGACTGAGATTTGGCACAGTAATCTCTACATATAGATTACAATTTGGAATCACACCAAATTCACTTTTTATTCAGAACAAATGAAAACTGTGATGTGTGGGTGATGCTGTGAGGCGTAGCCAGCGCAGAACACCTGTACCATTTAATCTCCGTTTCTTCCAAAGACTGTCACAACACCGACGTCATTAAGAAGCGTCACTCTTATCTCTGTCGCATGTAGTCTAATCTCAAGTCCTAAATACTCATTTCAAATTCATAATATTCAAATTTCAATGTAAGACGTTTTCAGTGGCGCGCGTTTTTATGTTTCCAGCCGACTTAAAAAAAGGAGGTCTAGCTAAGTCTTAGTAATAGGGTTCCGTTTTTTACACTTTGAGTACACATCTAATTTCTAATAACCAGAGCCAAGAGGGCGGTGTTACAGCTCCCGTACTGCACCGGATTCCTCTCATGTCGTTTCGGGCGGCGTCCCATCTGAACAGGAGAACGAGGGTATAGAGCGTGCACTTGTACGCTACAATATGCCCTGCCCAGCGGCCTAGTCCCTATAGAGGTGGCTGAGGTAGCCGTAAATTATGTGGGGGGACGTCATCCCTATAGTTTTAACCTATAACAGTGTTCGTGATGTTTTGGCGGTTTGTTGAATCACTTACGTACTACAGAGATTTAGTTTTCCTTAAACTAATCTCCTTGGTCCCAAAATGGCGGCAACCATATCTCTTAGTTGTCAACTATGCGAGATAAGATTGTCTTTGATTACAGCAGATAGGGACCCGCTAATAAATATTATATATTTATTGACACGTTGTTTGAACACTAGGGTTGTCGCGGCCGCGTTTCGAAACACGAAGTGTTGGCCAACCAGTGAACAGTTAAAGCCTAGTAATGATTTTATTTGCAGTCATTGTTATGGGCTTTTCCCATGACCTCGTTCATTCGAGATCATAGAAAAACTATCCTAAGATATATTTTTTTATTTAGAATAGGGGAACAAACGAGAAATCGGAGCCTTTTTATGACTACCGACGCCCATGAACATCCACATAATTACTATGCCGATATGCGTTGCATTCCTTTCTCCCCCCTCCCCAAATGGGCCACCGGCTTTATGAGTATATACCGCACGAAACGCGACACTGAAGATGTCACGTCCCAAACGTCCCAATTCCGTTGCATAAGAGGATGTAGGGTCATGCACTATGCATGGTACCATCACCTACTATTTAGCATAGCTCTACCTCTTCCTGGAACTACGGACTATCTCAAAAAATGTATTTATATACCAGATTGTAATCTATATCTGTGCCAAATTCAAAAATCCATTATTTAGTTTGCATTTTTAATAATAAATAGTAAAAACATTTTAGCATAATGGGTTAAGCGCGAAATCTTTTTTCAGTCTTTCAGTGTCAACCAACGTCCACAAACTTCGCACAACAGCAGTTGTGAGCGTAACACGACTCAATAGGATATTACTCATAAAGACAGTCCCATAGCTTTCATTGACTCCCGACCAGTGGCTCGCATTGCCTGAACTTGAATGTTCATTTCTATACCCCTATTACTATACCTATACTACGACTACAAAGTTCTGCAAGCTGGAAACCCCAAGCGACATAGGTGACATTTATCAAACAACATTTATAAACATATACTCAAGATTCATATTATGGCATTTATAAACAATGTTGTAATAATCTTATGTTGTTAAGTATTCAATACTTAGTCTTGTCATAAATATCGTTACAATAAAAAAATGATACATTTGAATATGGAATCTGTTGTTTTTATACGATTGTTCGTGTTTTTTTTTTTTCTCATTTTTTGGCGCCAATATATTGTACAATATTTTGCGACATTAAAATGGAGTGGGGTGATAAAGTGAACAGATTCGCCGTGATTGCATTACGCAAAGTAAATGTGGAGCCAAATGCAATTTTTAAAGCACTCCATACACTTGGAATAAGTCAAATATTTGAGTACCTGGCTATCAATAGGTACAATGAGATTTCCTCTGTTTGTGCCAGAGAAAGATCTGGCCGTCCACGTAGTGTACATACGAAAAAGTGGTCAAAGCAGTAAGGGAAAGAATTCGAAGAAATCCTGCACGAAATAAAAAGATTTTAACTCGGGAAATGAAGATAGCACCAAGTACCAAGCGTGGACCGAGCCATAAAGCTCGGTTGGAAGCGAACGTCTTGGACTTCATCAGAGCTGAAGACTGGCCGTCGTATACGACGGGACTTTAGTCCCGATCTTATTCCGCTGCAATATGATTTATGGTCAATTTTACAGAGTAGAGCTTCCTCTAACCGCCATGATCATTTGGAGTTCCTAAAACAATCCATACGATTGGCAGTAAAGAAATATCTATGGAAAGAGTTCGAGCTCCTATTGATAGCTGGCCTCAACGTTTAAAGGACTGTGTTGCAGCCAATGGAGACTTCGAGTGAGCTTTTTATATTTTTTATTGTTGTAATATTTGTGTATTAAACTAACACACTGTAAAGGTGATGTTATTTGCAATTTAAAAAAATACTTTTTTTTCTTTGTTACAACATTTATGGCAAGACTAGGTTATTAGACGTAGCCAACCCTACGCGGGCACAAGTCGAGTCAGAGGGTAATTACATAAAAGCATCGATAGCGCAACCAGATATTACGATTACAAGGTAATCTTGCTAGTATATAAGTAGGTATGTGTTTACTATATTCTCTAGACTTGGGAAAACAGCACACGCCATACGTCACATCACTAACGATATAGAGATGTTACAGTTGTATCGAATGAGTACAGATTACGGTTCGCTTCAACGCCTAATACTATACAAAGGTTGCTATTTTTTCTCTACACTATGGAGACTGGAGATTTCATATCACTATCACTACGTCTACATGTTACAACTTAGTGTTACAATTTGATCTCTGGTCTAATATGTGTCGACAATCAATTGGGCCTCGAAAATAAATGTATGCACTAAACTATATACAACTCACATAGCGTATGTGACACGGCGAAAGGAATGCCACGTGTTTAATACTCTGTTTCACCTGCCCTATGCCAGCAGTCTAACAGAATATGCCCACTTCAAACCTCTCGAAAATACTGTCAGGACCAACATAGCGTCTCGAAGATTCCAAATTCGTAATTTTGTGACACGACACATTTTAACGGTTATTGAAATTAAGTACTCACATTCAGATGCTTCATGTTCAGCTGGCTGCAGCGCCGTAACTGGGACGGTCCTCAGAACCTGGCGTGGCGCAGAAATGACCAGACCAGGCTTTGTATACCGGGTATAAGTTACTGTTAATGGCACAAAGACCTTACGATACAACTCGTCTAGCACATTATCTCTTCTTTCATCTTTCTCTTGGTTTTAAGTCTTTCTCTTGTCCAGTCTGTTGTTTAGTATTCAATTTGTTAAATCGTTGTGTTTTAAATCTCTTATTTTCACGTGGACTCAAATGCGCTCGAGTGAACAAATGTATTGAAATTAATTCAGCGTCTACCCGACGAACTTGTTAGCATCGACGACGTAAAGCTCGCCATTCAATGCCCGCTTTGTAAAGTCAATTCTTTCGGAGTGATACGTGATACTTGTTCTAATGTTAGCTAGAGTCGATCTTTTTTATATGAGTACAAACGTGGACTCGGTGTCTTTCAAAGACTACCGATTATTGTGTCCTGCACATGCACTGCTTGACAAACTCTCTCTTGATCTCATCGACTCAGCAAACACGCTCTCATACACGACACCGTAGAACCAGTGTAAAGGCATGCAGACGTCCACCCACCACCCACCAGACCCAGACACTGGCCAAGTCATACAACGGCACACACGTTCGACTACGTACAGTAAGAACGACACTTTTAGAGTAGGGACTAATTCTAATACGATTCGCGATTTGCCTAGCTCAAATAATACCGCCGCACCGGTCACGTACGGGCCCCCCAGTCTCGATCTCTCGATGGGTCAAACGTTAATGTAAGCGCCGAGGTCATTTTAGCTATCGCACGCGAGCTGCTCCGGAAGTCAGAGTCGGCGAAGGAGAGACAACCAGGCTTCTGACGAACGGAAGTTGAGAAGAGATATAAGTTTCGTAACCGGTTATTTTATAATCTGATCATATATATTATAGTTTTCTCGAAATATATATATATATATATATATATATATATATATATAAGTATTATTAACAAAATAATATTATTTTGTTAATTTTGAATGAAATGAAACTTTATAAAGCATACCCGCTTACGTTACCACTGCGCCAATCTGTCGTGGATTCTAGCAGGATACACCTGAGTGTTTTGTTTCATGACTTTTATACATGAACAACAAACATTTTAAACCTTTGTACCTATACAAAACCTTCAGTTATACTATAGTGGTCTTTGGTACACCACAACCCATGAATGGCGTGGTTTATTTACAATTATTAAAAGTGTACGGTAGTCTTAGATTAATAAACATTATATGTAAGACTGCATATTTTCAAATTTAGAATTTTTAATTATTATAGCCTGTATCGGACGAACCATTTAAAAAAATTTAACGACATACAAAAAAGCGAAGGTAAAAAGAAAATGTTAACAAATAAATGGCATTTGATTTTACATGAAGGATTAAAAAAAATGAAACTGCCAATGTTCTACTGAAAAAAAATCAATGTTTCCACAGTCAAAAATTTAACTTTGTTAAACAGTATTATGATTTAACGTTTATTCAACCGTATCTCGCGAGTTTCTCCCTCAATAACGCCCGTCAGTTCGATTAAGCCTCATAAATTTTACAACAAATTGTATTGACGTTGATAAACAAGTCTGCCTAGATGCTCATGACTTATGACTACTTAATATATTTCATTATCATAACATTATTACGAGAAGCAGAATCTTTGGATCCCTCTTTACGAGAATTGAGCGAATGGACTCCTCCGTCCGCATTATTTATATGTATGAAATTTGGCACACCTATAGTTTACGTGTAGGAGAAGTACAGAACGCTAATATTTTTATATAATATGCAATAGATTTTATAATTTTAATTAAATTAAAAATGTTACCCACACCACGGTATGCGCACAATGTCATAACTTATATAATACACAATCTGTGGCACTGTCAAACACATTATAACGTCATTTAGTTTTATTGCATCATAGGTATGCAAAAGGTTTTACAGTCAAGCTGTATTATAGACTGTTAAGACTGAAGAGTAGATTGATTTTTTTTATAACTTAGACTGAATTTTGTTCTCTGGGCGATCACTAGTATTTATTATAAAACTTGCTGTTGCACGTAATTTGTTCGCTTCGATGAGGTTATACCAACATTATAAATTTAATAGTAATGTTTGTTATGATTTCATGTAAAAACTATTTTACGATTTGATAGAAATTGAGCACGGACATGGATTTCAATCTGGAATAACACATTAAGGGCAAATAAAATTTAATAGACGATGTGATTCAATAGATCTAGATTTAACGAGGATGAAATCGCGGGGCGCAGCTAGCGCTCCATAGCCAATGGACTAGAAGTTAAGATGCATATGCAATAGCTGAAGGACGACAACGATGGCACGCTTACAACAGTATTTAGGTTAGTGGGATATTATGGGATATTATGACATATTTTTATACTTCGTACTCTTCTAAATATTCTATAATTTGCACAATTTATGTCAAGTGCTAAGTACACATATACATACCGCAAGTTTACTAGCCTTCGTACAAATTTTCGTTAGTAATCTTTTTTTTTTTTCGGAAGAACCTATAACTGGATGGCACGCGCCCCTACAGTTCATCGGACTAGTGAAGACTTTCGTATCTACTTTAAGGAGACGATGGGGGAAAGACCACCCTCTTTTATCGCAGATGGGAAGAGATGTGTCTGCGGGCGTACCCTAGTGATTTTTTTGGGACCGAAAAGTGGGACGGCGCGCGCACTTTGCCGTTTATGATGCGGTGACGTGGATAAGGATAATTGAGCTCGTTTATTGTTTGGCTTTTCTAAGGAGGCCAGCCTCCTCACCACCTCTCTGACTGACTGGTGGAGTTTGATTCGCACTCGAAATCAGCAAAATTCGTGATTAAGATTTATTTATCTATACTTATATAATAGTAATATAAAGTAATAGAAAGCTGTTTAATTGATGAACGCGATTGTCTCAGGAACTACTGACCCGAATTGAAAAAATATTTTTTGATTTCCATTCCATTTATCGAGGAAAGTTATATACTATATGACATGACGCTACGATTAATATATATTTATTTATGACTATATTGGTCGTTGAATCACGGTATATAGCCTAAAGCCATCCTTGTGAATGTTGCTTAACATACACAAAAATAATGTTGCAAATCCTCCTATTTTCTATTTCCTCCTATTGCCAAAGAAAATCGCTTTCAAACAGATAAACAAACAAATAAAATCCTCACCGTTATTATATTAGTATAGATTCCAATGTGTATCACGTTACTGTTGCCAATCAAACAATTCTGTCATTGTTTGATTGTTGTATTGTCAGTTACAACAGTACAAAACGTTTGTTTATTTCAATTTGGCGTGAAGATAACTTTCGAGGTTACGTGAATTTCGAAACACTAAAAAATAGTCTCATTGTAGCTAATACATGGTTGAATGTGATCCAGAAAAAGATGCTGAAGAAACCGTGTCTACTTCGATTGGCTACTTTATTAAAACGAGTGTCGATCTTTAGAATGAAATGATCCCGAGTCTCCTCTCGACACTTTTTATATAGCACTAGTGTCACCCCTGGCCTCTTCCACATAACTCCGGTCTTATTGCTCGTAGCGTCTTGGTATATAGCCTACAGACTTCATCGATAAATGGACTATGCAACACAAAAAGAATTTTGCAAATGGTACCAAAACTTCCTGATATTGTCGCGTTCAGACATACAAATTATACTTTTTAAATAATAAGTATAGATATGGGAAAAAAACGTGCATTCGAAACAGTTTCATGGCTATTCACGCCCATAGCGCATTATTATTGCCCTCCTTCCCACCTCCCCTCCTATGGGACATCGGAAAATCACGATCCACACGAAACGCGTATAGCTCCCACGTTAAGGCGGATCGGTATCCGCCGTATATATATGCTTATAGGCATATATAAGGCCTATAAGCACATTCAATTATACATAGTTGAATTGTTATAGCCATTTTGTGAAAATCGTTTTTATTCTCGTTCTATCTTTCCGTCCTGTCCTTACAAGACCGCGATACATACATACGCGAGTGCGCTTCGTGCGGTTTGCGCGTGTTAGCGATGCCCCTATTGAAAGAGTCCCGCGTTGCCCTTCCGATAAGTCCATAATGATTGTGCGAATGGCAATTTCTTTTTTCGCACACGGTCTTTTGCTGTGTAAGGGAAACACGATAGAGCTTCGTGTAATTGCTAGGAGTACTCCCTAAACCAGAAGACACAAAAGTTTTCGCTAGTCCGATGATCTGTAGAAGCGGGAGCAATGGCGCCACCAACCAGTAGTAGGTCCCACCGAAAGTAAAAAAACAAAAAATACTTTAGGGAGAGAGGGGTCCAGGGGCAGATGGGAGAAATGCATCCCGATATGATAATAATTATAAAAGCTAATTTAACTATTTACAATTTATCATCATGGCCGGGGAGACCTCGGGTTCCTCATCCCTCGACTCTTACGTCCGAGGGTAGCTCGCGCACGGTGGCACAGGTGGCGCAGACGTGAATGAATGGCTCGTGGGGAGGATCATGACTGGGTGTCCGAATGTCTATGGGTGTCGATAGTGTTTTAAAGACTTCGACCGCTCCTTTGGCCCCTTATAATGAATACAGAAATATTAAGCTCCGAAATTCGCAATATTCAGATGCATATTTGATGTACATTCAACGTCACAAAGCTGCGTATAATCACTTGTTTTTTACTGTTTACTGAAGTTTCCGCTACACTTTTAGTGTACACAGTAACACTTTGAAATTATTCTTAGAACTAAAACACAGACTTCTTTACCGCCAGCTACAGGATTTAACTAGTTTAACATTTATCATTAATACCTTCCATAAATATTAACTTTAAGTATTTAAGTCTCGTTTCTTATAAAATTAAAGTAGGGAAAATTTCTTTACCGGTGTATGGACAGGAAAAATTTGAGTTTGCGTCAGCAACATGCTTCGTACAGAAAAGGAATGCTGTTGTGCTACGCGGCTTACGGCAACACGTAGAAGCTACGCGGTGCTACAATTGTGTGCTACAAAATGCAGATCATTGTTACAAAATACTTGATAGTTTTAACATAACTTACCCTATGACTGCTAGGTTTTAACATAACTTACCCTATGACTGCTAGGTTTTAACATAACTTACCCTATGACTGCTAGGTTTTAACATAACTTACCCTATGACTGCTAGGTTTTTAATTTAAAAAGGGGACGCAAAAGCAATTGTTCGTTTCTTTTCATCCATACTGAAACCCATAATAGCCATTGGCCAACCAAAGTCGTAAAAAATATGCTGGCTCTTTTCACCCACCAATGCTGATTTACACAAACCTATCGCGATTCGTGCTTTTCAAATTTTTTGCGGGGTTTTTATTTACAAAAAATGTATTCAATTCCAATAAAATCATCAGGACTTCATTACAATATTAGCTGTGTAGCTGTTGTCTGCGTTTTTTAGATAGATAGTTGGTTGGATGATGGTTTTCAGAGTCTGGAAAACCGTTTACTTTTTCAAGATAGAAAGCGATATGTACTATGTTGTTGTATATGTACTAAATATGGGACAAACTTCATCTCAATCTGCTCAGTACTCTCCGTGTAGTGATGTGTTATATATACGAACAAGCTTCCGCACTTTTAGCATCAGTAGAATTGAAATAACCACGAGCACTCCGTCAGTAGAGTACGAGCAAGAAGAAGGAGGGTTAAATCAGTACGTACGTAAATCAAACAATGATTTGATTGCATATTGTTCATACACATTTGGGTAGTTCCAAGTAATCTCTAAAATGGATGTTACAAAGAATGCCAAACGACTTGATAATGGACATGCATATTATGTAATGTTTTGTCTGTTCACATGAATCACCATTTTAGGGATACGAGGTTCTCCGAAAGATCTATGACGCATGTCGGTCCTGGTGGCCAATGCGGCCGTATCGGGGCTTAGTGCATCCGTGTAAGCATGTTACAGCATCCGTGACTAACGTTTTGCTTATAGAAAACAGACCCTGACACTCTTTCATAAAGTTGGAATTGTGATGTTTATTCTTACTTTTTGAAGTAATACTTCCGTGCGCTTGGCTTGGGGTGTAAGCTGGTGAATGCGTGACGAGTGTTGCGCCAAATGCGATTAAGCGGGGCGAACAGAAGTTGAGAGGGAAATATCAGTTAGTCAAGATAGAAAGAGATATTAAGCTTCGGATATTGCTCTAGATGCAAAAGAGAGATGTGCGAGCACCACAGAGCCCATATCTTCCTTCTCTCTTAGCCAATTCTGTTTCATATAATTCCACACAAAGCTCATTGGACACGACACTAGCACAATCGATTTTTTTATTGTCAAAGGGGGGCAAACGCGGTGTTTTTGTAAATATCGATAGACATCAGTATAATTCTTTGCTTTGCAGGTGTGTTGCTTTAATGGATAGTATTTTCCCCTTCAATTAGCTCCAGCGCGACAGCATAGCAGTCACTTTGCAGCAGTATCATGTGATGGTTATGAGTGGAATCAACTGTTCATTTGTCCCTAAAAATATCTGAGTTGGAGGTAGTGGGCTGCCCTCACCAGGTATGTTACAAACAAGATGAACCATGATAACTTAATATAAATTGACAAGATGCAATCATTTAGTATAAAATGAATAATAAATGCACAATTGTTATGGTCTTTTCCTCTATAAATAGACAACTTTTTTCCTTTATAGGTATGTATTTTATTTACGACATTTCTTGCAAAATTTCATGATTATAATTCAATGAGAAGTACATACAGGTTATCTTGACATACTGACAACGAAGTGATTCTATGTATAAGCAGATCCTATAGGCCTAAGGTATCCATATTCTTTTGTGTTTTAAATGATAGTGCTATATGCATGCTTCTGTTGAAGTATTTTACTTAAACCAACAAGTTCATCATTTAGTCTGTACAGACTCATTAGATTTAGACCTACTCATAGAAGTGTGAGGTTGGTTTGTACTCAGCTACACACAGCTTTGTATCACCTCATATCCAAGTACTTAATGGTTAGCAACATGATAAGACTTTGACCTGCAAAACCAAACCTAGCAAAACATTATCCATAGCTAGATAAAAATATCTTATACATGAAAAAGAATTGGCTATAGGAGAAACTTCTATTAAAATCTAAACTAATAATATATATCTGAATGGTTTTTTAATTTGTTATGTTTGTGTGGAATTGTCCATTTATTGATAGAGGATTTATGCTATATACAATGACACTACAACTAACAAAATCGGAGAGAATGTGGGTGAAAATGCAGGGTGATGCTAGTCTGATTTATAAATGGAGAGCTGATTTTGATAAGGTTTTACTATGCATTTACTAATGTGCTGATTAAATTAAAACTTACATGAATAGTGTCTAAACACTTTGTCTTCCAGTTAAGTATATTATGATCAATTTACTGACACATAGACATGTTTATTAATATTAATTAATCAACTAGCTGTGCGGTTTTACTCGCATATGTTTGTAAATAACAGAAAAATCATAAATATACTTTATGACTAGTAAGCATTCCTTCGAATACACAACAGCTTTCATACTAATCAGGTTGTTAGGAAGACTATCACAAAGACTGATACAATATTTTATGTTTACAAACATATAATTAACACTTTTTCACTATTGCTATTGTAATGTTTAATACATATTATGTTTGTGTCAATCTCCAAGAATAGCTATTGCACACACTATAGTAAGTAAGGCAAACTAAATACAAGCTGTGCCTATATATAACATGTTGTAAAAGAGTGCCAAGATTATGTACTATCTTGTAAATATAAGGAATTAAATATAATTTTCCCACTGTCATGTTGCACAATCAATCGAGGAGATATTAGCATTTTTTCACACAATTGTATGTTAGCAGTCTTTGAATTTAAGAACTTTAATAATACATATTATCACATAAGCATTTTTGATTACAGTTGTATACAATGACATCAGAGATTATTAACAAGTATTTCAATGAATTAGTATAAACCTACTGTTTATTTCAATGAAATCATTTTTATTACCATTATTTTATGGAATTTACAGATTGATAAATTTTAAAGTTAATAAAACTCTTACCTCGGCTAGTAGAGGAGCTCTGTCTAGATGCTCTGAAGATGCAAAAGCAGATTCGAAGTAGGAATCCCGATTCCGGGGCTCGAAGGAGCCCCCGTCCTCCCACATTCTAGCTTCTAGTTCGTCAGACATTCTGGCGCCTGATAGTCGCCTGATAGTCGCAAAAAATCACTATATATACATTAAAATTAACCACGTCCTATAAATAAGTAGTAATCAAAGGATTAGATTCATTTAATATCTAAATAAATAATTTTTCATATCGGATAAATTTTATTTAATAAATAAATGTTTCACAATAATAACCAATTTCAAAACAATAAACAATACGCCACCTTAGGCGCTATAATCTTGACTGATTTTGAATTTTGCTTTTTGTCTTTTGAAGGAAACAATGTTGCCATATCGACACCTATAAATCATCCTATTTTATCTACAAAGTATAAAAGTAAGTACCGTCAACCCGTGACCATAGATGCTGTAAGGCTTCTGAAACGTAAAAGTAGTTTTATTGTAATGACTAACATTCGCGTAAACTTAGGACATCAATAAGTACAATAAACTTTATAATTAGCTAATTGATGTAATATAATTATAACATAAAAGAATATTATTAATATCTAATATTCTAGTAATATATATTTTTGAACACTATAAAACCCTATTATCAACTTTAGTCCCGTTAACGATAACGTCTTGTGCATCGACAAAGCTACTTTCATGCAAGAAAAAATATGACGTCATAGTAGTGTTCCGAATGGCCTCTCCGGTTAAACAATTGTAATTCTTGGAATAGCCAGTGCCTGCGAGCGTGATAGAAATACTCTTAAATGTCTGTCGAGTCTCGACACATGACTGTTCTTTTAGGTATGTACTTATAGAAGCCGCTACTAACTAGTATTATTTTTACTGATCTCATTTATTTATGATGACAAGGCGGGTCTTATATAGGGCGACTGGCCGTCATGATTAATAGCGAGGAGAGGAAGCAGTACTAATTTTGTCTATCGAATCTGGCATGCGCATTTCACAGAGAAAAATATATAAATAAAGGAGAGTCTGAAAGTTTTACATTTGCAATGAATTAAATAATAAGTTTATTTGTAAGACAACAAATAGAGCCATAGGTATACATACGAAAAATCATTTAACAGTCTCTTGAGATATACACGGCCAGTCGCCCTATATAACTGCATGACATCCCTTCTCTATAAATAATCTATATTATTTCTATACAAGCCCCCTTCTTAGGCTGGTTTCCCTTCTCTGTTTTATTTCTATGGGTTTTTGACGTGATATCGTCTTAATAAGAACAAAAACTCGACTGCTAATCGAAAAGAAGAAATATGTTGTGTTGGTGCTACGTACGCTGTAGAAGCAGCTGCTAATTAGTCTTGTTTTTTTTTAAATAAATTATTATATATGAATATTTACAACTTGTCCAAATCATCATCACCAGTGGTGGTATTGGTGATGAGTTTTTTCATACCAAATTATTTAACATTGTTTGGTTTCTGTTATAATTAACGCTAAGAGATGTTTTTGAAATCTTAACTTATTTTACGTAGAAAATTATTAACACGACCGTACTTTGATTTTGAGTCGTTTGTTTGTTGTCTTATTTAGTCATATAGAGAAGTATTTTAAGATGAATTAAACTGTCAGTCGTTAGAAAATTAGTCTTTTGTCTATTAATCTCGAACGCTGTGCGGTGACCCCTATTGAGAGGTTACGCCTTAAGGGCCACTACGTCCTGGACATGTCCCTTTTAATCGGTACTTCATGCTAATAGGATAAATAAATAAAAGACCAAATATCGACATAGAATGTAATGAAATATGTGTATATTATAAATTAAACAACAGATCACAAAAGGACCGACGGCCGTTTTACGTCACAATAGCGATGACGCATTCTTTTACGTAACTTTACACATTAATCAACATAAATGTTATTAAAAATAATAACGTTACCATTTACTGTTACTACCAAATGTATTTTATACTGGATGCATGAAGGCTAAGTTATATGTATTAAATCATTAAAAATATTTCTGTTTAAAAAAAAAATCGCAGGTTGTATCGATAAATATTTCGAAATTTAAACAATTATCTCGGCGAAACAGCCTTTTTTTATATTCGTAAATCGTTAATATTCTTAGCAGTAAAGAAGTAACGTCATTTTTCTCGATATCAACATAACCAGCTCGCAATTCGTCAAAATCTTCACCCATCAAATAAATGTTACAAGCAAAATACTTAAGATGAAATTGAAGAAATAAAAGGGGACAATGTACTAAAATCTGTTCATCTTAATAAGATATAATGTATTGTAAATCGAACATCAAAAATGGTAAAACAAAAGGATCAAAATACGAATTAGATGAAACGGTGTTAAAATTTTCTACTAAATATATTTTTGATAATCTAATTTAAACATTATAGTTATATCTAATAATCAATGGTCTATATCAATTTAAGCAGTTTCAGTGAGACCAAACAAGCCAGGAATCAACACCTAATCTGCAGGCTCAGTTGTAAATGCATAAGATTCATTGTCTAAATATTAAAATTGTGTTTACTGACAACCCACTTATTTGAGCTCCACTGTTCATTAAAAAATCGACTTTTAAGCAAACATATTTAATAAAAATTGAGCTATAAAATAGGATTTTCATGTGCTCCAAGTGGCTATTTGTTTACTTTTCGTAGTTAAATATTTATAAATTGACATTCTTAAATTAATATACTTCTGTCCATCTAATAAATACAATGAATCAAATCGGAACGAGCCTTGATGTCTTTGAGTGACACTTATACTATGTTATATCTGTACACCTCACACAAACATATCGTAATGTGTCAAGTTTCAGAACCCTCGGCACCGCAGATTCAGCGTCAAGTCAGTTTCGTTGTGCACATATAAAAAAAGTACTTTGCGTGAAACACTTATAAACTGTATAAAATTCATAATATTTAAAATATAATTATCTAAAGGGATGTCTAAACGGGCTTTGTTCTACAATACTGAGCAATGTAGTGAATCTTTTCGACTTAAGCGTTTCAAATAAACTTTGATTGACGGTCATTGAACCCTGTCTCCAAAGTATACAAGTTTTATAAACGATATGATAAATTATTACGACATTTTCCTAATCCGGTGTTATGGTCATAACACGGCAGAAGGCTGGCAAAGCTCGCAGCCCGTTTGTACTGTTATGAAACGCGTGTCGAGTCGTTCTCAGACTGTTAGTGAGACGTGCATTGTATTGCACGTCATACGTATGGCGGATCGGTCGTGTCAATGATAATTGTGACGCGATTGAACTAACATGCCTCACGACGACGAGACTGATATTGATCTCATTCTCTCGTAGTTCACTTTTCGACATCTCATTGCTGCCAACTCGATGTACAACTGATAGGGGTGTCTTATTAATTAAATAACATCAATTAACTTTTACTATTTATAAAAATAGCCTCCTTCTCGTGAACAAAAATATTTTAACACGTCTTTTGTAGCCATACCAAACGCTAATGAAACGCCGACATTTATTAACTATCATTCAATATTTCTGCAAAATTGGCGCTAACTATGGCATTACATAGTAAAATATTTTTTATGCAAAAAAAAAGCAATTTTTAGTGGCACAGCTGTAGATTTGGCGATATTTCAGATATGCGTACATCATGTTGACAGTATTTAAAACATCCCCTTTGCAATAGTACTCAGTTGTATCAAACGTCCTAATGTTGCTAAGCGAAAAAAATATTGTTGAATTTTAGAATACCATATTTTTCTAAAATTCTACCCGTGTAACACCAACCAAGAAATAAGTTCTAAAGCCCAAAGCAACGCATACATAATATGTTGTTTTAATATGATACCAAAACCCATATCACGTTGGGTGCATTGTTCTAAAAATAATCCGATTTTTTGGGACAGAGAAGTGTTTAATTTGAATTGCATATGTCTGTATAGTGGCACCTCTTTTTTATGCGCCTAAAGTCTCTTAAGACTGTGGAATTATTATGTACTGTCTTACATTACTGCATACACGTTCGTAACTTGTGTCGGGCATGTGGTGACTAATCGTTTTGCCTGACGACTTTCAGCGCTTATTTAGTCCAATAAGTATAAATTAAAATCATTTTAAATTGATGATTTTAGTTATTGTACTGGGTAGTTGATGATTTTAGTTATTCACTGGACACTCATTAGGAGATTAGAAGCAGGGCATCAGGAATAGTTATAGTAATACTCATGATAGATGCCATAGACGAAATAGCCAAATGGAAGATGTTGTGGCCTGGAAGTTCATAGTACGTGTCGATAAAGGTGCGGCCACACCGCACCTGCGTGCCCGACAGCGTTGTGCTACGCTCCTCCGCAACTTGACATCCGCACGATACCAAGTTATCACGAGCCACAATGGAATGATTTTTTTTCTCTGCCTTAAAACATTGAATTCGATGCTTAAATTCGGTGATGGTTGGTGCAGTCTTTATAGCTTTAATTAATGAGATTAAAATAATTGCTAACCACACCCATTACTATTGCTTGTACCTATGTTTTACCCTTTATTTTTATAATTACCGACAGTATGAAATAGGTATCGCCTATACAATAGCCATCACCAAAGGTAGGAGACGAGTACCTTGGATCTCCCTAGGAGCGTCCATTCCATTTCCACACCAAGAAGAAAACATTTCCCAGCGCTGTATTCTATGAAAACTTTAAAGTTTCAGTTAAATTACTTAAAATATCGAACAATGGTTTTTGGTATATTCAAATTTGGACTGTGGGCGAATTAGAATCAGACGACGATTACGAGCTGGAGGTCCTGTATCATAAAGACGCCGGAGGCAGCGCGCGAGACGCCAGCCCGCCGCAGTCCAATCGCGGCCAGTCCACGAACTCCTTGCCGTGCCTGGAACACACGTAATCAATTGTAAAATATTATAACATACATAACAGTGGTTAAAGTATAAAATTATAATAAATAAATAAATTTTATTTATTGACATAAAAAAAACAGTTATACATGGCAAATTGAGCTGTTTCAGCAACCAGTATCCACAAAAGGGACAAAAATATTGCGTACAATTATGTAATACATTTGTAATTTGCTGGAGCAAGTCAAAGTTATAAAAAGAAAGTGTTAATGAGAAAAAATTTATTGTAAGGGGCACTTCGAATTGACATATCCTTCATGGTTTAAGATTTATGAGTTAAACTTTTTTATAGTGTACCTAGTTCTTCTTTTAAAAAATGGGCAACATCTGATTATCAACTTCCAGTTATTTTTTATTCAGCTTAAACAAGAAAGATGGACACTTCAACGGTCCTTTTCATAATTTGGATAAATGATTGCCTGACACATTTTAAGTGACAAACATGACAGAACATGAGATACATTAATCATCGGAGCGGCGCAGGCGAGTAGTGGCGGCGCCTGTACGTACCTGATGATATAGGTTAGCGTGGCGCCAAACGCCGCCCCCCAGAACATGAGATACATCAGCATGTCGGAGCGGCGCGCGGGCAGCAAGGCGCCTGCCACGAACATCGACATCGCCACCAGGAGCATCGACGGCAGCTGGCGGTCAACAGATTCACACGTATGTCGGGTATATTTAAATCCTCCTATTATTTATTATAAATGTGAAATTTGGTCAGAATGACATATGCCATTTCTGGGTTTGAGCTAGTAATATATTTCATGATTGGATAAAGAGACTATCGTGTAGATATCTAACATGAGTAACTTACCGTGACATACTTCCAGTCCCTGGCCCGGCGCAGCGGACACGGCACCGAGACGCCCTCACCGTCCGCCACCGCGTACTTGCCCAGCAACAAGTCTATAGAGTCCTGTTAACATTCACATCGTCTGAAGTCAGTTACAGTTGCGACCCGATTGTAGGCGACTAGCACAGTTCATCAACATCGCCGTGAAGTGCACTGGCGTTGTGACAGAGCTGATCTTATAGATCACAGTACAAATAATAATGGCCTCCTTTCCGAATTCCTGTTATGGTGGCCATCTCTATAGAGGCTAGCCAATTATGCAAAAATTATTGTGCGTACATAAACACAAATACGAGCACACACTCTCTCTTAGCACATTTCTCTATCCAGACCGGACGTCAGTCTGACAGCATCGGAGAGAAAATAGGCGCAACAGCGTAAGGCCTAACGTACTCTCCGAGGTATGGCGGTTTATGATCTCCGATTTTCCGACTTTGGGCTATATTATATTAATAATTTAAAAAAGAGTCGAGCCCCGGGACAGTCAAAAAAAGCATTTGACCTCATGGTCTATGATTCAACAAGCTAGTTCACTAGCAGTCAGAGCACAATGTACGGGTGCACCGAGGTGACGTCGTCACCGGCGCACAAGCATACCTGTCGGTAGCCGTCGCTGAAGTTGTTCTTGTAGTAGCGCGTGAGCGAGTTGAGGCCGTCGCGCAGCAGCCCCAGGTGCGTGCGCTTGCCGGTGCGCGTGAAGTCCGTCTTGAGCGCGCCCGTGCCCGAGTACTGTACCGAGATCATGTCCGCGTGGTCCGCCCAAACCTACCAGAAAAATTAAACTATATTCAAAATTTGGTTTTAAATCCTCCTTTGAAACAACAATTGAACGTCTACC
This sequence comes from Eumaeus atala, assembly GCA_017140195.1. Taxonomy (NCBI): domain Eukaryota; kingdom Metazoa; phylum Arthropoda; class Insecta; order Lepidoptera; family Lycaenidae; genus Eumaeus; species Eumaeus atala. The sequence continues at coordinate 34,671 of JAFELO010000219.1, read as the reverse complement.
ACGATGGCGCAGAACACGCCGATGTGCAGCATGACTGCGTGCAGTGTCATAATACATCCACACGTCTAGTGTAGACTCACGTTTCTAAAGAGGCTGTCGAAAGACGGTATGTCGTCGTCGTTGGACACGGCGAGGAGACGCAGCGTGTGCGTGAGGTGTTTCCGCGCGAGCAGACTCTGCAGCACGTTGGTACGGTCGAGGCAGTCCACGCAGTTGGTGCGGAAAGCGCCACTCTGCCGCAGCAGAACCGTGCCACCGCGCGACATGAAGTAACCGAACTCCGACTGCGGACGCAAACAACAAAGTCTTGTTATATATTCACTGTTACATCTGGACATTAATATTGTTGCACTAAAATAATTACACATACAGCACGGATCGCCGGTCCTAGCGCAAGCCACGGTACGGCACTCAGCGAGGATGCGGTACATACCTGCTCGTGCGCCACGCGGTCCAGCAGCACGGACAGTCGGTCATAGCGCATGCCGCGGCACTCGGCGTGGAAGTCGAAGGGCTCGTATCGCACGGCGGGCAGTGCCGCCGCCGCCACGGCCGCGCGGTACCCTCGCTCGAGTACCTCCTCCTTGCCGCGCTGGTCGATCTACGCACACCACAACTAGTTAATATTCCATCTTCCTTTTTTTTTATAAAAAATATACAATTAAAAATTAATTATTTTAATTACATTTACATTATATTTAATTTAACGGATAATCGCGGTATATATAACAAGCCCAACGCTTCAGATGCTTTACAAGAGCCATGGTCACGGAGGTAACGAGCTGATAATTTACAATGGAGTTTATTAGAGTTATTTGTAGATAAGATTGTACTTAAAGCTTGTGACCAATAAGTGTATATTGTCCGTTTCTACTTCATAATCAGTTTCAATGCCGTCAATAAGCAAATCAAAGGTTATGCTAGATTTAATGTATGTTATAGCTATTGGTTTTTCTTTAAATAAATTTAAAAAAAAAAGAAAGATATGTTATCGTCTTCTACGTTCAAAATCCAATTCGTGTCGATATGGGATATTAGGATCAAATATGGCATTGTTACAATTTCATGCATACCAGATTAAGTAAGACTTGGTTGCCATATCTCTGCTGCTGGTCGCGCAGGTGTCTGGTGTAGGCGGCCACGTGGTCCTCGCCCGCCAGCGACATGGGCGGCTTGTACTTGATGTTGGGGTACTGGCTCCAGTACAGCGGGATGGAGCCGCGCGTCTGCACGAACGACGACTTCTCGCCACCGCGCTCTATTATCTGCTCCGTCTCGACAAAGTTCGCCACGTTTCCCTGTCATGTCGTTAATCATATATGATTATGCACGTACGCACGCACTCACGCACGCACGCACGCAAGCAAGCATGCACGCACGCAATAGAAGCCAGGAGAGGGTAAAGATTACTACCGTAATAGTTTATCATCGCCGACCAGAATGGTGCGACGGCATACACATTCAATCTACATTATATCTTATACTATTTTCGCGGGTGGCAACACAACATGTGTGTAACACAAGTACAACATAAAAAAGCCCCGCCAATATATTTCAAATCAACTATACTCCCAGGTCCTGTACAATAAAATCACCTCTAGTCCGATGAACTGTTGTGGCAAATGCAAAAATACCGTCAACAGTAGTAGGGGGCACCGAAAGAAAATAGAATTTAGTACACAGTACCTGCGCATCGACGCCTCGCATGAAGAGCCGGGTGCCCGCGCGGTCCACGCAGCGCCGCGAGACCAGCGACCACGTCAGGTGGTGACCGTTGATAGTCACGTTGTTCACCGACACGACTGATGACCGTGTAGTGAGGGTCTTAACATTATGGATGCCACATCAATATACCGTTACCGCTAGCCCTTGACTCTTTTTTTATCAAATTATCACTAGTAAGAAAATAAAGTGCACAGAGTCCTATAAGGTATGTACAATTTATTGTCTCTTTTAAACATGCATAGAAATGCCCATTATAATAACACTATATATATATTGAACGATCGGCTGGCTCAGTTGGTACCGCCAAAGGTCGCGGGTTCGAATCCCGCTCGGGCCATGGATATATGTATTTCTATAATATATTATATAATATTAAACATATTTCTCTTGTACAGTAACCCGTAACGCGTGTCCCTACTGTATTAAGCATGGGACTAGCCTAATCACATGATAAAAGGATACATCCTTGTATAACGGGAAGACAAAACCTAGAGAACTGTTGGTCTGAGTAATCCTTCAGCAGATAACCATTCCACAGGTATCGGCCATCCGCTCGGCTTGCTAGAGACATCTGAAATTTTAATTCCTTGTAATTGACATGGTGACAGATTTTGAAATCATTTATCCACACGTAAAGAACATTATACCAGCTATAAAAGGAATTTTAGTGTAAAATATTGCTTTTCGTGGGACGTTAACATGCTCGTTGATGTCATGGTGTCCACTTTCACATCACACTTAAATAAACGTCTACTGTTTAGAAGAGAAAATTTCAAGAGTGTTTATTAAATTGATGTCATTTGTGTGTCATTAAATATGGCCGAATGCAGTATTTCACAATTTTGATTGACGAATATATTGTTAATCACGGTTACGTTTAAACCTCGGGAGCTGTTAGGATTAACGGGATTATACCTTATGAAACTCAGGTGCGACAGAATGCAATCGCTGCATAGAGTGTGTGAGATCGTAGGAGTAGGAGAAATACATCCCCGGCGTGTCTAATGCATACTTCAACATCCCCTCATACGTGGTGTTGTCTTCTATCTGTGGGAATAATGTTTCTTTTATTACTATGGAAGTATTTTGCTATATATTTGTAATTATATCATCACCATCACTTCAGCCCTGATCTGTACACTGCTGGACGTAGGCGTCTTTCGAGGAACGCCAAGATCCCCGATCTCCCGCTACTCACATCTATCCTAGGCCGGCTACTGCCAGAGATCGTCTTCTCACAAGCCATATATCAAAATAATTGTCTATAAGTAAAATAGAAATGAATTATTCATAAAAATAACTGAGTATAACCTACCTAAGTTTAAGTTTCTAAACAAACCATCCAAACATAATGCATGTTAATAATAATACTTTGTGACCTGTCATAAGATATTCTTGTTAACATTTGAAGATGTTACAACATGGGAAAGAAAAATCTGAAATAAGTTCCCAAATGTGTGCAAGGGGATCTGTCTGTCTGCGACATCAACATTTTAAAAAATTAACCCTTAATGAAAATAAAAATAATGTAAAGGATTTTTTATAAATGACAAAAGAGTAATGGAAGGAATTACTCTAATTTAAGTACCTTTATGAGCAAATGATCACAACCAAAAGAATGATAGGCAGCCAGCAGAGTGTACTGCGGGCATCTTTATGACGTGGGTGCATTATGAAGACAAGCATAAGTATCATTATACATATCCAATATGTGAAATCAAACAATAGACAATAATATGATCAATCATGTGACTGTTCTACGTTAACAAAGTAGCAGATGGTAATGAAATAAATAGAATATAGTTTACAAAACCTGTTTGCTTGTTAGGTGAGAAGTAGATCTTGAATATGGAATGATATCAACACCAGCCAGTTGGTATATATCCTGCCCATTTATTTTGCCCACCTAGGAAGGAAAATTAAGCATAAAAATAGTGCAATAAATTTTAGGTATTTTTTTTTTATCATATGCACATATACATGACATTTTGGTTGAATGATATGAGATTAAGAAATGATTACCAACACAAATTACCATATAATCATCTGGCATCATCTAATACCATACATCTTGTTTTTTTTTTTGCATGGGGGGAAAACGAGAAATCAGACCCTTTTAATGACTATAATATTTTGCATGTTTAAAACTCTTATAAATAAATAATAATAATAACAAGGGGTCAATGATGAACATTAACTTTCGACCACGCTGTTGACTATTCATCTTGAGATGGAGTGTCTAAAACTGAAATATGTACTTTCTTTGCCAGTTTGCTGATTACTCCCCATGACTTTAAAGAATAAAAAATATCTTACCAGTACTCTGCATTTGGCAACCACAAGATATAGACCAGATATGAGTTTGATGGAGCCAAGGAATCCACACACAGGTTTATATGCACTTGGAGGGATAGGGATCTTCACAGAATTGATATCTAAAAGAAAAATTGTCAAATCATAAATTTTGTTACGGAAACATTACATTTCTTTTAAAGAAAACAACTTATGATCAATGGTTGGTAGGTTCCATACAGCATCATACGAAAAAGAGAGAAAGAATATCCATCAGTTTTTATTACAATAACAATAACAACGTGCCGGTTTCCTAATGAGGTAGGCAGATCATGGACCTTACGTACCTACCTTGTGTCCTCCACATTCATATATTGTTAAAACAATTTACAATATATTGTAGCAATGTTACCTTGAACAGCAGCTTCCCCTGTAGTTCTGTCAATAACCAAAATCTCTGTAGCATTTATGTGCGGCTCCAAATAAAACTTATCTGATGTGGTATACCTGAGGAAAATAAGAGCTACATGTTAGTATGTTACAAATATACTAGCAGCGACACCAAACCAAACAAACCTTTTTATTTTGTCCCTTTCCGGTAGGACCTATTATATTATAGGCAGAGCTAATGCCCTCAACCCAACAGTTTGTCAGATCTAAGCCATAAAAACTGGTAATAATTATAATTACAACACACCATTTTATATTAGTATATTTATTGCATTTATTTTTATGTTACTATAGCTCGCGAAACAATGGCTGATTTTTTTCAATTGTCTCTGTTTTTAGTCTAACTGGAACACTTCTTTTAAGAGCTACATATCAAGGTCATATTTTCATTCATTTCAAGATCAAATAGGGTGAGTAAATTTAAAATTTTTATTTACTTTATCGTGTGCATTATGGGACATCGATAGGTTTCGATAATTAAAATACCGCCTCTAACTAATACGCCTATACACATACTAATGTTTACATGTTTTTTGCAACTGCACTTACGAGGTTAAAACTCAAATTTCATAGTTTTCAAATTTATTAACAATTCTGTTTAAGAAAAAGGTTAATTTAATAGAAAAACTTACTTGAAAACTAAGGTATTCTGGAAATAAAAAAGTGTTGTAAATAGTTCTTAGCTATTGCTTTAAAAAGGTTCACTAAATAAAATACTTACAGCCTGATATCATCATGAACAACTAATTGGTCTGCCATTTTGCTCGACTTTTAAACAAAACCTAACAATTTATGTTCGGTACATAGCAATAAATTCTCCAGAATTCTGAAATTAATGATTTGTAGTTCGTACCAAAAAAATAATCAATTTGACAATTGACAAAGGACGTCAACCATCACACGTAACAAAAAAAACTTTTATTTTATTTCTGGAATCTTAACAGGTTTCGCCAACAGGAGAGCCAGGTGGGGTGGATAATAATGATTATTTTTTAATATCATATCAAACTCTAAAGACTAAGACAGGATATCTTTACAAATACTATTAAAACATTTATGTAAGTCAGTCAGTGATTGGTTAGTTAGTTAGGTAGGTGCTTTGTGTAATGTATTACAATCCAATATATATGATGTTTTTACAAACGACACCAAAAGTGTATAAATAATACAGAGAGTACTACTAATACTCTAACTACATAAAGTATAGCAAGTAAACTTATCGTTTGTCGTGCGGAATATTTTTTACATTTACGAATGGCATCTTTCTCTCATCATTTTTCAAGTGCTTCAGAAGTAGGAAATATAACGTCAAACATCTACAATGTGTTTTTGACATGTATGTCAGTGTGGACTGGAAGGAGGAATTTATTATAACCTCAAAATAATAGATTATATTCTATAATATGTTATTTATTTCGATCAAATGAAACTTGAATAATGACATCTCTTGAAATTAGTAAAGTGGAACTCACAGGTTATCCTGGATTCATCAAAACAATAAATGATGGAGAAGAAGTTGAAGATTTCTCAGAAGAATCCGACGTGGAGGAAGACGTAAGTAATATTCTCTCTTCTATTGTTATATCTGAGAAAATTATTGTAGACTTTAAAATTTTATTCTTAAATATTTATTTTACAATAATAACTTCTAAAAGCTCTCCAATGTATATGTTCTTAATAGTGTTGCAATGTGTTTACTTTCAGATAAAAGCAACTAACTGTTTCTCCGCATTTCTTAAAAGATATCTGCATTGCAATTGCAGATATTTTTGGACATTTTTCTTTGTGCTATAAAAAATTGAATCTATTCTGTGGGTCTATATCAAGAATAAACAGATTAATATAGCTTTGAAGCTTTCTATGTTGGATATTGTGAAAGGGCCTTTTTCCAGTAAAATTTTGATATATAAAAAATCCCGAGTTTGTCCGAGCTTATTTACATTTTATTCCAATTATATCGAACATAACATTGCAACATCACTATGAAAGACCAGTCGCTCAAAATCACAAAACAGTAATTACAATAAATCAACATCTTTTATAGAGTTATATTCCTGGACTGTGAGGATTGGCTGCAATATCTTTACTAAATTAATGTGTTTCATTGAAATCTCTATCAAATTTAATTTTACAGTTTCAACCAACAAAACATAAAGTGAAAAGAAAAGCTGATTTTGATCCCAAATTCCAATTTGTGGCATCACTTGACGAACTTAATAAGGTAAGTTTTATCTGCTCAAATTTTGTACAAACATAATTTTTTTTTTTTTTGTAATTGTCAAATCTCCCTGATTAATACAAATATTTGTGGTTTAATATCAGTGATCTTATGCCTTATGAATATTGTGAACAGTTGTGCCAGCATCATAGTATGGAAGTATCTAGATGTGTGTACAGTCTGATAAGCAAGGTCCTTTCAATTGTTTCTTTTTTTTTCAATGAACAATTATTAAATGTTGAAATTTTGTACCTTTTGGGGCCCTTTCTGGTTTCCTTCTCTGATTGCCTTCTGGATAAACACAAATGAAAATAAAGGAACTGTATTTCACTGTTGAGCAAATAAACAAAACCACAAAAATATTATAAGTTTTAAAACATTATTTATAACTTCTATAAAAATATTTACAACTTTTTAAATAAAATATCTGTAAGAATAAAGACAAGCAACAAAATAGGGCTACTAACACATTTGCACCCCTTTTTATGTAAGTGTTCATCATTAGGGGGTGGAAATTTCAGTAGCTTAAAACTCATTTAGAACTAGTGAATGGATTTGGATGAAATTTGACTCAGATCTGAATATCAAAGTAACTTCCTACCCAGTAAGAAAAGATCCAGTGGGTTTGCGTTGTTTTGATTATTTTTTATTTTTATCATTGAAGTTTTTAAATTGAACAATTGTCTAGAACTACCCTATTATTACTATGTGCCAATTAATTTCAGAACCCATGGGATGATTTGAGCAAGTACATAAGACGCAATGTTAAATATACATTAGATGAGAAGATAGCTAAAAGACGTGCTGAAGTACAAGTTGATGGAAAAGTTGATGTAGACACAGATTCCGAAACTGAAACTAAAGGTTTGTAAAATAGCACTATCTTAGGTCACTTCTAACATATAGTCATGTCTCTTTACTGTTTCAGGGTATGTTCGAAGTTTTAGCTAAATAATTTGATTTTTTTTTCATTTATGTAGATTTTGCAGAGCACCTTTTTATTATAGTATAACATGGCAAAAAATCAGTTGAATCCTTTTGATGATTGACATTCATAGACATCCACATTTATTTTAGTTATTGTCTGTATAATTTTTCTTGTTCACACAAACCATAAACGCAACATGACCACATAGCTATTGCTACCTGACTGACAGTCATACTGTTAGTTAGTAGTAGTGTGAAGTGTATGATGTGATAGGTAGGTGTAATGCAGCATGACATTTACTTCATGATGTAGGTGGTCATGTCAGCCAAATTTGACTACAATGCAGCATGACGTTTACTTCATGATTATCGACTGTTCCTTAAGCAATCAAAATAAATCTAAATGGTTTTTTTATTATTTTTGAAATTTATATCATATATATTGGTTTATAAGTTTATTTTATTTTTAGATGCAGATGTTAACGAAATGGAAATATCTGATGATGAATTGAAAAGAGACGAAATTAAAACTAAACACAAGAAACTTACCAAGAAACAAAAGCAAGAAGAAGTGAGTACAGGAAAAGCGTTTCTGTTGACTACAGCAATACTAATAACAGAAACTTGTAGACGTACTTCATTAAAAAAAATTGTTATAAAAAAATACAAATTATGATACTTTAAAGTACCTACTTAAGTTTTAATAATTATACATATAATTTTTTAAAATGGAATTTCGACTGACTGAAAAGTAGTATGTTTTATAGGCCGTCACCACACTTTGTTCGGCGGAGCTATTGCTCCCGCCTCAACCTTTCTTCAGACTAGCGAAGACTTTTGTGACTCCAGGTTTAGGGAGATGATAGGGCGACCGACCCCCTTTTTTCCACAGATCGGAAGAGATGAATCAGAATCTTTTGTGGGCGTTACCCTATGGTCATTATTTTTGAGACCGAAGGGCGAAGCGGTCCACCTCCCCACACTAGTCCCCACATTGGGACGGCGCGCGCACGATACGGTTTAAATAGCGGTGTCGTGGATAAAGATACTTGAGCCCGTTTATTGTTTGGCTTATCAGAGGAGGCCGGTCTCCTCGCCCCTCCCCTTGAGGGGGGTGGGGTTCGATTCGCGCCCGAAAAACAACGTAAGCCGTGATCAGGATTTAATTTATTATTAGAGCTCTCTACCATCGCGATTATATTATCTCTATGGTAACCTAAGCGCTCAGCTTTCACATGAGAGAATGACAAACTCAAATACCACTTGCGGAAATAACAGCTTTGGGGTTATTTCCGCAAGTGGTGTGTGAGTTTGTCATTCTGTCAGTCATATGTTATACATATCTGTGTTACTATAATTAAGGTTTCGTCGCTCGACCGGTACGAGCGGTGTTCATGATATTGGTTCTAGGAGGAAAAATGTATTTACGCACCATCCAGCCGACCCAAGGGAGCCTGAAGTGTGTGTCGGCCTCAGGACGTGAAGCGATAGCTACTACTGACTAAAAACTGCTATCGGTTAGCTGGGCCTATTGGCATTTTACTGCGGATACGTGTCATGGTGTTTCTTGTCATGGTGGTGTTTGCCGTCAGTGGTGACGGCAAACAAAAAGGCTGTGATATGTGTGGACATATCACTCCATCCAATGTCTCACCACCATCTTAAAAACTCGTCAGTCCACCGGGTGGAAGGCCGTCTTCCGGTGAAGGACAGCCACTCAACCTTCTTACTCAGCGGTTCTACAACCACATTACAACTGTAGATGTGTGTAGTGATCAGCAAGAACAAGCGAGATGTTTAGGCTTCAAATAGTTCTGTCGAGTCTTGAGCTGAGCGAGCCGGCCGGTCTCAAGACTAGTTTGATAAATGTGTGTAAAATATCTCATGACGGGACGATAAATTTTGCGTTTTAATCAGCATCATATGTCGCGTCGCAACTATTCCATTCTCTGTTAAATATAAATAACTAGCTGTTACCTGTGACTTCGTTGACGTAGACTTCAGAAAAACTACGTACAAACGTAAGTGTCACTTTACGGCGGTATCAAGTGAGAGAGAAGTAACTTCCCGGTCGTGCCGGCGCAGTTCCGTTGCACAGGAGGATATCATTCACCATGCATGGCACACATCCTCCTATGCCGCATGGCGCCTCCTCTTGCTAAAGAGATAGTATTTACATCTACACAAACATTCTCAAGTATAATATTAGTAGGATAATAATAATGCACTAGTACTAAATCGTTACCTCACAATCTACGGACAATAACACTCATGCCACACAGTAACAGTTGATGTGGTCCCCAGGAGTTGAAGGTGGACGAGTCGCAGGGGGCCCGCGTTGAGTACGACTCGGACTTCTTCGAGGAGCCGCCGCCGTACGACGAGCAGGCCTCCTTCTACATGATGAACCTGTCTCGCCCTCTGCTCAAAGCTATTGGAACACTCAACTACGTCCACCCTACGCCTATCCAAGCCGCCACTATTCCTATAGCATTATTGGGTATGTACACTTACTGTTATTGTCACACAAACGAGCAGTCGGAGCAACTGTATGACTACCGACGCCCATAAACATCGTCATAACACTCATTCAAGTGCGTTGTCGCCATTTCTCACAATGGGCCGCCGGCTAGACACAAATCGCGACAGCGACGCGAAGCGAGCGAAGATGTTACTTTACGGCAGTACCATGTGAGCGAGAGGTGGCGCCCCGGTCGTGCTGGCCCAATTCGGCTGTATTGCAGCATAGCTCTACCGGGAAAAAAACTCTTATCTGATGACGTAATAACTGTGCCTACATTTCGTACAGATTTACTGTGATAGTTCCTTTGGCTAACCCAGTGAATGCGAGAAGATGGCGGCAAAATGTCTTGTTGTGCTGATGACTATGGGCGTCGGGACCTCCTGGCTCTGTATGCTTGCTTACGTACGTCTAATTTTATCGGTCG
>JAFELO010000219.1:0-24024 GCA_017140195.1 Eumaeus atala | reverse complement strand
TGTGTGTGTGTGTGTGTGTGTGTCGTTCTATATAGAAACGGCATGTGTCAGCCCCGACACGCTCTGAGGTTTACTGAAACGAATATGACACAGAAGTGAGAGTAGAAGTAAGCGCGGTAAAGCGTTACGCTGGTGCTACCGCTCACAAGATTTTATACCTCATATTATCTTACAGTGCGCCTTAAATCGTTTCTTAAGGAATAAATTCACCTATAACATTGTTCTCAGGCAAGGACATATGCGCGTGCGCAGCCACTGGCACGGGCAAGACGGCGGCGTACATGCTGCCCATACTGGAGCGGCTGCAGTACAAGGCGGCGGCGGAGCGCGTCACCCGCGTGCTGGTGTTGGTGCCCACGCGCGAGCTGGGCGCGCAGGTGAGCACTCGCCCGTCGCCCGGTGCCGGTGCACTCGAGGCATCTGGTGTTAAACGACTCTCGACACTCGTAGGTGTCTGTACTGCTTGCTTTTCTTAGGTTCCCATTAAAGTCTACGTCGTTAGCAACTTAACTGTCAATACTACTAATTTCGTTTTCACAGTTTAGAAGTAACCAATATAAAGCATTTATATGGTCCTGAAGAATCAATTATCGACATGTTAGTTAACACTACAATTGCACGTAAAATTTTTGTTAACAAATAAACCTCAAAATGATCTTTTACTGTTTCTAATATGGCAAGGCTAAAGTGCTCAGGCTCGACTGCAACGCGACCTGGCATCGGACGCTAAGCATCCGCTGAATTATCAGTGGCCCTATCTCTCAGAAATGTGTCTATTAAAGTGTGCGCGTGTACAGGTGCACACTGTGACGCGGCAGCTGTCGCAGTTCACGGCCGTCACCGTCGGCCTCTCCGTGGGCGGGCTGGACGTCAAGTACCAGGTATGTCGGTTCCGTCTTAACAGCCATAGACGCAGCATCAGAGTTCTATTATACAGGTCTGCCAGTGTTCAGGCATCGAACGTCAATCATAGTTCAATTAACGACTTCAAAACAAAATGATTTTAGTTTCATGCTACAATGTTATGACGTGATAACTTCTTGTAAAAAAATTAGCTGCATGGTCGAAAAATATGACGCCATAGTTTCGAGTTAAAGTAATGTTCCGAATGGGCGGAGCCTGCGAGCGAGTGAGCGTACGTAATCCTCTCTGACTCCATCGGGCAATGCGTACAGAATTCAATCAAAGAATGGTTAACACATGTTAAAATTAAATAATATCATTCGTGGACTAACGTACAACCAGACGTAGACTAACATACAACCAGACCAGAGAGAAATATTTTTTTTACAATATTAGTAGTTATTTTTCACTCTATCGGACACTTTGATTTATTATACATGTTATGTTGAGGTCAGATGAGTCCTTCTTTCCCCATTTAACGAATATCAAACAGGGCTCTCACATGTTTAGGGTCCTTTCTATTTACAACCTGTTGTTACGCCACTAAACATGTAATGCAATATCCAGGAGAGTGTGTTGCGTCGAAACCCTGACATCGTGATAGCAACGCCGGGGCGGCTCATCGACCACATACGTAACACGCCCTCTTTCAGCCTTCACTGCATCGAAGTGCTGGTGCTCGACGAGGCCGACAGGTGAATGCTCAAATAAACACGCGCGTACATTCACGCACGCACACCTGACACGCGCGAACATATACGCAATAAGACATCACAATATATGTCATATTCAACGCCACGCCCTTAGAATTTTCCAAGTTTATAATCTTACTAATGATTAATATGAGTTTTATGGAATAAAAATTAAAATCTATCTTTTTTTTTTAATTTATTTTCAAGTAATATTTTACACTGTAGATCTTTTAACATAGAATTATAATTAAAAAAAACGAAAATAAATTCATGCTCGCCCGCCTATAACAAGTTCTTACACACTCTATTATTTTAGTCTCTACTATAAGATGGCCTACCACCTCTTATATTCATTTAATAACTCTTGATTGATGGAACAAAACGTGCGTGCGTAGTAATGTAGGCACGTAAAAATATACACATAACGTATCAGAAGTTATATAAATGAAAGTGACATTCTTATCTCCTATCTGTCGTTGTACTGGGTGTCGGTGTGCGAAAACATCCGTAGAATTTAACTCTTACACGTATACTACTCATAGTGTCATAAATTTCTCCCAAACACAAAGAAGTATAACTTAATAGTCTTCTGTCAGGATGTTAGACGAGTACTTCGCGGAGCAGATGAAGGAGATCATCCGCCAGTGTTCGCCGAAGCGGCAGAGCATGCTGTTCTCCGCCACCATGAGCGACGAGGTGCGCGACCTGGCCGCCGTGTCGCTCAACAAGCCCGTCAAGCTGTTCCTAGACTCCAACAAGGACGTCGCCTTCAACCTGCGCCAGGAGTTCATCAGGTGAGGTTTGGCTTATGCTACCGCGCGCTACAGCAGACGTTCGCCTCGCGGCACGTCCACACTTGCCGCGCTGCTTCCTGCAGCTATTTCTTCGTGAGGCTGTTCGCTCTGTGCCTACTGAAATTTCGCTCAGATTTGTAACTTTGTCTAACTCAGAATTTAGGATATATTTTGTTCCAATTATATAAGAGCATCAGCGATGTATGGCACAGTCAAGTAATTATGTGGTACGAGCGAGTCGAAACGTTCAGAAGAACGAACGAACTGGCATCTGAAGTTTTAAGAATTAATTTCATTTTTTATCACCATTTGGTTACATTATCGAAGCTTTCATAATGATTAAAACGTTTTAGAAAATGTTACATATCGTATGTTCATCAGTGATAATTGGAATGTAATGGGAAAAGAATTTTTTAATTTGGTCCAGTAGTTTCGGGGCCTATTCAATGTAAACAAACAAACAATAACTCAAATGTTTCTGTTTTTATAATATTAGTATATTTCTTTCGATTGCAACATGACCAATTTGTGCCAATCGGGACTTAGAAGGTGTAGCTCGCACAGGGCCACAGAGACTTGTTAAGTCATTTGCTATGATGAATATTGTAAGGTCTGTCTGTTCGTGTTCAGGATCCGTGCGGACCGAGAGGCGGACCGCGAGGCGCTGCTGGCGGCGCTGGTGTGCCGCACGTTCCGCGACCGCGTCGTGGTGTTCGTGCAGACCAAGCGGCAGGCGCACCGCCTGCACGTGATGCTCGGCCTGCTGGGGGTCAAGGTACGCTCACTCCGCGTACAGGTTTCTGGCTCAATTAACTATATCTATATCGCGTTGCGACCGTTTGTGAGCCGGTGGCCCGTTGGGGGGGGGGTGAAGATAGGAGAGCGACGCATCCGCGTAACAATCATGCGAATGTCCATGGGCGGCGGTAGTTATCAAAAGTCTCCGACTGCTCGTTTGTCCCTTTATTCTATAAAAAAAATCTACAGTGAAAACGAATGTGACGAAAATGTAGAATCAGCTCACCAAATATGTAATGATAAAAAATATCCTGTAATATTGTGTTCGTATATTTACGCGAATTCATTGTTGTGTACATTTAACGGATTTTCTAGCTCCTGTAATAATCGCCACTATGAAGCAATGCGCTTGCCGTACTATGGTGTGAAGGTGTAGGGGAAGCGCGAGGGAGTTACGTTACGGTCAGTATAACATGACTGTGTGTGTCATAAATGACAAGGATTTCGTGTCCAGTCCAACACTGTTCCCGTGGTAGGTCGATTACAGATCTGCCTTCCCGTATCGGATTGTCCACTGGCGGCGGCAGTCACTTTCAACTTTTTGTTTAGGTGGCAGAGTTGCATGGCGCCCTCAACCAGCCGCAGCGCCTGGACTCGCTGAAGCGGTTCCGCGAGGAGCAGGTTGACGTGCTGGTGGCCACGGACGTGGCGGCGCGTGGACTGGACATCCCCGGCGTGAAGACCGTCATCAACTTCACGCTGCCCGCCACTATAGAGCACTACATACACAGGGTACATACACCACGCTTTAGTTCCCCGTTTTCTCGACTTTGAAAAGAGCTCGACTTAGTGCACCATCAAAAACGAGCGCATTTGTCTCCACCGTTTCTAACATCCTATAATACCGAGCTCTATTATTGCATATGAATCAGACCGACTAGAACTTGAAAACAATCTTATGAAACCATTTAGATAACCTCAACATATTAATTGATAATGGTTATGTGTATATTCATTGACTCGCAATAACCCTGCTTCGTCTGCTACAGGGTTATTATTTAAGACAAAATTTACTGATTTAACACGTGCGCGCGCAGGTGGGGCGTACGGCCCGCGCGGGCCGCGCTGGCGTGTCGGTGTCGCTGGCGGGCGAGGCGGAGCGCGCTCTCGTGAAGGCGATCGTGCGCCGCGCGCGCCGTCCCGTCAAGGCGCGCCTCGTGCCGCGCGACATCGTCGACAAGTACCGCGCGCGCCTCGGGCGGCTCGAGACGGACATCGGTCAGTACTCTGCTACTAAATATACACAACCGATCTCCACAGCTGGATAGCTGATACTGTAGGAACCACGGATGCCACTTCAACGGATTGACTTATCAACTAAAATTTGGCGCAGAAACTCATGTGCGACGCACCAACATATTTTACAATTTTTAAAAAGTGGTAATGTTCACTTTAATTCTTTCGTCACTATAATGAACAGCTGACTTAACGCACCCAGAAGACGTTTCGGTTATACACTTATAACTAGATAGATCGGTAGTACTTCGTAACTTATAAATATTGGAACACTTATACGGGTTCTTTAGCAAAACCTTCAACTTATTTTCCTGCCTGGCCTATGGGAGGCAACAGAAAAGGGCGGACTGACCAATGCAGCATTTGAAAAATCCGGAAAGTGAACTTTGAAGTTTCATGTGTCTACATCTCCAACCGAATCAAATTGATTAAACTCAGCGCCTCATAGTGTTTATGTATGTCTGTGGTGTCTATGTATGTGTGTTTGTATGTAGTAGTCTCAATACTCATAATCTTATTTTCTGAAATGGCATAACCCATTATATGTTAAGATTGGTTAGTTCGTATAGCAAAAAAAACTAATTTTAGCGTTTTTAACACAGTAACATTTTTGTCGCAGCTGCTATCCTGAACGAGGAGTACGCAGACAAACAACTTAAGAAAATGGAGAAGCAAACCGAAAAGCTGGAAGGAGCAATAAAGAAGGAGAAAGAAGACGGGCCCAAGCATGAAGTGCAGCGGCAGAGGGACTGGTTCCAGACCCCGAAACAGAAGAGAGAAGAGAAGGAGAGGCTAGCGCTCACACAACACCAAAGGAAAGGTAAACTTGAAAAATAGAAAAAAATAAACACGCGCTCCCCTATTGCTTCTCAGTAACTTAAGAAACGAGGCAGTGTAGCTGTCACTTTGCGCATGTATCACGTTAGCGAGACTTACCACCCCGATCGTGCCGGCCCATCTCGGTGGAAGTGACATGCTGCATTGCAGCCGCAATGTATTTTCTATGCCCTACGGCCTTTGTGTTTAGTATCTATGGAAGACAACACACATATGCGCCTGGATTTTGGTAGCTGCTTCACGTTTGATCATCCTGCAGTTATATGGAACACCCTATGGAGGGTTCCGTACCAACGGGAGGCACGGACAACTTATAAAATTTGACAAAGTTATATTCGCGGGCACCTGCATACATTTTGTATGAAACGAGCTACACATGTAAGTATGTAATAGTATGGGCTTAGTAGGTGTTGATCGTTCCGTAACAAATGGTTGTCAAAAGTGGTGCCATCGCTGCTGAAGCAGGCCGGCACGACCGGGGAGGTACTTCTCTCTCACTGATACACCTTGAAGTGACTAACTACTTATTTATACTTCTGTTTAAAGTGCCGTAAGTTTCCGTGTCCGTGGAGGGAAGGGCAGTTAGTTGGGGGACAACGCGTCTACATGATCTATATGCGGATGTTTATGGGGATCCGTAAATACCAAAATGCTAGTTTGCCCAACAAATTTGAATGAAGTTATTCACCAAACCGTTAATTCTTTTTTCAATGTTAATAGTGGAGAAATCGCAACAGAAGAAAGGCAAGAAGCGCAAAAACGAAGACGATCAATCTGATGATGACAACAAAAAGAAGAAGCAGACGAAACACAAACCAAAAGACACCCCCGAGGAGAGAGTCAAGCGGGAAATGGAGAAGGTACGGTTGTTTAAATATCTAATATTTCTGAAGTGAAAACCTGTACAGCACTGGAGTGAACAAAAAGTCTCGCGCCACTTTTCGTCACCGAACACAGCCACGCGGTGCGTAGCGCTATTGCTGTGAACAGAAATCATGAAACTAGGTAGAATAACACTAGGTACAAACACAGACAGTTTCATGTTTCAATTTCTGCCTTTTTTATGCAATTTATATCTATTGGTATTATTTTACTAACAAAGACCGGCCTAGACTTCTCATTATAATCATGAGGTATACAATTTTTAGACTTCCATGTGCAAAAGGTAAAGACGGAGCCCTGTTAGAGGTATGATTCCTCTGTCCGTATGTCTATGGTCAGGTTGTATATTATTAACCGTGATAGCTGAAGGAATTTTTCCAGAATCTGGAGGGTAATAAATATTTAAGTATGGGATTACGACAAACGTGTTTTTTATTGCTGCGTTTTATAAATAGAACACTTCGTGCGCGTGTCCGACTTGGCCGGTTTATCAAAAGAATATCATATTTTACAATGAAAACTTGTATCTACCTACATCAACAACGCACCTTTAAAGTGTAGAAGTTTTTTTAGAATCTGATTAAAAGTTTATGAAACTAAAAAGTATCATGAAAAAGAATATGTTAATATAGAGATAAGGCTAACGATGATAATAATGATTAAATTAATAGTGTGTGGCGCCATGCAGCATTACAGCTGATCTGGACAGGCACGACCGGGAAATTTGCTAACACCGCCGTAAAGTAACGTCTTTGTTGTTGCGTTTCGTGCGGTTTGTGAGTGTAGCCAGTAGCGCAGTGGAGCTACACATATGCATACCGATTATACTGATTTTTATTGGCTTCGGTAGTCATCAATTGACTCCCGACTATTCGTTTGACCACCTATAATATTAAAAAAATACAGCATGCGCTACACACGATTGGACATTAACAATAAAAATTTTATTTAACAGGTCGCGTTATTACAATCAAGAGTGGCGAAGCGAAAGAAGAAGCAGCGGAGAATACGAGCTGTCGAGGATGACGTTGAGGATAGACCCGTCCGGCAGAAGCAGAAGAGCACGGGCAAAAGAAAACAGTCCAACTTCGCCAGTGACCTCACAGACACATCTCAATCGACAACTAAACGCCTTCGTTATGATGCTAACCGCGTTCAAAAAGGCAAGCCCTTGAACGGGAAATCTACACATGGTAAAGGGAAGTTTAACAAAAACAAGGGCAAAACTTTCGGAAAACCTCAAGCGGCAAAAAATGCTCGGAAAAAGAATAAATAAATATTAATTTGTCTTATATAATCTTTCACTACCCTTTTTAAATAATAAAATTGAACAGCTAGTAAGAAGCATTGCCTTAACATTAAAAGAAAGAGAGATTCATTTGTTTGTGATACAAAATACATACATTCATACTATATAATACACATGATTAATTATTGCTATGCTGTGGCTTAAGTAAAAACTGTTATCAGGGTTGCCGTTATTGTAGCTGAGCTGGTCTTGGTAAATTACGTTTCACGTACGACAAAATAAATTACTATAAAAAGTAGCTTCACGCCTATTATCCCCGGAGAGGTAGGCAGAGGTGTGCTAGTACATCAACAACTCGTAAGTCCACTAGATATACTAGCACACCCACGATTAGCCAAGGTACTGAGACCCATGATGTCATAGGTGGCAAGTCTATCGCCACTTCGTGTACATTCAAATTCCGGACAATTTAATGCATGCTCAAAATAATATGAAAAACATTTAATAATTTTTTTACTATATTAACTATTTACATTTTTTAAATACAATACCTATAATTCACGGACGAAGCCGGTGAGGATCGATATCAAGTTATAAATAAGTTGATTATAAGTTTCTTTTAATAAATATTTGGTAAGTACAAACGTCGGAAACAAAAGCGGTAATGTGTAGGTATAAGACGGAATATAATATTGTTTTTCAGATTATTCTGAGCATACATTACATTCTCCGGGATTAGAATGTGCCCGAAGTGGTCATAGGCTTGCCACCTGTGACATCACGGGCCTCAGTACATTATCTTTTTTTGGTGGCGAAGGAGAATGCAATTACGCAAGATACCTGGGGACCCGGGTAGGCCCCCAGATCTATGTTGGACTCGGCAATTGGGTAGCAATACTAACTAAACCCCTACGGGATCCTTCAGCCGCTATTAATGGATGGTCCCGCATCTGCAGGCAACAGGACCCTTCCAGCGACTGACTGGCCTCGTAGAAAAGGCCAGACTTCATCTTCTCTGAGACCGTCCGGCTACGCTATGACAGTCCCCACGACACCGTGTCTTGATGTAGTGGATCGGGTTTCCATCCCGGCCCGACACAAAACACAGGGGCACTACTGAAGGCGCTGCAGATAGCGCCTCCTTCGTACCGTCGGGGGGGGGGGGGTCCGGCAGCCTCCTCTCTCACCCGTTCGTCGGCTTGCTTCTGGGACATGACGGTCTCGCAGAAGGAAGCCATCGCCTGGTAGGACTAGTCGCTGCCGAGCATCGCCACGATGATACTCGACTTTGACAAGTACGGGCCTCAGTATTTGCCACCAATCATGGGTGTTCTAGTATATTTTCTCTTCGGGGAAAATAGGCGTGAAGGTTCTTTCTTTATAAGAACGGAAAAAATAATAACACAAGCAAAAAAAAGAAGAAGTTTAGTTTTTCCACACACTTTTTTTATGACAGAATAAGCAGTACGCAGCCTGTTTCTGTTAATAATGAAAGTAGTAAAAAAAGGAAATGAGTTTGTTGTTTTATAAAACAACGACGAAAAATTACTACTAAAGTCAATCGACCTTAGACTGTCCGTAAGGACGAATCCTACAACAACAACAACAACAATTGACATTAAGTTTGACATTTCTGAATTCAGATTTCTGGTTTGTTCAATAGAATTTGAAATATCAATAGTCAAAACAATTATTGCAATAAGTGTATACACTTTTTGTTAAATAAAAATATATTATCTGAAGATTTGAAATTCTTATAAATATACCTACCTGGGATCCTTGATTAGGGATTAGTTTCGAAAATGAGAAAAGGAATAGCATTTGGAAAAATTAATTTTAATATCGATAAATCAGATACAAGTGTTAAAAATGGAGTCGCCACAGGCTTTGGTAAATTTGGACGCACTCCTATCCAGGAACAGAAGGAGATTGAGGAGATCGCGGAAGATTTAGAGAGTCAACATGTTCAGCAAATAATGGGCATTAAAAACTTTGGCAAAAAGGCAAAAAGTTTTAATATTGATGAATTAATGCAAGAGGCGAAAAAAACGGCACAACAGCTTCAAAAGAGTAGAGGAAGTCAGCAAAACACTGAAGAAATATCTTCAGAAAAATCTGATACAAAACTGAAAACCAAAAGTACTTTATCACAACAAGAAAGTAATGAAGACGACAAAGAGTTAATAGGCCCACCAATTCCTTCAAATTTATTAGAAAGCAATAGTTCAAAAAGACAGGAAATTGTAGAAATATTAACTAAAGATAAGGAAGAAGATAGTTATGATGAGCTTAGTGGTTCAGACGATGATGAAGATTTAAGTTTGGAAAAACGTATACCAAACACCCATGAGGTATTTTTTATTCTTCATAAATACATCAATTTAGTTAAATATTTGATAATTTTTTTTTACATTGATTATTTTAGTCCATTAAAGGAATGTACAATTAAACTATAATTTATCTATGTATATATGTCGACATAGGTAAATCAAAATTAGTAGGCCCCCACTGTTTCACCTGTGAAAATCTACCCTAAAAATGCACTTACACAAAGATGAAAATAGTAAAATCTAATCTTGGGGAGTAGGTACTCCCTGTAGTTATTAAGAATAAACCCCTTGCAAAACTTGAAACTACTAGCACTTCTATTTCTGGGATTATCTGATTATGTGAGTAACAGTACTTTTTTACCTTTTGCTTATATATATTTATATATAAGCAAAATATTATATTTATTGGACATGAATATATAAATTGATACTTATCTTCAGCAGTTTTCCTGCCTGCTTGTGGGCTGGTCCAAAAGAGACTACCTCAATGGAATTTGACAATAAATATATGTATTGCTTCGGCTGTTACTTAAAAATTGTAATTTTTTAAATGTAAGCTTGTTATAGATAATACAGGAATATTTATCATATTTTGTGTCACAAATAAGCATTACGACTGCAAAAAGGCAGTAGACAATATATTGCCGGCAAGGCCTTGACTGACTTGAATGTTGTTTATAATACCATTCACTTGTCCATTGAAGTTTCATTTCTATTGTAGTGTCCCAGCACAGATTTCAATTTCGTAAATAATAATACTTCACTTAGAAGCTAAGATGTATATTATTATTATAATAATTATCTTGAAACCACACTACCAGTAAGTAAGCAGATGTGTGTGTGTGTGTGTCAGATACTCACACTTTTAAAGTAACAATTATGATATAATTATTTTAAAAAAATATTACTGTACATGTTTCATTTTAAAAGCTCAGTAAATATGAAGAAATCAATGTTCCTTACATTAGGCTTGGCCTGTGCTGTGAAGACTGGTCCTTACATATGAAATTGGTGTTTTGTATGTGAACAAAAAGTCAATCTTTTTCAACATAATATATTTAATTAATAGGACGGGAATCAATAAAGCCTTTGAAAGCGATTTGGACTGCCACCTCGGATTTGATTTTTTTCCCTGTAAGAAGTTATCCAAATTTCGAAAAAAATGTTAATCTGCTGGAGCAAGGTCTGAGGAGTACGGAGGATGTATTATTACACTTCCACTTATTACTTTCCAATTGAAGCTCCTCTAATTTGGTATTGTGCAGTGTGTGGTCTAGCATTGTTGTGAAGCAGCAGTAGCATTGAACGATTGACCAGCCTAGGTTGTTTAGCCACTAGCTATTCCATCTTGGTTTGCAATTGCTGACAATAGATAACAGCCATAAGTCTGGCCAGATTTGTGGCTGAAACGATGGAAAGAAAAAGGAACTGTGTTTTCTTTCGCAACACGACCACTATTCAACCTTCGACAGCACAAGTGCCACGGTGACACTCGTACTCGTAAATAATACGATATTGTAAGTTTCTATTTTGTAAAATGAGTGGCGCTAACAGAATAAACAGACGAATTACGGTCATTGAAGCACAGATACATGAATAAATAACTGTACAAATTTGGACCTGGAATTCCTCACCAAAGAGGAGAATTTCATGATTAAAGTGCCCAGTACGAAAAAACGCCAATTTCACATGTAAGGACCTAATATATATTTCAAGGCATAAATATGGATTGTATGCAAGCGGCTTGTGATCTCTTTGGAAGGGCCTATGTCCAGCAGTGGACATCTTATGGCTGCTAACAACTAAGAACCTTTTTGTTGTAGGTTGAGATGCACCATGGAACAAAAGCCGTAGTAGCCCTTGCAGTAGACCCCTCTGGAGCACGATTGGCAACTGGATCTATAGATTATGAAGTGTCATTTTGGGATTTTGCTGGTTTGCATATTAATAATTACAAAATAATTTTAAATGAAATCTTAAGAGTTGTTATAGCCACTTTTATTTCCACAATTAGAATTAACACAAATTCACTGGTCCAAATAAGAAAGATGAAACTCTAGTGGCTGTTCATCCAGTTTGTGTAGTTATTACATGTATATGTCGTAGCCGTATTTTATAAATTGCCGTATTACATTAGGCCTAGCCATTTTCAAAAACAGTTCCGTTTTGATTTGTGGCGAGCTAACGATTAGCCGGGTTGTCATTGCGAGACGTTCTTCATTATGGCGACTGACGTTTAACCTCATCAAATATCTTTATTTTGGGCAGAAGATCGATACAAACATATTATAAATGAAGCCCAGGATTTTGAGAGCCAATAAAAAAAAAGAACTTAACCACGAAGGCTTAATCGGGAGCTACGCTCCCGCCTAGATATAGTTTTTTATTTCTCTATATACGATAATCGACACCATTTTTATTGTCGTGTCAAGCAATGCCGCGAGTGTTAAATTAGGAACTAAAATGTGTCAAGGAGGTGCATAATGATCCACTTTAATTCAATAAGGCTAGCCTTTTTCAATAACGCTGAACACTTTCTGGCGGAATTTCATTCAGCCGTATTCAATCCGGCTATTAGTTGACACGCCACAAAACGAAACAGCCTTTTTTTGGCTAGTCGTAATGAAATACAGCGATTTAGACAAAGCGACATATACATAATTATATGCCATAGTTATGTGTTAAATGGGACCGAGGTTTATATTTCATGTGTAAGTTGTAGTTTCAGTGAGAGACAGTGCCATGCTACATTGCAGCAGATTTGGGCCGGCACGACTGTTTAGGTATCTCATACTCACGTGATACCTCCGTAAAGTGACATCAACATAAGAAGGCTCCGATTGCTCCTTTGCCCCCATATACTATAAAAAATAATTATTTATAATTGTAAATCATATTTCATGTATATGATGTATAATTATACATTATATTTAAGTACAAATACAATACAAATATAAAATATAATTATTTTTAAATGAGACCAGATGTTTTTAATGTAAATGTAATTTATACTAGACAATTTAGAAGGCATTTCAATGAAGCGGGTTTAACACAATCAAAATCAATTTACTTATTGATTGCTGAAAGTGATTAAATTAAGAAATCCTTAATATCAATACGGCTAATGTATAAAGAAGTATTTGCAAATGTAACATTTCAATATTAGCATTTTAACAACTTGTTTGCCTTATTTAACAGAAACGTACCAACCAACTCAATTAAAATATTCTCCGTCTTTCGTTAGTAAAACAATAATTATTGTTGTAATTTTCAGGTATGGATACATCAATGAGGTCCTTCCGTACACTACAACCATGTGAGAACCATCCTGTGAAAGCACTTCAGTATTCCGCAACAGGCGACTCTATTCTTGTTGTTAGTGGCTCAGCGCAGGCAAAGGTTTTGGATAGGGATGGGTTTGAAGTGCTTGAATGTGTAAAAGGTGATCAGTATATCAACGACATGGCCAGGTAAGCCTAAGCTCCAACACTTCCATATCTAGTTTCCATTTTAGAACATGGAAGTACTGTTAGTTGTAAAGTTACACGACTCCAAAAAAAATGTTTATAAGTACTTTACATGCCTTTCCCATCCCAAAAGAAATTTAACTAAGCCATTTTTGAGGAGCTTCACCGCAAACAATGAAACACTAGGGAATTTCCCTTGTACTATTGTGAGGCAATTTTTTATAGTCGTTGGTACATTCCAGATATTGATTACATTCATTAGCACATTAGAAAGACGTGTATTGGTCGACCATCTACAATGGAAAGATCTTCTTGCTGCTGTGCCTTGGCTTTCAGTAGTTGCGTTTTTTAATATTGACATTATTTTTCTATGTTTTTCGTCGCCCGTAGACATTCTCACATCAATTGTTGTTGTCTCACATCAATGTTCCATCTGAAACTCCCTTTTAAACCGCCCGAACCGGGACAGCATAATAAGATACGCCCTTACAATATAAAAACATGTAATATATAGTTAGGTAATATAGGGTTTTCTTATAAAATTCTATGTATGCTTCATCTTCTTCTTTTTGGGTCAGTGATTCAGCCTAAATTTTATCCCGGCAGAACTGTGCTACAGCTGTAAGCGGCCTCGTTAGCCGCAAAAAGAACATCCAAGGTGCAGGAAGTTGCACAACAGACAATAGAGTAGATGGCTCATGGTCTGTGTTGTAGCCCCACATTGGCATTGCTCCCCAGAAGGTGTTTGGCCACAACGTGGCAAATGTTGTTTGTAGCGGCCTATGTGTGTCAGCCATCACTAAATTGCTTTCTATGTATTTAAAAATGTAGTTATTTTCCCAAAAACCCCCCCCCCCCACATACTTAGGCAATTTAAATCCGCCTTTTACTTTAATTGTATTTCCTTTATCTTGTAGAACAAAAGGCCACACAGCTGCTTTAAACAGTGGTTGTTGGCATCCACATATCCGAGAAGAATTCCTAACTTGTTCCCAAGATGGAACTTTAAGGCTTTGGCTTACGGAGAACCCAAAACAGCATAAAGCAGTAATTAAACCCAGACAACGAGGTGGTTTGAAAATAAGCCCAAATTCGTGCGCTTTTTCTAGAGACGGTAACACCGTCGCTTGTGGCTGCTACGATGGTTCAATACAGATGTGGGATCATAGGAAAAATTTCGTAAACACAAGCTGTATAGTACGGGATGCTCATCAAAATCAAACTGAAATGACCAGTATTGCTTTCTCATACCTGGGCACCTATTTCGCTAGTCGTGCCAACGATGAAACCTTAAAGTTGTGGGATTTAAGAAACTTTAAAAATCCCTTAAACGTTTTTGACAAATTGTTTTCTCGATATGAGCAAACCGACTGCAACTTCAGTCCGGACGACTCGATGGTGTTTACGGGGGTATCTCTAGAAAGAAATCAAAAGGAGGGTAAATTGATATTCTATAATACCAAAACATTTGAGGAGGCTTCACATATTAATGTGACAGAGTCTCATATTATTAAAGCTATTTGGCATGCAAAATTGAATCAAATGTTTGTGGGATGTGGTAACGGTGTTGTTAAGTGTTACTACGATAATAAGAGGAGTTTGCGTGGCGCCAAGCTCTGTATTGTGAAAACTCATCGTAAGAAGCAGTCAATGGAAGTCGTCAGCTCCCAGCAGATCATCACGCCTCATGCATTGCCTTTATTCAGACAAGAAAAACTAAGAACCAGTAAGAAAAGAATGGAGAAAGATAGGTTGGATCCTTTAAAATCGAGACGACCAGATTTGCCAATAACATCTGGACAAGGGGGTAGAGTTGCAGCATCAGGTAGCACTCTCAGTTCGTTTGTAATAAGAAATCTGGGACTAAGCAAAAGGGTAAACGATGAACAGGATCCAAGAGAGGCCATTTTGAAATATGCCAAGGATGCCGAAGAGAATCCATTCTGGGTGGCACCGGCTTACAAGAAGACTCAACCATTGCCAATTTTTCAAGACGGGGATGAGGGTCCTTCCGATGCTAAAAAACAAAAGACAACTGAAAGTTAATGTATTATAGGTTTAAATAGCTTTACTTTAAGTGTAAATAATGTTAGTGTATAATAAAATGTGGTATATGATTTATAGCGTAAATTATTTGAACCAGAGTCCAATGTTAAGGTAGATATAATGCTTTTGGTAGCCCCAAGAAACGCACCGCAAGAAACGCGACAGCGAAACTGTCCCTTTACGCCAGTATCATGTGAGCGAGAGATACCTCTCCCGCTGCAATACAGCATGGAACTACCTCTTACTAAAATTGGACCTGTGTGTGTTGGAATAAGTGACGATCTATTCGCCATTCTTGAGGTAAGTGTGTAGCTAGTGGCCCGTTAAAGTATGTGTTAAGAAGGGCAATGCATCTGCTTGATAAGCACATAATGGCCTTAATTGCACTCTCTCATGCTGTAAAAAAGCAAGGGTGCTCAATTGTATTTTGTAATTAAGCTGTCTGTTTATAAATTTCATACATGGAAATGTCAAGGTAATTTTTGAATTGGAACTTGTATTTCAACTTAGCGAGTAGTCGAGTTTTCATCAAAATCGGTTCGAATCAACCAGTTCCTTAATTTCATATATTATGTACCTACTTAAAAATAAGTACTTAAATATAAACTCGCACTCATGTGCCTACTCACAACATTTTCCAATTATAAGTTTTATGTGACATTTTCTCGGCTGTTGATGAACGACGCTTGTGGAATGTTTCAAGGCACTACACACGCTATTAAAAAGTATCGTTTTACGGACAAGGTTGATACCAGTCTTAGCATATATTTTTTTCAATATTTTGTATCAGCAATAAATTTCTCCCCCCCCCCCCCCACTGTTTACATTAAATGTTTATTAAAAATTCTGGCTGAATTGTTCAGTAGTTTATAGAAGGATTTGTTGTTTTTAATTGCTGTGAATATAAAACTTAAAGAAATATTTTATAAATTTAATTATTAAGTTTTATATTGTATGTTAAACAATACTTTTTTATTGAAAATTATTGTTGAATAATCGCTATTAAAAAGTATTGTTTTACGGACAAGGTTGATATCAGTTTTAGCATTTTTTCCAATATTTTGTATCAGCAATAAATTTCTCCCTTCTTACTGTTTACATTAAATGTTTATTAAAAATGCTGGCTGAATTGTTTAGTAGTTTGTAGAAGGATTTGCTGTTTTTTAATTGCTGTAAATATAAAACTTAAATGTTTTATAAATTTAATTATTAAGTTATATAAGAAAGTATATCTGTCATCTTTGACTTTAAGGCTTAATGTTCTCTGTGTTGAAGAAATGTCACTTTTTTTCAGGTTTTTGTTAAATTGAAATATATTATTTGTAAATGGTGGAATTCATACGAAGTATTTATATACCAGGCCACTTAGGCCATGAGAAATTGGCTGGATATAATTTATTCTGATAATTTATAAGTATTTAAAGGTATGTCCCAATTTTAAATATCCCTCCAATTTTTTTACGACCTATTGGTAGGGTCTTGTTCTCTATTCAATTGGTAGGGTCTTGTCTGTATGTTCTGGATGTGCACGGTCATGATGGCAGAGTTGTACAGGCATCTCACCACCTCATGTTCCGGCAGTCCTGAGCAGACCTGGCATCAACCAGGTCGACTGACGGAACTGCTATGATCTGTAAGGAATCCTGAAAACCCATGTTTCAATGGAGTCTGAAAGCCTTCACGTACTCTACCAACGCTTGGCACAAAGGCTCCTTCATAAATACGGGGCTGATATCTTTCATAAATATAAAATATATAAAAATCTTCATATATTTGACAGTTTGCTTTCCCGTTTTGTGTCGTGCCGTATCCAAAAATGAAGCTTCTCCTAATCGTCAAGTAACGTCAATGTGTGTCATTGATGTTATTGGTGGAATAGCATGCATTCAAATAATGCCGCCATATTTTCTGTCTACTATTTGACTATTTGTGTTTAGCGGAATAAACATTTGAAAGAATTTTCATACATTTTTCGTTCCACTTTTCCACACAAAACTTTACTGATATAGTAAACTTTTCCACATACCAGTTTATTGAGTTATTCAATATGCCTTATCACAGATGCTTATCAGGTTGCTTAAGTAAGCGAGGAACTATGCTATTACACACATTCACAAATTGTGAGAAAAGACTTCGAAAATGGCTGCATCAAATTCATTGTGGTCTACTGAAAAAATCTAATACAGCGATTTCGACAATACCTGTAGGTATTTCATTAAATTATTGCAGTAATATATAAACTGTTAAACTTTTATTTTTCTGTGCTCAATCTAGTATGTAAATATTATTAACCTTGAAACAGTTTATCATCATAGATCTTTTCCAATTTCAGACAAATTACCGTCTATACCATCTGTATCCGTGACCATAACATTAATGAATCTAAGTGCTGATGTAGAAACCCCAAGAGTGTGGAGATCTTCAGGTAATATATTTTATATCAACACAATTATCATAGATCATAATCACAAGCCTCAATGTAGTCTTATAAAGAGAACTCAAACAAAAAAAATTACATGTAGCTTTGACTTGCACACATTTTTTAACTGGAACACATTACGTTATGAACTTCTAATACTACTAAGTATAAAATTCTAATGGTGATATCACAAATTTCTTACTGTACACTTAAATACTGATTAAAACATGCTATTTATTTACAACAATATTTTTATTTCCTTATATCAAGGACCACCTACACCTTCTTCGGACTTCAATGCAGCGGAACAATTGGAGGGAACATTGCAGTGTACAGGTAATAGTCATGTTAAAGACTAATGTTACTTAATTTTGTATTTGTATTGTCACAGCAAAAAGTATCTATAACCTATATCAATGGCAGACCGTGCAGATATTTGCTAAAACCTTACATCTAAATACACTGTGATAGTGTACATGCATGTCATAATAAAAATCAAAGTATTATAAAGTATATATACTTATCCAGATGTGGACTATCCCTTCTACATCTTATTTCAACTTTCAGGGGAAGTACCAACTGGAAAATTGTTCTGCTGTTTAGCGTTGAAGTTTTAATGCTAATGTAGTTCCAAAGTACTCATACTGATTTACAGCTATTCCTACAAAACTGTTTTTACTAAGTTTTGAAAACAGTAGAAATGTCTTCTGCATGTAATTGTTGTGTTAAGCAGTTGAATTGTGGCATGCAGAAAAAGCTCAGTTTTAGTGTGATACTAGATACATAAGATTCCTTTTGCGTGGGTAGGTAAAGGAATATGTTTTAAATACTAATTACAACACATTATGATGCTGAGCATGTTTCGTTGCTTTTGTTTTTTATACATACATTTTCCAATAGGACTGGCAATTTTTATGTAATAATAACCCAATTAATTATTAATAGCATGCAATGTTATGATAACATGTCATGTATTTTAAATATGTTCTTAAAACGTTTTAATTATCTTAGAAATTAAAATTTCTTTAGTATGTTAGACATAACCAAAGCTCAGCAAAATTATTTTTTGATATTTTTTCTTTTACCAAATAACAATTTCATCATATTTTTTATAAGGTCTAGTATCTAATGGCAAAAACTAAAATATAAAAACTAGTAGATAAAAGAATAGAACAAATTCTACAGTATCTTCCCTAAAGCGCAAAATATTCAGTAAATAATTAATTTGTTGTGAATCGTTTCAATTTATTTGAATTTATTTCAGATGGTTAGCAAACATGTTATGCGATGAGAAGAATATAAGAAATGAAAGAAGGATAACTGAAAAGAGAAGAATAAATGACCTTCGAAGACTTATGCTTTAAATCTATGAAAAGAAATCTTCGGGACGTGTCAACAGCAAGCTCACCACACAGTATGAAATTAATGTGTAACTTGAACAAATATAAAAAATAATAAAATTTATATTAGTTTGCTTTATAACTTTTATTTATTATATATATATCATTATAAACAATTGGTATGTACCCTACCTTCTTAATATGAAAGGCATTATACCATCATCCTTTGGCCCATAAATGTAGAAGAAAAATTAACGTCCTGTTCAATTGTGTCCTGGTATCGGGAATGACTTATCGTAAGTAAGGCGGGATGTGTCTGAATACGCAGTATTACTACTGTAATTCATAGGCTATGGTATTACTATATAGTTTATGTCACTGTGTGAATGTGATTCTTATTATCTTGTGAGATCTACAGTGCCGTCTTGTTGACAGTTCTGTCAAAGTTCCAGTGGCAGTCATTCGTTAATTCTTTATGTATTGTATGACTACATGTAATAAAATATGACCATAATGTATTTAACGGAGGATAAGTTACGGAAACAAAATCGTGCAAAAAAATTGGCAGCCTTTTTTGGTGGTGGGGTTAGGGTACTACATGTTAATAAATCACAAATTTACAAAATATTTTGTTAAAAATGTGCAAAGAGGTAAAAACATAAAAATATCGGCATACTCCAGAATATTGTTTTTTTTTTCCTCTAATAGTGGACGGTGATGTTTCTGAATAATATACTTGTTTATATATCTTTTGTATGTATATGTGTTTTTGTGTAGCCGATTTATTATGATTCCTGCAACCTAAATGGAGAATGAAACTAGCTTTTAGCCCACTGCTTTGACATGATATGTCACAAAAAAAATATAAAAAACTAAAAACATGCTTTTATTGCACATCATACTAATTATATAAGAGGTGTCAGCGCTTTCAAAAATAATAGGACATTGATTTTAACGGTATAAAACGCGGTGACGCCATAAACCACTTCGACAGGAACGAAAATTTTAATCAATTAAGGTGTAAAGAAATTTTTAGAAGTACGTTTGTGTTATTGATGGAGAACCATGCTACTAATGACACGCGTGGGCAGTAACCCCACCTTGAGTAGGGCACAACAACCATATAATACAGCCCTCGTTAAATTGTTTTTAAAGCTTGTCTGATAGTGACGAAATGTATTAGCCGAGTGCTCGAAGAGTAAAAAGGTACGCATACGCATTGTATTGTAACCGATACTTGAGAAGTGTACAAAGTTTAAATTACACGTGACCATTTAAAACGAGTCAGAATCAAGTCCAAAGGATTATTAACAGACAAAAATTGGAATTTGAAAAAAATCTAACTCTTAATTCTTTAGTATGTATCTTTATCAATTTAAGTATTATAATCTTAATAAAGAAAACCGAAAGAAAAGAACTAAAAAATTACAGAATAAATTAAATCATTTTAAAGTACACAAGAAACGTAGTATACTGTACATTTTTCGCGTGGTCACAGTTAAGACTCCAATCAAAGCTGTTCCTTTTGTTGCAAAAAAAAAAACAATTTATAACAAATTGAAAATTTCGACTTCTAGTAGTATAATATATATATAAATAGCTTATATATATATTATTTTTGAAAATGATTTATTGATCAAATTTCGGGACCGACATCGATATTTCGATCGAATTCGGCAAAATATAAGGCACGGTTTTTTTTCGCGATTTTGATATTGATCCCATAAAGAAGGCTGCTCCATATGACAGTATGACGCTCTTAATATAGTGTTTCGCCAGTTCTTATAGCCTGTATATATTGATTACATACCAGGCTGATTGATAACTGGCCGCAACGACGAACTTAAAAAAAAAGATATGGAAACAAAATTTATTACATTATATTCTATCGTCTTTTAGAGAATATTACACCAAATTTGAATTTATTCGAACTGATAGAATTTGTACGAGATGACCTAGAATTTTCTCTGCCGTAAACTTTCTCAACAATGAAAAGAATCGTTTCTTTCGTGCGGTGATAAAATCTTAAATTTTAAAAGGGAAGACAATAATCCCGATTGAGGTCAAGCTATACAATGCTTTAGATAATACTGCTCCTGCATTGAGTACAATTCACACCTGGGTAACTGATTTTAAACGTGGGAGGCAAAACTGCGAAGACGCCAACAAGTCTGGCCGTCCAAATGAAGTCACAAATCCGGACATGATCAAAAAGATTTAAAAATCGTTTTGAATGATCTTGATGATGGTAAGCATTTTCCCTGAATGTGTTTTAAACATTTTACACCGACATTTGCGAATGAAAAAGCTTTGCGCGTGATGGGTGCCGCATGTGCTCACTGTTAACCAAAAGCAACGTTGGGTGGACGATTCGTCGGAGTGTTTGGCGCTGTTTAAGCGTGATACTAACGTGTTTTTGCGGCGTTATGTGACAGTAGATGAAATATGGATACATCATTATACTCCTGAAACAAAAGAACAATCTGAGCAATGGACCGCGGATAGAAAAAACGGTTTTGTGGGCCGGAAAAGTGACAGCGACTATTTCTTGGGATGGTCGAGGGATTATTTTAGTTTATTAATTGCAAAGAGAAAAACCAATAAATGGAGAGTATTATGAAAAGTTGCTGCAAAAATTTAGTAAAGGAATCCGAAAGAAACGGCTTCATTTAGCAAAAAAGAAAGTTTTATTCCACGACGACAAAGCACCTGTACGCTCGTCAAGGGTTGCAGTTGCCAAGCTCCATGACTTGCGGTTCGAATTGTTACCGTATCCCCCCTATTCCCTAGATCTGGCCCCGTTCGACTTCCACTTACTCCCGAATCAAATGATCTGTTTGTTTAGGGCATGAAGGTTGGTGTCATTTACGCCGGCATGGAAGACTGTACTCTCACAGCCTGCTCCACGACATTCCCTCACCTTCACAGACAGTTCTTCGGCCAACTTGTTGAGTTGTGTCTTGATCCTCGGACTGCGGGTGCAGGCCTAGAGTTACCTCATCTGACGTTTCCTCTGCAGGTCCGACAGTAGGCTCGGGGGGAGCTCACCCCGCCTGCGCGCTGTCACCGGTACGACGGTGGTCGCCGCCGCCCGCGCCTCTCGGATTTTTTCCCTGAAGCGGCAAGCGGCGGCCTCCACCTCGTCCGGGGTAGACAGCTGCCAGGCGTTGGTGAACTCGACTAGGATATCCTGATGGACGGCCCAGTCGATCCTCTCTCTGGTCCGCACTTCTTCCCTAAGGATTGCTCCGGGATCAAGTGTAACGAGGATGAGTAGGTGTTGAGTGTTGAGGTCGTACTGGACCTCGATGTTGAAGGTGGCCTTGAGGTTCTGGTGTAGTGTGATGTCCAGAACGTCCGGGGTGCGCAGGTTATCCGTAGGCACGTTACCCACGTGCCACGGTGGTCCTTGCACCCTGTAGCCGCACTTTTCCGAATTCGTCTGCAGCCTGACGCCAGCGCTCTTCGCGACGGCCGATCCCCAAGCTGGATGCTTGGAGTTCAGGTCGCCGCCAGCGCAGGTGGGGTATCGATGTCTGTGGTGTTGGAGTCATTGTCTGATGGCCATACCTCTGGCTCTGGCATCCCTGAGGAAGATTTTACACCTTCGGTCGTTGGCGGAGTGCGGGCCCTTGCAGCTGGCTCAGGTCGGGGTGGCTCCTCTCGGCAGCGGGCAGTCCCCGACAGCATGGACGCCTCCGCAGCGGACGCACCTAATCTCCCGGTGGCACTGCGCAGAAGAATGTCCGAAGAGCTGATATCGGTGACACTGAGCTGGTCCCTGTCTGCCCTTCCACCCCTCTACGACTACTCCGGGCCTGCAGAGGAGCTCTTTCACCTCGTAGAAGCGTCCGAGCTTCTCGCTGTTCAGGCGGTCCAGCTGCGCGTGGTACAGACAGCCGGATCACCCCTCGGTATGTGCCGTACGAAGCGCAAAACTCCTTCCGTTCACCCTCCGTGGGGATCAGGGATCTAATGACCACCGTGCGTTCCTACTTTTTTCTCGGCATCGCTAGGTAGGAGTGGTTCCGACGATTGGACTGTCCTCTGTCGAACTCGCTGTTCACTCCCCGGACCTTTCTTCAAAAAGGTCAGTAGTATGTTGCGCGGTGCGGCTTCGGATCTCTTGATGTATGTTGATCTCTCATGTGCTCAATATATAATAAACTATACACTCGCATACAAAAAGCGCTTTGGCTCAGCCCGAGTTCCGAACACGGCACGGAATAACAACTATTCCAGACCGCGTTCTGAACAAGGACGTGAGGGCTGGGGCGCAAGCGGGACGGCACTAGAGAGACAGCATGCGTGTCCGAGTGCGTAAGAAGGTCCGTGTCCTGAGACTGCGAAAAAAACTGTCATTGAGACTACTCCTGGTCATCTTCGCAGATGATCTGGGAGACAACTATCCCTTCGGTGGCGAGACCGCAAGAGGTTTGCCATAGTGGCTTTTGGGCTCAGGGGGGAATGTAGGCATGTTTAGGGCCTGTGTGTTGTGTGGTGTGTTGTGACTGTGGTGAGTAGTGATAGGGTGTGTTATGCATGCGCATGTGTGATCCTCGTCCGGATCGCAGGACTCGCAGTCCCTAGTCCGCTTGGTGGATCACAGGGGGAGGGGGGGAGTTCACATGGATACGGTCTTCCTTCAGATGTTCGCGTGTGCAGCGGGGCCAGGTCGCGTAGATGAGCATGCGGTCCATTGTCTGCCCTATTGAACATAGCGCTCGACAATCGAACCACAAATTCATCCAGCGACTCTATCCGCAAGTCACGCGCGATCACGTCGTTACGGACGTAGCAACCTGCTCCCTTGATGAACCGTAGGAATATGTTTTGCTGGGCTTGCAGCGTTTCCGCCGGGCCTGGGAGATTAGCGCGTATCATGCGGAAGCGGCGTAAGTGAGGCGTGACCGGATGTATCTTCTCATTGAGAATGTAGTCGAACGTCGTGAACGTGTCGTGAAACGTCTTGTTATTGAGACTCACTGCTGGTCTTCTCCACAGAAACTGTGGGGGGTTACGGGCATCGAG
>JAFELO010000217.1:134377-182501 GCA_017140195.1 Eumaeus atala | reverse complement strand
GTGCAGGTACCAGCCGGCCATCATACCTGATGAAGCATTGTTCAATGTTCTGATTTGAATGTTACTCATTACAGTAAAAGTAATTTTACGAATTTCGCTGCCGTTTATTTAATTATCTAACTAGCCTTAATTTTCGGAATATTTACGCCGGGATGGCGAAAGTCTTATATCTTTTTCAAATAGGACACCAGCAGTACACACATTAAGTTAATAATACAATGTGAGTAGTAAATTCTTGGGGTACTTTAAATAACTTGTGACATTAGGACATCTGTCACATTGGTCCACCCGTGGCCACGTTTGCTGTAAACGTTCTGAAACGTCGGACTAATTAATATACCACAATAAAATTCGTAAAAGTAGTTTTATTGATATGTTTCATTAATTTCTTTTTAAGTGAGGGAGGTAAAGGAGCAGTCGGACGCCTTTTGTTGAATACGATGATCATCAGTGCAGGCAGGGCCAAGCATTGCTGGTGGGGTCGCGGTTGTGTGCTGCCGCGTTACGTGAAGGAACACCTGGGGCTAAGTGGGTAGGGGGAGCGCCTTTCAGCTTTCGAGTCCCACATACCCCCCTCGCTAACCTGGGGACATGCCTGAATGCATTCCCCAGCGTCAAAAAGAGCACGACTAAGCATAGGAGTTGTTCTTTTTACCTCCAACTTCCCCAATATGCAAGGGTAATCCAAAAAATGCGATTATTTTACGATGGTGTTATATGTTATATTCTTGCCAAACCGCTTTCATTGCAGGGGCCCAATTCGTGCGATTTTGTAGGGGCCACTGGCACCTTCTTATCCATTGGTGGAGAAGAATGACAAATGGTGGGCCCCCACGCATCTACACAACAACTATTTGCATATCTATGGGCATCGATAGTTACGAAAAGGTTCCTACTGCTAGTTAACCCCCTTACAATATAAAACATTAACTACACTTGACAAGTTTTCCCTAATAAAGGATGTCCATTGGAATCGTTTTCATAGTTGATACTCGATATTCCGCCACACGTTCCTTTTTCTTAAGGTGATCTTTTTTTATAGAATAGGGGGACAAACGTGAAATCTGAGCCTTTTTACGACTACCAACGCCCATGAGCATCCACATAATTACTATGCCGACGACTGCTACTCACAAACCGCACGAAACGCGACAGTGAAAAGAATCACTTTACGGCCGTATTATGTGAGCGAGAGGTACCTCCCCGCTCGTGCCGGACCAATTCCGTACATAGTACATGACACTACCTCCTCCGAAAATCTCATTCCTGATACCAAATCTTAATTTGAGGTAATTTAAAAGATACAGGCATAACCCACCCAACCTTACGTAAGTACTTACCAATTAAATAGGGACCGATGCGAGACCAAGGTTTATCGTAGAGAGGGTCAAACATCTCAAAGGGATCGGAAATGCGCGCCTTGTACTGGTACCACACGGATATGTAGAGGGTAGTAATCCATGACGAGACCATCACAAGAACAACGGATGCCATAGCAAATCGAACGTGTCTGCAATTAAATTAACTATCATTAACATAACGATATTAAAAAAAAATTACTAAAACTCCATTTTGCCTGAAAAGTACACATTACAGCCACCGTCTAGGGCGACGGTCTAGACAAATGGACCCCGTAGACTTGTATCGTATCCTAGTCAAGTAACGTGTGATGCTTGATTTTGAACGACGATGATGTTTTCAACGAATCATTGGATTATTACCGATTCCAATCGACTAATTTGGTGATTAATAATTATATTATAAACCATATTACCACCAGTTATAATAAGGCTACTAAAATACCTACCCTCTGAATGTTTGTTGACACTGAACTGAAGAGCCAGCCAGGAAGAGTCTTTCTATGTTAAAGAGTCGAGCATTTAAGTTCCTTATAGTAAGTAATTAATATCGGTTTAACTAAAATTCGTTAATATATGAAGAGAACGTGCGACCACAATTTAATTAGATAAAGTCGTATATACTTACTTTACAGATATAAGCAGTAATATAATACCGACAACATAGAACTGTGTGTCGTTAGCCATGTACCAAGACCATACCATGCACATCTCCCTCTGCGGGAACAGGTTGCTGATGTACAACAAGTTCCTCCACCAGTACTTGTCGCAGTTGATGTGGTCGAAGATCGCAGGCTCGAATACAGTGTGGTCATGAGTGACCCGCAGGGCGAGTTCGTTGACGCCGATTACGAACGCATATGCCGGCGTCAACCTCGAAACTCGATAGAAAAACAGAACGAGGAATGACTTCGTCGTTCTGAACACTTCTTGTATCGACAATCCCGTGGGTTTCGGTTTGTCCAGCAGATCCTCGTAGAAGACTTCCTGATTTATAACCGGTACACTCGCGGAGAGCGCGGGGTTGGAATATCCGTTCATGTTTTTGTTGATGTCCTTATTTTTGTCATTTTCAACTTGTTGGTTGCGCATTTGTTTCTCTGCTTTCTTGTCCTCGGACCTTAGGAATAATACTGTGACAAGAAGTCCGCTGTAAAAAAGATGTATTAAGTAGACTGTTCTATAAACAATTGGAATGTGATATATGTGTCTGAAAAATGCCATATTTGAAATGATTTAAAGGATAAACTTTGTGCCTCCTCTCACTACTACACATTGAACATTTATACTCGAAGTGGTTAGTTCTACAAAAAAGTCTATTTAGTTAAACTTAATATAATGTTAATTATGTTAAAACTTAGCTTCAAATTATAATCAAGCTGAAATAAGCGTTGCCATTGTTTGTCACTTTTCAAACATTCAAATAAAATAATTTGAATAATTAATAAATGAAATTAATATTTCAGAGGCCTTTTTTTGCGAAACAATATGAGTGTGCACTAAATGATATGAGAGTCCAATAATAGAGAAGCAGTTGCAATTTTATCTGAAAATTACAGGCGATGAGCTTATTCTATTGAAACAGTCACGCTAAATACGAGAACTGTCTGTAATAATATTACCTTATGAAGAAGAATGTATCGACGCAGTAAGAGGCATTGCCGACGGACTGGTACAGGAAGTTCCTCTCCGTCACAACTCGCATGGTCTTGTTGTCCGACACATAGAATATCGTCAGGTACGTGTGCACCATTATCACCCACGACACCGACATGAATCTGAAATAGAACATTATATTTAAACAACGAAAAGACAGGTTCTTGCTACACAAATCATATAATGTTTGTATAATATGTTTCTTATCAGCCCTTATCGGTCCACTGCTGGACATAGGTCTCTCTCAATGAACGCCAAGACGACCGACCTCCTGCTACACGCATTAATCCCGGACCAGCTACTGCACGGAGATCGCCTTTCCACCTGGTGAAGGGTCTACCGACACTTCGTTTTCCTAAATGCGGCCTCCACTCCAGAACCTTACTGGCCCATCTCGTTGCTCGTTTCCCTTCTTACTATAAACATACTATGTTTATATAAACTGGCAATCACCCCTTTCGCCAGTGAATAACACCCGCAGGATTGTTAGCTGAACAAAATTACGTATACGCTAAAACTTTGTCGGGAATCGTTTTATCGATTGTTGAAAACCACATGAAAATCCGTTTAGTAAATTTCGAGAATGTTTTATACGCGTAGTATGCGAGGACAAGAGAATTTGTAAAACCTCCAGTGCTCATACTGATGTTTCGTCAATGTAATGATTGATGTTAGCGAGGGTCGTACCAATCGAGAGTCATTATCAGAATTCGGGAACTCCGAACAAGAAGTTTGATGAAAAAGTTTAGAATAATCTTATGTCACGGGCAGATGATATAATCTGATAAGATGTTGGGCGAAAAATAACTATGACGGAGCAAAATATGTTAAATAACATAAGAGGCGGCTGAAAATATGTTTTTAAAGGATACATATTCTGTTAAAGTCTTTAAGGGGTCGACAGAAGCGATTTTTTTCCCACGATCCCCGAAGAGACGGGAGAAGGAGTGTCGATTGGTTGCACTCACGGTTCATGAGATAACAATCCCCCCCCCTGGCCTAAGCGCCTAAGAGGAGACATTTTACAACAAAATCTTAATCAACAATTCTACAAAGTACAACAATGTAACAATAAAGTGTGGGAATAATTTCGGAAACCTGGAAATGACATTCGGCAAACCTGAGGTGCGTCTGGGGTGTCCGGACATAACCACAATGCCCAGTGTGGTTTATCCGTAACATAAACACTCATGGCCCAAATACAGGCCGTTGATGACACACATTCATTCATATGTCGCACTCAATTAATTCTTATTTTAAAGGCGAGTAATTCATGTTTATATGCTAAGGTAATGCCTAATGTTGTATATATTGTTATATGCTAAGGTAATGAATAATGTTGTACATATTGTAATATGCTAAGGCAATGCCTAATGTTGTATATATTGTTATATGCTAAGGTAATGCCTAATGTTGTATATATTGTTATATGCTAAGGTAATGCCTAATGTTGGATGTTCTCATCCTCTCTTGGTGTATAAATGTTAGTAACATGAAATACCAAGATACCATTTTTTTCACAAACGTATGGTGGCTAGCGTTTAACATCATCACAATATTTTTGCTAAGTACTGTTTTTTATTTTCCACTTTTTCGGAATAATTGTGTTAACCGGCACTTATACATTTTTATTCTATAGTCTTGGTATTAAAGCACTGCTATCACTCGATGTGAGAATATCAAGTGTCGCTATACTTTTCCTTTTGACAGGTGTAACTTATGCTGAATTACCTCTTAAAAATAGTACGATCTAAGCGACATCAAACTACATGACACAACGTTGAATCACGTGCCTAAAAGTAACAAGTAATACTTTTTATATAGAATTTATTTTTTCCACTTTCGAGCCATTGCCGTTCACCGATGTTTGCTGCAGCAAACATTAAAATTATGTAATTTTTTCTAAAATTTCTGACTTTAGACGGATCTTCTGAACAATCTGGTTTTTGTCGCCTTTAACCTTTGTCCTTTTAACCGCCCATATCATCTCGATGTACTAAATACATTAATTTTGATGTGCAAGCAATCGACAAAACGTTGAGATAATATTGCTTTTTATAGATTAAGGGGGAAAACGAGAATTCGAAGCCTTTCGACGACTACCGAGCATTCGCATGAATGTTGGCTACCGGCTACTCACAAACCGCACGAAACGCGACAGGGACGCTGTCACTTTACGCCGTCATCGACTCAGCGATAAGTACTTCCCCGGTTGTGCTGGCCCATTTCCATTGCGTAGGAGTATGCACCATGCATGGCACTGCCACCTTCTATGCAGCATGGCACTACCTCTTCCTAAAATCCCGGCTTTGTATTCACCATCGTTTTCGATATAGTTTGTTCTGCAAGAATACGTACGAGGTAATTTCGTCGCTCCTCATGACTCTAATTTTACCAACGGTACGGATCACGGCAGCTTAGCTGTCATGATGCCGCGAAAAATGTACTGGCAAATAATTCTTCCTTTGGCCTTTATTGAAACGGCATCCTCTTCAAAATGTTACATAGTTTACACTTAATTCATTAGTTTAGTCTCTATCAGAATTACACAATAGACATAGTAGAGATAGATAAGAATTTACTCTCATCATTTTTCCCTAACGCTCCCAAAGAGACATAGCTTCAAAAAGCTATTAAAAAGCCATTAAAGACATTATTATTGCTTTAAATAAAAGTAAATTTTTAAGTTTGGGCGATCAAACCGTCACGAAAATCCGATGCCCAACAATTATTTTGTATTTGTATTGGCAATAGTCAACATTTTAGTTTTTTAAATAAAGATTAATGTGTTACAATAAAACTTTCAATATTAAATACCTTTTTTTTCCAACAAACGTGAGTTAAGGCGAAATATAACATTTTTAAACAGATTTTTGTCTTGTTGCCTCAAATATGTATACCCTCTGAAGCGTGTACACTAGCAATTTTTTTTCATATATGAAGTCTGTTTAAACATAAAGACAAGAAAATACGGATAATTCTTGATACCGGTGTTCATTTCTCTTTTATCTGTCATAATGAGCAAAATATTGACAAACAACAAATGGTGAAACGTGAACTATATAAATCAGTGGTAATTTGCTAAAGTGTTATTAGACAACTGTTAGTGATGTAGTGATGAAAGAAGGTTCTTATCAATGTTGTAACTAACTATAATCGAGCTTATTGATTTTGTTATGAAAGATTGATTTAGTATTTAATCGATTTATAGATCGTAACCAGATAATTGTAATGCTTTTAATGGTATTGAGTTATAACAATATATTTTGTTTTTTTTTTCAGTATATATTCGCAGTGCTTCACGTAACATGGTAAATTATCATTGATATACAAAATAAAAGAAATATGAATTTTACCTTCGCCCCGGTAAACATTACTCCTTACAATGACACATCAAAATCTGTTGGGACAGCCGGTTGTCAACAATTTCTGCAGTCAAATAAGAATTTACTGTGATATTATTTTTTTACATTTTGGTTACATAATCAAAATTTTCATAATGATCAAAACGTTTTATAAAATACTATAAAGTATTAGTAAAATAATTTTTCAAATCAGTCCAGTAGCTTCGGACTCTATTCAATGCAAACGAACAAACAAACAAACAATCAAATGTTTCCTCTTTATAATGTTAGTACATATCTATAGATAAAATGTATTTTACGAATAAGGATATTAAAATAAAATTTTAAAGGATTTTATAGAGGTTTATTAAGTATTTTACGATCCCGACGTTTCGGAAGCCTTACAGCTTCGGTCGAGGGTGGACTGAGATGCCATTATATCTTTGTCAAAAAGGTCAATAAACATAGAGCTTTTATTTGTCTACTTCTACTTCTTACTTCCTTCCGAGTGAGATGCCATTATATCTTTGTCAAAAAATCAACGAACATAGAGCTTTTATTTGTCACTTCCTTCTGTCTCACCCTTGTGGTGTCACTGAAAATTGGTGCCGGTGAACGTAGATTCTCCGACGTATGCCGACTGACATCCTTTTCAGTGCCTCTCACATTACATCACTCTGCACTGATAATATTAGTTACGTACCTAATTAATTCGTTTTTTATTCCTTCTTTTTTCCATTTATAAATAATTTGTATTCCAGGTACCTTAGTTGTTGCTTTTTAATGTGTATTGTGAAGCACTGAATAAATTTACTTATATTTCAATTTCTATATGAAACAACGCCACGTTAAAAACTCTGCAGGTTGTGAACACACTGAGGGTTGGCCTCTGTCATTACTTTACATTTGGTAAAGCACAAAACCTCGCGAAAGAATACAGATTCCGTCCTAGAGTGATCCGTGAGTCTGTTGAAATTAAAAACATCCAAACTTCAATGGAGAAGATAATAACAGGGTCCCCAGTCACAAACAATATCAAATCAAAATCTATTATGTTTCGATTTTGATTGGGTATAACCCAATCAAAATCGGCTGCATGGTACAATAAGCACTTTCTGCGTTAATCAGAAAAGCTAATTAATTATGTAAAACCTTTGGGTACTTTTAAAAACTTATGACTACAGGACATTTGTCATCTCAGTCCACCTGTAGCTGTAAATCTTCTGAAACGTCGGGGTCGTAAAATATTCAGTATTTATTTATTAATCATAATATTTACATTCGCGTAAACCTAAGAAATAAGAATATTACAGAATTGTGTGTTCGCAGTAAGTGATGTTACCTCATTCCGTGCAGGCACGTAAGCGCTCCGTCGCTCGGCTGCTGCGTGCTGAGGATGGAGCGGCCGTTGGAGAGGATCGAGAAGGACAGCAGCACCTCCGACCACGTGCCTGGCAAAATAATTGCACATCAAATACGACATACTGTAAATTTTATACTAAGCTAATAATAATATTTCTGGACTAATCACTCCATGTTCGTCAAGAACCATACTAGCAGATCCGTATGGAGATACAAAATTTTG
This sequence comes from Eumaeus atala, assembly GCA_017140195.1. Lineage (NCBI taxonomy): Eukaryota > Metazoa > Arthropoda > Insecta > Lepidoptera > Lycaenidae > Eumaeus > Eumaeus atala. The sequence goes on along the minus strand of JAFELO010000217.1, from coordinate 174,558 downwards.
GTACCATCATATATGTTGCAAAAGCATATTAAAATTTTTAAATTAAATTTGGATTAAAGAACAGACAGTTATGTGCTGTTTCTTTTTATAGAATACGGGGACAAAAGAGCAAGCGGCGCCGTTTTAAGACAACCGCCGCCTATGGACAGCCACTTAATTACTATATCGATGCGTTGCCCTCCTTACTTAAATGTACCACCTGCTAATCACAAACCGCACGAAACGCGAGACCGAAGATGTCACTTTACGGCGTTATTATGTGAGCGAGAGGTACCTCCCCTGTCGTGCCGGCCCAAATCCGTTCCATAGGCGGCTGTAGTGTCATTCACTATGCGTGGCACTAGCCCCTCCTATGCAGCATGGCACTACCTCTTCCAAAAATGACTATTATGATGATGGCACATGTAATTTATAAATCGAATGAACATAAAACCAAGGCGATGATCACATTCGGTCCGACAAACAGCATATCACGCTCATATCACGCTCATATCACGCTCATATCGCGCTCATATCGTTACTTTTTTACGACTTTGCGCCTCAAAATACAAAAGATAAGATGATGAAGGCTGCGGAGACAATTCTGCAAGCTGAATCGTAACACGCATGTTCCATTAGAGTAATTGAATTCTTAAGAATTTATTATATTAAAGGAACAATCCTTGACAACTTTTGGTAATTGTTTCTGAGAATTCGCTTTGTTAAGTGGGCCCATAATGGAACTGATTTTATTGTATATTTAATTGAAGAATAAGGCTTTTCTAAATGTAAAAAAAGATCTACACCCGATAAGAACACAAATAACACACATTAATTGGCGGTTAAGAAACAATTGAAGCTTGTTAATTATTACAAGCATAGCACAGCCATGGAGAAGGTTTTTGGCGCCTTCAGAAAATATATCAAGAATTTGTCGGATACTACAATGAATGTGTATTGTTTTGATAAATTCAACCTAGGAAGTACCAAATATATTTTTTTGCATGCCTTACGCCCCTGGAATGTCAAGTGCAGCTACATCAATGACTGTAAGTCACATCGGGCGACGACCTAGGTTAGATTGTGGTGGACCGGCGGACAGACCCCCCCCCTTCTTTCCCGCAGATTTGAAGGATGCATGCCAATGGTTATTTAAGATTAGCTAAAGTAATTATTACTATCTTAACTTCGACTCCGGGTCCCCTCGCCTCCCTCTCTTACGAGGGGCGCTAGCGTGGTAGCTAAGGGCCAAATTTAGCTGCCCCGCATTTTTAACTCTTACCACACGCTTCTCTCGCCAGCTTATTACTCTTGCCGTCTTCCTCTTCTGAATTTTTCCAATCGGCACCATCGGTACGACTGGCTCCGATAGACTGAAATAAAATAGTAACGTTTATTACAATAGTTATTCTAAGGGAAGGAAACTCTTCATAATCATCATCATTATCAGCCCTTACCGGTCCACTGCAGGTCATAGGCTTCTATCAATGATCTCCCGCTACTCGCATCCATCCCGGACCGGCTATTGCACTGAGATCGTCTTACCATCTGGTGAACGGTCAACCAAAGCTTCGTTTCTCTGAGCGTGGACTCCACTTCAGAAACTCTTAGTAATATACATACAATATAATAATAATATTAATAGTAATGTCGTTCTAGCCGAATTTCCGTCTACAGCGGCCATCTCTATTGAGAGACCCATCTGCATGGGACATATTACAGTGTTCAAGTGCACTCTCTATTCCTTCATTCTCCTATTCCGTTGGGCCGGCAATCCGGCGCGATCGGAGAGAAATTAGGCGAAGGAGCGACGGCTTAACGTGCTCTCCGAGGCGCGCGGGTTAACACCGCCAACTTCCTAACTACGGACAGTTGTTATAATTTGAAAAATCCTAACAGCACTTTTTGTAGACCCGGGAATCGAACCAGGGACCTCACGTCTGTGGCCTAATATGCTTACCACTAGACCACGAGGCAGTTATATATAATATTATGGCCATAAATTATTTTTTCTAGATGACTATTGATTTCTTAAGTCGGTGCGAATGTGGCACAATAAAACTACTTTTCAACGCGGTTTATTTCATTTATTAATTAGCCCGTCGTTTCACAAGCTTGACCGTAACCATGGTCATGGGCGGAGTGACACTTTTCAATCGTGGGGCTAGTTAAAGAATTAAATAAACCGCGATAAAATCCGTAAATTTATTTCTCTTGTAATAGACGACGATTATCGCCACTAAGATCAACTTTACTAACAAACACTAACAGATATCTCCCCACCTTATAGCATGCTATTGGATGGGATATTAGCATACGTAAAGTATGTATATTTTGTACCGCCGTACCTCTCTGGTCCGTCGCCATCATCAGCCGGATGACGTCCACTGCTGGACTTAGGCCCCACTTGTACGAGCCACTTGTATGGGACCATAATATGTATTAATAATTATGTCGCCCTAGCCGAATTTCGGCTATAGTGGCCATCTCTATTGAGATTACCTATGCAGGATATATTATAGCGCACAACACTGTGGCGCAGACTCAAGTGTACTCATTCCATCTCCGACTGTTGTTAGAAAAAGAAGAATCCTAATAACACTTTTTGTGGGGTGTGGGGTAATGAATGTACCAACAGGCTCTTTATTATTATTGTTCGCTAGCTCGAGGTCCTTCTGTCTTGAAATGCGATATTTTCGCTCCAGGTAGCCTTCATATACGGACGCCACAAACATCCACACGGCGACGAAGATGCTGGCTATCCTAAAACAAAAACAAAAATACTAATATAATATAGCTTAATTATCTCTAAAAGGCCCTCTGGTGGTAATAATGTCTGTGGGCGTTGGTGATCTTTTTACTCAAGTGACCTAACTACTCGTTTGCCTCCTATGCAATAAAAAAAAGCTGAAAAGATTTTTTTGTCGTTTTGTTTGTTTGTAAGCGCTAGTATCTGGAAGTAATCTATTTGGCAACATTATTTGTGTATAGCTGATAAATTTACGAGGAAGGTTATATGATGTAAACCGTGACGCTACGTCTGAGTTGCGGTGTTGATACCACGCGCTAGTCCAATAATTAAAACACACACATTTGAATAGAAAATAAAAGGAGTAGATATGAGTTATACAGAATTAAAATGTGATACATTTGGAGTCGTATTGTCATGTGTCGTCACCAAAACGCTATGGCTTAACGGTGTTTTAATCGAGCCATCAAAAATCGTTCGGCACAAAGAGATGGAATGGCTATTGAGCTTAAAACCTCGTTTCTACTTTATAAATTGAAATTTTACAATTTCAATTTAATTTTTTTTTGTAATTATATATGATTTATTAGTATTATATATATTTTAGTACACATTCTAACTTACTAGCAAACATGTAAGTTATAACTTACTAGCGATCCATGCCGGCTTTGTCCGTGAATAACAGGGGCTAAATTATACGTCCCTCTGGTGTACAAAACCTTCATCTGGAATGAGTCTATGGTGTGAAAACCTCAAGAATTCCTTTTATTACGTTTTGAGGAAATCAATCACATACAAACCGACAGCTTTTGGAGACATTGTTTTATATACAAAATATATGGAGCCTTTCATAGAAACTCTTTTTGTCTCAATTTGTGTTATATCCTCTAAAATGTCTATATGTATACAATATTGTATTATATTATTGAAATGAAACTCGCGTTGTCTTTGTGAATCCCACATAGCAATGAATTCACCAATTCGATTGTACCTAGTCTCGACATAAATGTTATAACAAAGCATAATTATTTTAGCAAGGGGTAGTACCATGCTACATTGCAGCGGAATTGGCCCGGCTCGGCCATGGCGGTACTTCTCGCTCACATAATACCGCCGTAAAGTGATATTTTCAGTGTCGCGTTATGTGCAATTTATGAGTATCCGGTGGCCCACTAGGGGGGGGGCAGGAGGGTAGCACATCAGCATCGTAATTATATGGATGTTCATGGGCATCGGTAGTCGTAAAAGGCACCGATGGCTCGTTTGCCTTCCTATTCTATAAAATAAATATTTTTGATTGCAAATATCGGTTATTACTTTTATGTTGTGTTATTTTAATACGCAAATATAGAATTAAAAATATGAAAAGCTTATTTGAAGTGGTCTACATTGGCTGCAATACAGCCCTTTAAGCTTTGAGGCCAATTATCCATAGAAGCACGTACTCTTTCCATGGGGAAATTCTTCACTGCCAATCGTGTGGATTGTTTCAGGGACTCCAATTTACCATGGCGTTTAGAGCAAGCTGTACTCTCTGAAACTGACTGATAAATCACAATCTAGCGGATTGAAATCGTGACTAGATGTCTGAGACCTCCACTTATAACAAAGGCTGCGTGTGCTGAGCATTAAGACCCAGCGCCGAGTCTTGCCGGAAGGACCATACACGTTTATTGAACCTGGTGTTATTAAGGGGCTTAACTACCTTCTCAAGAAAGGTATCTTGATACACTTATGCCGATGTTTGATACCTTCGTCACATAAGTATGCCTCAATCACTTCTTCATAGTTAACACCCAACGAAATCTCACTGAAGTCGGATAATGCCCGCGATGCACTCTGTTGACTAATTGGGAAGCTTACTAAGAGCTTTGGGCATAAATGCGGTCATATTGTTTATTAAAATGTACCTCAATTGTAAAAATTTGCTCATCCGTAAAAAAAATCCGTTAATTTCAGAAATTGCCAGTGCGAAGTGCAGAATAGGCTGCAAGTCCCCAGTAGTCTCTTAAAATACACGACATTGTGCTATCATCATTTCCTGAGATAAAATCTTTTGCTTTCGGACTGGATTTCTGTTATTTATGGCCAGACCAAGTACAGACATTAATTCTACATTAGTTAATTTCTTAATACAGTATATTAAGAAATTAATTAATGTAGAATTAATTAAAATATATGCCTATTAACTTTAAATAATTTAACTACTAGCTTTTTAAGTATTTATACTTAAAAAGCTAGTAGTTAAATTATTTAAAGTTAGGGTTAGTTTTAAACTACCAAAGTGTTATCGTGTCTGTATCTAGTTCAATCTTAGACCATTTATGACTGTAATAATGGTTGAATGATATAAGACTTCAATAAAGTAGACAATGTGTCGAAGGGTATTGTGAAATATTGTCGCTTATTCGTCGTTATTAAATGGTTAAAACTAAATATTTATATATTGCTCCAAATTTATGTTGCTCCAAAATTATGTTGTTTTAGAAAGCATTCATATCATGAGTTCTGTCTCACATTTAAAGCAATAGTATTATTTGAAAATGTATTTAAGTTTAATTGTCAAATTCTAACTTCTTCTTATTCTTCCTAGCCTTATTCCCTTACTATGTCAGATGATACGGGGTAGGCTACCTAATCAAGTGGATCTCACGAGGGCGTCAGTTTTTACACAAAGAGTATGCCATCTGGCTTCTGCATTCCAGAGGAAAAACCGGCCGGAATCCTAGGTTAGTTTTTACTTTCTGTAGGTGATATGCACGTATTTAAAAGGTTTGTATTAATGTAAAATATAAGTAACAGGAAATAATTTTAATCTATGAATATTACGCAGTTGTACGCGGGGGTACGTGTAATCGAGGTCTGTCTTGGAAGGGTCCTCAGAAGAAAACACTTCCTAATTAATCTATTTGCTCTTAGACGCAATTCAAATTCCAAGTTTAGTAACTTTAAATTGTGAGTAAAAGTTTAAATGCAAATGAGAGCAAATAAGCTATTCTAAATTCAAAGTCATATTCGGGATACGAGTTTCAAACTTGTGATGTAGTCTAGTGAGTAGTGACTCCATTGTCCTAGTATCAAATTAGTTGGAAAGTTTACGTGCAACAAATATTGCAATATAGTAACACATACCGTTAATATCTTAGGTAAATTATTTAATTTGTATATCTAATTTAAAGTCGAGGTTATTGTGTTGATCTTTTCAGATTCATGGCACATATTTCGCGCGATTTGTGACTTCACGGCGGCCAATTAGGGAGGCAAGAAAGGAACTCATGTCCATGACAAATACTTCTATTCGAGTCGGCAGTCATCAAAGTGCTTTGCTCGTTTCCCGTAATGCTATAAAAATATTGTACCTCATAGATCATACAGAGTCACACGATACAACTTATGAAGGTTAATCAGCGCCTAAATGTTAAAAAAGATCCAACCCCGGCCAGATAACCACATTAACTACCAAGGCCACAACGACTCAAACCTGACAATTATGAATATGCCATTCCTAAGAATATACGAAAGATTCGCGCTAAAAATGATGTTATAAAACAAGTAAGAGCTGATACTATTATTTAATCTGTGTTACTCGAGGTATAATCCCCTATTAGCAGATATTAGAGCAGTTTATCACCGCCGCCGCGGTCTGGTCGGCAGGTGATTCATCAGGACTTATCCCTGTCGTCGCTCCGTTGGTCCATCTAGTGTACAAGAATTTATTATCCATGCATGTGAGAACTTCATACGTGGCACATGAGCGATTTCCTAATTTTTCTATCTTCTTCAATTCAATATTATTCAACTCAACAATTCAATAATATTCAGCAATATAAAAAATTATTGAATGAAAGGAACCAGATATTGACGTATTTCGCGACTCCCTTGACAGTTTTAAAAGAGAACTTAACATAGACATAACATAACAACAAGCAATAATATTATAAATGAATTATGGAGGTAATATTATGAAAGCCATGTACAACGTAAATGTGAATTGTATCATAAACATTACCTACCTTAAGGTGTAATAACAATACAATGTGGTGTGGTTGGACTATATAAACAAATTCATAAATATATAATAATTATATTATTCTCGCCTACGCCTGGTGCTGTTATCGTAATAGTAGTTTCCGGAAGAACGTTATCAAAATCTTATCAGATATTTGTATATAATCCCTAGTTAACCAAAACTACTGCGTTTTCTTAAGCGCATCCAACTGTTAAAAAACAAACTTTACAAACAAAGTATCTACCTTTCTTTCTATTTATCAAAAACAGGGCTGTTTTGTATTGTGGCAGCCGGTTTGTCGTTGCGAGACATTCTTCAATATGACGGCTGACGTCCAGCCTCACTGAATGTGTTGACTATATTGCTGGTGGTCGAAACAAGTATAAAATTAGGCCAAGTACTTTGAGTGTAAATGAAAAAATAACGTAACTAGACTTAGGTGAGTGTAGGTCCCGTGTTGCCTCAATTGCATTGTATGTTTGTCCAAGAATACCTTCTTATTACCCGGATAAAACCTTGTACAATTTCATGAGTAAATACGCGGCGCTTAGGGAGCACGTCTCATATAAAATGCTACAGCCGGTTAGCATTTTAAGTGTTGCTGAATAAATGACAGTCTCTCGGCATCGAAACCGGAGAGCGGCGGGGCGATATAATTTATAACGCGCGCAGGCAGCTCGAGCAGCTAACAAGCTAGACGCAAAGCGATCATGTTTACATAATCAGCTATTGAGGGAGTATATTTTGGGCCTAACAAGCGGTGGTTCTTTTTTAATAATATGTTGAGTTAGACACCCACAGATATTCAACAAATAAAGAAATGTAAATTGATGTACCTTCTTCATCTAAGTTATCCCTCTATACCTATGCAAAACACACTGTAAAGATTGGGTTTCCTAAGAACGCTGCGCCGTCATAAAGCGGAGGTAGTATAATGGTAAATGACGTCACTAGATTGTGGATGAAAAACCAACCAGGGTTTAATAAAGAGTGCAGATTGATACCGGAACGTTCGTCCTGTTTACACTTCACGTTTTGCAATTGCAACTGCAATTGTAATTTGATGCTGTACGACAGCCGTCTTGTGACGGCACACCAAAGCTTAACTAACTTAACTCTTCACATTGCTATAATGTGTGCGAAGTACCTTTTCGGTCGATCTTACTTGATTTGGCCGTGATTAAACTAAACATATTACAGTATTTTATCTCAAATGGAAACAAAATTCATAAAGAAATTGTACTTTATTATGGCAACGCATCTATGTAGCAGTTATGTGGATGTGTATGGGCGTCAGTAGTCACCAAAAATATCCGACTCGTTTTTCTCCTTACAAAAATATATGTTATAGATAAAAGTGTATATTAACTTCATATAAATCGTTAGATCGTTTGCCCTCCACTGGATAAAAAATAAAATATTGGTCTCAGCTTTTGATTTGCAAAAGTCCCAAGATACACAGGCAGCGTCTTGTAGCCGACTGTATAAAATATGTACAGAATGTAATTGATGTACTTTGTAAAAACTACTTTGTTTTTCAAAGTACATATAAGTGCGCAATTAATACTCTACGCGTAGTAAGAAGTAGTGCCATACTGCATTGCAGCGGAATTGGGCCGGCACGACCGGGGAGGTACCTCTCGCTCACTTGACACCCCCGCAAAGTGACACCACGGTGTCATGTTTAGTGCGGTTTGTGAGTAAACGGTGGCCCATCGGGGGGAGATAGAAAGGAGGGCCACGCGCCGGCATAGTAATTATGCTGATGTTCATGGGCGTCAGTAGTCGTAGAAAGGCTGCGACTACTCGTTTGACCCCCTTTACTAAAAAATATTTTTCCAAAGGACCTCCTATTGGTTGGCGACGTTTATCGGACTAGCTTATAGCCCCTCTAGTTCAACGGACTAGCTTAAACGTTTGTGTCTTCTAGTTTAGGGCTAGCCCTCTCTTTACTGCAGGTAAACTTGGGAAGAGTGAAGAGTGCTTGTGGGCGCACCCTGTAGCGATTATTTTTGGATCCAAAAGGGCGAAACGGTCCCCCTCTCCACGACAGTGGGACGATGCCATTTATGACGCGGTGATGATAAGGATAATTGAGCCAATAATGATAGGAACATTCGCATAAACTTATTACATCAGATTATATATTCTAACGTTATAATTCTGAGTTCCTTCGTTTGTTTGGATGCTATTGTCAGCACCCATCGGTGCTATTTTAAACATAGGTACTTATTTATCAGACAGTTTGAAATCCAGGTTTTATAGCGCTGCTAGTCAAATTTAACATTAAATAAATAAAAACATTGATGATAGAAAAAATAAGCTACCTACACTGACAAATCTTCTCAGATAAAACACAAGCTCAGACAGAATATCAAGAAATATTATCACACAAATAGCATTTACATAAAAATATGATTTTTATGTAAATACTTTTTTTAGTTACTTTTTTCTAGCCGTTTCTGTCTCAAACAATCTAGTTATAGTAATTTCTCGGTGTGGATGGCTCGCCTAAAATCTGGCAAACCGCCCAAGTGTTTTGTACACTTGTCGAGAACATTATAATTTACCAGAAAATATTCTTTTCTCCGAAACATATAATGGAGACAAATATAAAATTAAATGTTTCAGGACATTTTACAAAAAAGAAGATAAAATTATAGAGATCTGAAGTAATATTTCTCATTGAATTAAACAAGGGCAATTCCACTTAGTGGTTATTTTGAAGTAAAAACGAAATCATTGTTCATAATACATAGCTTCGGAAGGGAGGAAAAAGACTGCGAAGTGTTACTCTCGGTTCATAGCCAACAAAGTTTTAGTCAAAAAAATATAAAAAAGCCCCTGAACTATAGATGAATTTTCCTATTTTTTCCTTTAATTATAAGAAAAATCGCAATTTCTTGCAATCACTCATCGTTCTCATCGCCTGTTTATTGAAAACAAATTGTTCTTCGTTGAAATAGAGTCTCGTGTCGCTCCGCATCGAAATCATCATCTAGTATGTACCTGCTTCTATAGTGATTCTCATTCTCATAAATTGTAACAACAGAGACACAGTGAGTGATTGAGATGTCTTGGTAAATCCGGTTGTCAAATCTCTACATAACATAAAATCAATAAACTACTTAACAAATGTATTTATACCAGGTACATCTCTCTCATTTTATGGACCAGCCGAAATTGAAGCAAGGACGAAAACGCAAAAGAAAGCACAAACACGGCATGAAACACTTTGTTACATAAATTTGGGACTTTATTACACAAAATGGTGAATTCGTTAATGAGCGCAAATCACTAAGATAAGTTTTCCAAGAAGATTAGCAAATTGTCGGAAGCGATTTGCACGGAACTTGCCACAACTTTAAAAGGAGTTTGATGTTAACTACATTTATTCTTTGATGTTATCCATATTTATATTATATCTAGTCTTAATGGTATCTTCTTTTTACAGAATTAGGGGTCAAACGAGAAATCCGACCCATTTTTACGAGTACCGATGTCCATAAACATCGTCATAATTACTATGCCGTTGCGTTGTCCCCCTAATGGCTACCCACAAAACGCACAAAAGCGTCTCTCTCTCTCTCTCTCTCTTCTATCTCTCTCTCTCTCTCTCTCTCTCTCTGCTCTGTGGTCTTCCGTCTGAGTAGTAGTCTAAGCGTGGTAGAAACCACACTAAGACTACCAATAATATATGTTTCTAAGAAGAACCAGGAGGTCGTTTCATTAATTATATTATTGAGATATTGATGAGATTGTAACTTATGTGCCTGGATATACTTTAATAATTATAACTCTTCGGGCATTTTTAATAGCTTATGATATCTCATCAACCGTGGCCATGGTTGCTGGAGTGTGTGTGAGTAGTCGGTGGCCCATTGGGGAGGGATAAAAGGGCAACGCATCTGCGTAATAATCATGCGAGTGTCCAAGGGCGTCGGTGGTCATCAAAAGGCGCCGATTCGTCGTTCGCCCCCTTATCCTATAAAAAACAAACACTACAGCTTTATAATGTGAGTATAATTACAACACTTTACGTACCCCAGAATATGCAGTTTGCGGTCTTCGAGAATGTTGTATGGACCCGGCACGGGACGCACGTAGAGCGTCTCAAGTGCCACTGGAATGCCAGAAGCCGAAGCCTTCGCCGCGGCCTTCGCCTCCCCGGCCACGAGGAGCGCTTTGATCGCGTCGGAACTGCACGAGGCCGGCACGCACTGCCCTACCAGTATCGATCGAGCCTGTAAAGTTAAACATTTATTTGACTAGAACTAAAGTGAAGATGGTGCAGCTAGAGGTGGGGAATATGTAGACCTCGCTGGAATCACCTCCCCGTTCACCTTTCACCTCTCAGCGTTCGCCCTGCTACGCCAGTATGTCAACGACGTAGCATATCGGTGTAGAGATAACATAATCTATATAGAGGTAGTCAGTATCTTTCTGGCTGTTACTGTAAAATTGAATCTTTGTATGGTCTCGTCTCTATTATTTTTATCATTATTTAAATGAACACTGTGCCACAAGGGAGGAAAGTGCTCTCGTACTCTCTCTCTTTCACTCCTTCTTGTGATACTATAGTTTTCCAATCTACAACGAAAGTTTAAACTTTGCTCCCTCTTTTTCCTTCCGCTGCAGGTACATAGATAAGTGTCAAGCGTTCCCTCCTTCACTCCGCCCCCCCCCCAATCGGCCACCGGTTGCTCACAAACCGCACGTTTGACGTGTATCGGAGAAAATATTTTTTTTTATCCCAGACGAGGCTACTAATGAGCGATTGGACATTTTTATTTGACAACAACCGCATATGTAATTCGTTATCCACTTTCCCTAATCCCAGCCCAATGGGCCACTTGCAACTTATATTTAAATTTTCACAGAAACACGTATTGCTTTTTAATTAAATACTTTTAAGAAACTATTTATATCGGGTGTTCTAAATTCGAATAATATTTTATAGTGCAAAACATAAGCTTTGTCTTTCAGCAGCTATTATCGGGGATTTTGCGGGAAACTTGCTCTAGTAACGAGGGTATAATTGAACTGGCAGGAATACCGTAATATTAGGAACCTATAGCGTGTTTATACATATAACATATAACACAAGGAACAATTTTTAAAAAGCGTTTAAGCGTATCACTGTGAATGTCGCACGCGTGTGAATGCGATTTTCGTCGTCGTCAGACGCTCGTCAGTTATTACTGAACAAGAGATCATCCTCATCATTATCAGCCCTTATCGGTCTACTGCTGGACATAGGCCTCTTTGAATGAACGCGATGACGGCCGATCTCCTGCTACTCGCATCCATCATCGGAAGCTTTGGCCAAGTTCAACCAAAAGAGGAAAAATATTATACAAGAGATATTGTTAAATATTTTTCACTTTTTCTATAATTTTCTTTACGATATTTTCCTTCACCGCAGAACAATCAACACTTGCAGAGGCACCTTAAAAAAATAACAATAAAATTTTCGAAGTATACCCGATATGACATTCAATGGAAATTTTAATGTTTTGTGTCAATAACATAGAGGCGAGGGCGAGCAATCGGTAGTAAGTAAAAGGTTCAATTGTAAAGGTTGGTTGGAGCGTAGAAAGCCTCAAATCTTTTCCATTTCAAATTCCTTTAACAATCACAGTTTTCATTGTTTGTGGTAGTAATGAAATTCTCAACGAAATGAGCGGTAGTCGACTAAGGGTTTTTATAATATGGTAGTAAGCAAGTGCGTTGTCCTCCATTCCTTTTCACCTCCAGTGGGCCACTGGCTACTCACAAACTGCACGAAACGCGACAGCGAAGCTGCAATACAGCATGGCAATACCTCTTACAAAAAAAAAAACATTTTGTACAGTTGTGTTTTGGGTTCAACATTTAAACATATACATGTTGTTATCTTAATTTCAAGCTTGTAAATGGGGGGGGGGACACATAAGTGGACAAACATCACCAACCACTAAATGTTACCCCGCTGCTACTTACTTAACATAATGCACACTTTTCCCATTAGAGGGGAGGAGAGGAGGAATACAACTGCATGCCAATTATGTGTAGTCATGAAAAGAAAAAAATTTAGTGCCCTTATGCTAATTTAGGTTTGGTGTCTTTGTGTCTTGTATTTGTGTTTCAGCTCATCAACCTCATAGAAGCTCTCCACCGCCCAAAGCAGATTAGCAACAGGATATATAGCGTGCTAATTACGGTGCTTCTAACAAACTATCTTGTAATCACACACACTTTTAGAAGTAGCTAGTATTTTTGATTATTTATAACATATATGCTTTGTCATAGTTTTTCGTGACAAAACCCCAACCTACGCTCTCCATACTGTGAATTCCTTGAGAAGGCACACGCTCAGAAGTGCAAAGTCGAACCTGGCCAGGATGAGATTGATGCAATGCGCGGTAAAGCGTTAGGGTTGTCGTTACGTTACAGTCTCGAGTTTTACGTTTATTTCTTATTGCGGACTTTGAATCCTTGATATTAATATTAATAATGAGTAGACTCCATGAATTGTTACTTGATCGATATAAATTGTAAATTCTGTTGAGGGCAATGCTCATACAGGACAAGTACTCAATGTTTCGTATCTTTTGATGTCAATTTAACTGCAAATTTTTAGACAGTTAAATAGCATGACAAAGTTGGTGTTGGTTTCTCGACAGTTTGTCAGTTCGCGACGAGGCCTGGAAGTTTAATGAAGGAGCTTTTTAGGATAAGTTTATCCAGGTTCTAACCTCCATGTACCAATGAGCTTTTCCAACATTTTCTACATTCTGAGTAATCTTATGGTGAAATTGAACGAATCTACGATTGAGCCTGGTTTCTCTTCTGTGTTATAATAATAATAATAATAATAATATCGTCCAAGGCGAATTTCAGCCACGGCGGCCATCTCTATAGAGACTAGCCAATTGTTCTGGACATGTTATAGTGAACAAGTGTGCACAGGCACAAGTGCACTTCCGGTTCCCTCGTCATCCTATTTCGATGGTATGGCAGTCCCACGCGACCGTAGTGAAATCAGGCGCAGGTCCCTGAGGCGCGGGTCGGACGGCAGTAACTCTGCGCAAAAACTGGCGCCTTTGTCAACATTAGGTATTCGACCGGAACATAATTTGATTTAGAAACGGAATACGGCTAGAACTAAGAAGAATACCAAATACGTACGTGAGGAAAATGGTCTTGATCCATGGTGAGGTTGATCCTCGCGACGTAAAACCTGGTCGGGAAGGGAGGTGTCTCCGTGTAGTACTTCGTCAGCTGCAGGTCGCGGCACGCGTTCATCGAGCCCAGCCAGTAGTCGTTACCGAACAGAACGTTTGGGCTGTACTGACCCGATGCATCAAAAACTGAAACAATTTGAAATCCTCTTATCATATACATTTTTTATGATATATATTTCCTTTGTCAAGAGGATATAGGATAGTAATATAGGCTTTCGAACACTTACATAAAAATGGGATTTTAAGTCCTGTTTTAAGTCACGTTTTTACATTTGTCATGTCATGTTTTTAAACGGTTTTATTTATCGCAACACCATGCGTATTTTCCTTGTTTTATTTTTACTACTATTAGATATAAACGAATTAGTTCAAATAATTCAACGAAACTTTACGCATAAACCTACATTTGATGATCTAAATATTGAGTGCCGTGTTAAGTGTACCCGCTTATCAAACTTGAGTTGTAAATATTTACATATATGTATGTTGCATCTGGCGTATCGTAGGCTTAAATTACCTACTGTGATCCTTAAAACTAATGTTTTATTTTAACAATCAGCACTTAGTAGAAGGAGGTTGTATTTTAAGGTCAAAGTTAGCTCATAATAGACATTACAAGACACTTCGTAGCAGTCGAGTCGTTAATCTCCCGGGACACACTAATTATAGTATGGCCGATCGATAACTTGGCTCCTTCTTGTTCTTAATAATACTTTATGTTGTTAATCGTCGGTATAAATGCAGATAATAATTATTCAAGTTGCATTTAACAACTGAAATAAAAATGTTCTTTTAGTTTTGTATATCTTTCATATAATACTTTAACCTTGTTCGTATTTTCGAGTTGACTTTTCAATATAAGAATTTTATGAGACCTTCAGATATTATCACCTTATTTAGGCCCTTTCGAAAATAAATTACACAATCAGTTTCAGTCCTAAAAAAAATAACAATTCCGAGGCGAACATTATTTTGATCACCCCACAGTTTCACTGTTCGTATTAGTCCTAACGGCATGGTATATCCTATAGCCTTTATCGATAAATGGACTATTTAACACGAAACGATTTTTTTCAATACGGGCGGGTAGTTCCTGAGATTAGCGCGTTCAAACAAACAAACTCTTCTGAATTATATTATTCCTATAGATGTCATGTAAGGATTACATTACTGCTGCTGCTGCTACGATTGTCTTCACCAAATTTTATTGATTCCAAATTAATGAAGTTCTTGCAATATAATTTTATTGGTTTAACATAATTTCGTATTCCAATATGAGTTTTATTTATAGTATAGGGGGATAAACGAGCTATTGGAGCATATATATATCAGCATAATTATGCAGATGCTATGCCCTCCTATCACCTCCCCCCAATGGGCCACCAGTTACTCACAAACCGCACGAAACGTTACAGCGACGCTGTCGTTCTACGGCGGTATCAAGTGAGCGAGAGGTACCTTCCCGGTCGCGCCAGCCCAATTCCGTTGCATAGGAGGATGTAGTGTCATGCACTATGCACGGCACTACCTCCTCCTGTGCAGCATGGCACTACCTCTTACTAATGAGTGCTAAAATGTTGTCATGAAGAGGCAAACTTATATTAATGTGTAGTTAGATTACCCGCTGGAAAATTTCCGTTATCCATTTAGTTATATAAAGTTGAATATCATGCAAACGACATATTTACAATATAATTATATTTTGTACCGTACAGTAATAATAATAATGAAGTCTTAGCCGAATTTCGGCCACAGCGACCATCTCTTTAGAGGCTAGCTGCGCAGGACATACGGGAATATAGCGCGCAAGTGTGTGCGCAGTCTCAAGTGCACTAATTGTTCTATTCCGAAGGGACGACAATCCGTCACGACCGTAGAAAAATCAGGCGCAGGACCGACGGCTTTACGAGCTCCCCGAGGCACGAGGGTATAACACCGCAAACTTCCTGATCTCGGACTGTTACTGACTAGAAATTAGTAAATCCTAATAACACTTGATCCTAATAACGCCTGAACCGGGACTCGAACGCAGGACTGTGGTTGAACATGCTTACCACTAGAACATGAAGCAGAATGACAGTATGGAGCGTACATAAAATTGTATATTTAGTTCATGCTGCTCAGTTTTTTTATCCTATAAATAAAAAAATCATAAAAACGCTTTGCTATGCAGCAACACACGTAACCTGACATCCCTAATGATCCTCAAATCGTTAAAACATATTAATTCATCGTAAAATCGTAAAATTCAATTAAAACAGTTTGTTGAAGATGTCAACAAACTCTTTAAATTGAATTTATTTACAAGATAAAATATTCAGGCTCGCAAAAACCCCTTTGTTAATTTATGTTCTAATTTTATTATTCTGTCGTGTTTCATAAATATTAACACACAGTTTCTCGTTTAAGAGATTAATGACGTAGTGGGAAAAGCGGAAAATGTGACGACGGTAATTACCATCGAAATCAGGGCTCTAAATTAATATAATGAAATACCCAGGAAAAGTGAGCATGGGCAAGATGGGCATAATATGTTTTTTTTTAGTAAATAATGTTGATGATTGAATAAATAAATAAAATGTCTATAATATTTTCAAAATTATTTAATTTTTATACACATTTACGACCGTTTTTTATTACACTTACATTTACACTTGTAATCATTAGGTAAACGAATCATGAGAAGTCGAAACTGGTTGTAAAATATGTAATAAATTGAAATTAACACCTTAATTGTGACAATTCATTCAATCGACTATGTAAGCAATGTTACATTGGTATGATATCAATACCTATACTTATTATAATACGAAGTACCCACAAGTTCTCTCTCAGTATGTGCTTGATTTTGTCAAAATCGACTTAAAGGATTTCAATGTGGATTTCACACATGGACAGAGCTATTCTCGAGGCAGGTTTTATAGTATAATTTATTCACAGGCGAAGCCGGGGCAGATCGCTAGCATATGTATAAAGCTTCTCCGTCACTGAGTGACTGATAGACTGACAACGCACTGCCGAAGCTACTGCACCTAGAACTTTAAATTTCGTTCAGAGGTTCCTTTCATGATGTAATTGATCACTAAAAATAATTGAAGTTCAACACCCAAGGGGGTGAGATGGCGTAGGAGAAATAGTCAAATAGTGGGATGTTACTACATTTTTTAATCTTATATATAAAAATTTTTGTGTCACAATGTTAGTTACCATGCTCCTCGAAACCGATTTTTACCAAATTTTTGACAGAACAACGTCCGTGGGGAAAGCAGTAGAGTTTAAGGATTTTGAACTGTTTTTAGAGCAGCAGAAATCGTTTAAGGGCTATACTGGAGGCTGTAATAGTTAATTGTTATTGTACGAATTTGTGTACCTTGATTCCGAAATCATATTTTTGTTGCAAATTTAGGCGACTCCTCCAGTTATTTATCGAAAACGCATAATATAACAGTGACCCTTCCTATGTTTAACATAGGGACGATGTAGGCC
Source organism: Eumaeus atala (assembly GCA_017140195.1). Classification (NCBI taxonomy): domain Eukaryota; kingdom Metazoa; phylum Arthropoda; class Insecta; order Lepidoptera; family Lycaenidae; genus Eumaeus; species Eumaeus atala. The sequence continues at coordinate 157,109 of JAFELO010000217.1, read as the reverse complement.
CGACGCACGCTCGCGTCAGCGTTATCGATGTAAATAACTACTGATACTATTCTATGAAGAGAGGAGGTGGTGCCTTCGGGTAATTTCCTATAGAAAATATGAATGTGTGTTTAAACATTTACTCGGAAAACTTTTTTAGTTATACCAAAACGTAACAGGCAATGGTTGAAAATATGTCTTCTGTCTGTGTTGCCCCTACAGTAATATACGTGACGTAACTGTCTCACTCTTTCTATTTAAATTATCTTCGATCTCGTAAGGCTCTCGTCATGCATTCATCGGCTTGTTCCCAAAGTCCATCGTGTGTAAAGAAGTTTTCCTTGAGTAATAGTGTAACAGTACGAAACTCTACAACCTAGACGTAATTATACATTTCTATATTATTATAGGAAAGGAAATATTATATCACATCGTTGCTAAGTGGAGCTGAAATACGGTATGTATTTGACTTGCGTTCGGTGGGCAACGATATGATATTTGCAATATTTGTTTAGAATTGATGTATGTAATAAGTACTGTGGAGATATAAGGATTTAGTTAACGCATTAAGTAAAAATTACTTCAATCATTAAGGTTCATTGACAAGTCTCAGTTCTATGTCGTGTCAAAAAATCTTAATAAATTTAGGTCGTCCACACAAAAGGTGTGCACACGTCAAAGTTTGCACTTTGTAAAACTATTCGAAGTCACGTGCGTAAGATTGACTTTGAAAGAAGTGTTTAAATTATGCACTTCTTTCAAAACGAATCTGCTTTGAAAAAACTTTAAAATTATGGGTAAGGCTGACTTTGAAAAATTTTACATAAACAATGTGCAGTTACTGGCATAGTTACAGTTAAAATGACAGTTAATGAAATCGTGTATTTTGTATTTTTATGAACTAATGCGTTAGATATATATTATATTTAAGTACCAAACAAATTAAAACAAATGTCTATCGGGAATATGAAATATATAAGCTTGCATCAAGTTACAAATAAATGTAAGAACTAAAAGCTATTCAATTTAATGTTATAAGACACTTTTTTGACTGCAAGGTTTTGTTTTTTATAGCATAGGAGGCAAACGAGAAGTTGGGCAACTTGTTGGTACGCAGATGAATTGCCGGCCCTTTAGAGAGGTAGGCTCCTTTCTTGAAGATCCCAAAGTCGTATCGGTCCGGATATACCAGAGGGGGTAATTTGTTCTATAAACCAGTAATGAGTGGGAAAAAAATCCGCTTAATTTTTTTTAAATTTTACATTCAATGTTAGACTTCACTCGATTCACAAGAACACATCTCGGTACTTAGCAGATAACATTAATATAAGCAGTTCAGTGTTCGAGGGGTATGTGAAGCCAAGTTATTCACAAGTCATAACGACAAACTTAAGATGTCCCCGTGGTCAGGGTGCCCGAGTTCATTGCACGACCCTAACGTTGTAAGGGGCTGATCTAGGCTAACGGTTCGGTCCCCACCATAGTTGAAGCCTTGTCGTAGCAGTGGGGCTTAGTAGCCTGAGGTGAACCCAGGCGAAGCCAATTAAACCGAGGGGAACTATGACCCCTCTTATAAGATAAGGGGGCTTAACAGCAGGAGGAGTCCGGAGCATCTTCTTATAAGGGGGTGCAGAGGGGACAAAAGAGCAACGCTTTTGCGCACGGGCCAAGGAGCGAGGATGGGAACCTCATTCCATTGCACTGTCAATTTGGTGGGGTTGTCCTTTGGTGCGGGACAACCCTTCTGTGGAGGAAGCGTCGGTCCCTTAGGGGACCGACTAGCCGTCGAGATGCTCTGATGATTTGTAGTTTCGGTGCACAACAAGCAGGGCGCTGATGTTTCGCGCGGTGGTTTGGTGACCAAAAAAAAGGATCGGACCATCTACGGGGGATTGGCCGGTGTCCGAGGTGCCCTGTTGCTGACAGATCCGGATACCTCATTCTAGAGCATTAGCAAGTTCCTTACTCTTACTCATATAATACCAGCAGGAAGGCTGTGCTATTGCTAGTGGCTTCTCGCATAAGCATGGCATAGGCTCTCATGGCCCTGAATGCCCCATTAAGAGATTATGATAAAAGGAGAACGAATTTATGTCACCTTGTGTTTTACGCATCTTTATGGGTGTTCGACTTTCCAAAAGACTATGACTCTCTTAAGTAGCTAACATTCTTGAAACTGTTAAAAAGTAGAATTACTGCTCCTAAAATTAAGTACGTTGGCTTATTCCATTCAGAATAATGCCTAGAAGTAACAGAAGCCAAAGGTTTTAATTCTCCCAATGCCCTTCTGTTTGACATACGTGACATGAGAATTTTGAATTTTCGCTAGTTAATTGAAAACTCTAAATACAAAATATTTAGTGTCATCAATTTGCTTTTATATATCAATACATTCGGCAGTAGCGACGCAATTTACTTGTAAATTATCAGTCCGATACGAAGCACCATATCATAATGTTTCGATTATTGATTTAACATTCGTTTTTATAGCTGATATTTAGCGCTTTCGCTCGCAAATCGTAACACGAGTTGATGAGTGTATTGTAATGACTTATACAAAGTGGCTGTTTCGTTTTTAAGTAATTTTTCTTTACGCACGCAGGGCCTGACGAGTAACCTGGTGATGCCTGACGAGAGCGTTATGAAACCGAGGCCAACGGAAGTTGAGAAGCAGATATAAATAAGTGAATTCAGAAGGAGAGTGAAGTTACGTTTCGTTTATTACTCGTACCGTGTAGAAGTGAGAAAGAGGTGCTCTACCCTCACCCCGTTGCGTCAGTACGTCGCAGCACTGTACCACAGCGTCGACTTGACTACATCGACGTCTGGTCTACAGATATTGTAACCGAGATAATATATATCTCGGAGACATACATATTATTATATAAATATTTTCAATACTTGAGCCGATGCTCTGAGCTTCTTTATGTCTTCTTGACAATTTCATTCACTGCTCATTGGACGACTTAAAAAGGTCATATTATTTATTTGGTATGTTTTAACGGATATAAATTTTTATTTCGCATTAGTTTTAACTTTATGTAAGGGAGATTAGTTTCGCTTGACTCTTGTATTAGGTTCAAGTTCTTGTTAGATACATTAAGTACTTTATATAAATAAATAAGTGAAATAAATTACTTGAGCTGAAACGCAGCACATAGTCGGAAGGTTACTAGCGGCGCTATCTGTTGCCATTTTCTGTTACTTTCATGGTCACCGCAATGTTACATTCACGAGTCACTTTTAATTGCGATATCTTTTGTAATTCGCTGAAGTGTGAGTTTATCGACCAGTGAATGTACGGGATATCCCACGATTATTCTCCTGTTTGTTCAATTCAATTTGAAAGTAGATATTATTACATTAAAAGTCAATATTATGAAACGAACATTACCAGGTCGGCTACCAGAATGTTACTCGAAAATAAACTATGAATACTTGCAAGCACTTGCAAGAGAACTATGAACCATGTATGGCATCCGAATTGAGCCGGCACGATTGAGGAGTTACCACTCGCACACAATACCGACGTAAAGAGACAGACATGTCTACTTTTGTGTGGTTTGTGCGTAGCCGGTGGCCCATTGGAGTAAAGGAAGAAAAGAGGGGAGGGCGACGTATCTGCTTGAAAAATACACATTTAGATAGGTATGCCATTCGACCAAGTATAACTAACATAGATCGTAGGGTATAACTAACACAGCTATTCATATCAAGTGCCCTTTTCGGTCCGTGGCGTCCTACCCTATAAAACATTTCATGTTACAATTTTGAAACAGGGAATATGTGAGTCGAGTTGTCTAGCACTAACAAAGACATGGTTATGATAATTTTCATCTATAAAATAAATGTTTGTTTGTACAAATGTGTCCAATACTTCAATATTTATATATCAAGAACTAGTTCTATCAGCATTGAAGGGAATGGATACATAACAAATAACTTAGTAAATTTGTCCAAACGTGTTTGAAAAACCTTATGGATACAATAAAAATTAAAAAAGCATAGCTGCACGCGAACGGTACGGCTTGTCATAAAATAAAGGTTTATGGTCAGTCTTTTTATATTGTTCTGTGTTGCTTCGCTGCTAGAGCTAAACTAAAACCCCATGGGAGCCATGATCCACATTGGAGTGCTCCGATCCCGTCAGTAACCGGACAGCTCAGGACTCAGAGGGCCGAGGGGCTCAGATGCTCTACACGGGATAGGTTCATACCGTATTTATACTGCCGTGCCCTATTTCTACTGTAAACTTTAAACAAATGAAAAAACACTGAAAGGTGTTGTGCTCTTTATGTTGTGTAGTGTAATCATAACGTTTTGAAAGATTTTCGAGTGATAAAATAAAATCATTTTTGAGTTGATCTATATATACAGATGATGTGTCATTCTGCATTGCAGCTGAATTAGGCCTGCACGACTGGGGAGGTAGCTCTAGTTCATATGACAGAGGTGTATAGTGGCAGTTATGCTGTAACATTTGGTTTGTGAGTGGTTGAACGAAAGACGGACAACATCAAAAGGATATAGCTCGTATGCCCCCCTCTAGTACCTATAAAATTAAAGCAGACTAAAGCTAAAGGGGGTAGAATCCATGTACTGACATTACATGGAAGATAAAAAGTTGGCTGCGGATTCTTGGAATCGACTGCACATATCAGCAAATTTTACAATTTTTTGCATCGCGCAACACCTAAAAATCTCTGAAAACTACTTATCAATTTTATTAATATCATCCCTAATTTAATCTATAGAATATACGAGCTGTGGGGAGTTGTTAACTTTTACAAATGGATCTGAAGCGTGAGTCTGATGATCAGCCATCGGGATGCGAAGGGTTAGGATGGAAGGGGTTAGACAATGTTGAAGCTGACACCCAATACACATATTACAAGTGTACAATGCGAGATAAGTCATATTTCGTAAAAGGCAGAGAGGCCATGATTCTTTATTGTGTATCCCTTGTGTCTGGTATTTTGTACCTACATCAATGTCACATCATAATGTCGAACCGAGCCGGAAAGTCGTTTTGTTATGTCAAAAATTCGCTCGCCTATTTACTGTAATAAATATTATATATAATCAATAACTGCCTCTCTGGTGAAGTGTTATTGGGATTTTTCAATTTCTAATAAGAATCCGATTTCGGGAAGGCTACACCCCTGTGCCTCGGACAGCACGTCATGATTTCTCTCCGGTCGTGTTGGATTGCCTTTCCATCGGAACAGAAAAATGAGGGAACAAGGAATGCACCTGTGTCCTGCACACACAAGTGTGTGCTGTGCTTGTGTGTGCAGGAGATATTACAGTACAGCGTTTATGTAATATGTCCTGCGCAGTTGGCTAGTCTTTTTAGAGATGGCCGCCGTGACTTAAATTCGGCTAATACGAAATTGTTATCATTATTATACCTTTTTCTTTGTTGTCGCGGGGAAACGCATTTACGCGCCTTCACCGGCCCTGGGTGGGGTCCAGTGGTGTGTGGGACTCAATCATCAGGGCACCTCGACGGCTCGTCAGCCCCCTAAGGGACCAATTACACCACCACAGATGGGGTTGCCCCACACTACAGGACAACCCCACTGAGTTTAGGACAGTTCAATGGGGTGAAGTTCCCATCCTCGCCCCTTGCCCTGTGCGCAAAAGCGCCACCTCCTGTTGCTCTTAGATCCCCTCTCCTTATAAGAGGGGTAGCGAGAGCGATTCCTTCTCCTGATCTTTAAGCCCCCTCTTCTTATAAGAGGGGTGCAAAAATCCCCCTCTGTTCAATTGGCTTCGCCTGGGTTCACCCCAGGCTACTAAGCCCCACCACCACGACAAGGATTGAACCATGGTGGAGATCATTATTATAACTAGCCCTGCCATAAATATTGTAACAAAGAAAAGAACAGTCCTACAAAGGTTGAGAATCTTATGGATTTTCTTGGGGACTCCAAATTATCATGGCGTTTAGAGCAAGCGGTACTCTCTGAAACTGACCATACATCATAATCCAACGGATTAGGTTCGGGACTACACGACGTTCCTCAGCTCTGATGAAGTCCTAGACGTTCTCTTCCAACCAAGAATGTGGGACCGAGCTTTACGACCCGGCGCTGGATCTTGCTGGAAGGACCACACCTGGTTATTGAACATTGTGCTATTAAGGGGCTCAGCTACCTTCTCAAGAATGGTACCTTTTTACACCTGTACTCACTCACTCCTTCATAACTAACACCCCACCAGACCACCACAGAAGTCGGCCAATGCCCACGTTGCACTCTGCCGACAAATTGGGAAGCTTCCCTAGAGCTTTGAGCATATATAATCATTTTGTTTGTTAAAATGTTGCTCAATTGTAAAAATTTTCTCATCCGTAAAGTTTTTCTTCTTCAGTAGTTGTTTCGATTTTACCACCGTATTTATGTTTAATTTATCAGTTATGAAATTACCAGTGCCTCTCTTTTAGGCTGCAAGCACCAATCTCTAAAAATAGGCGTCATGGTTTTATGTCTATCTTCATTTCCCAGGACAAAATCTTTTGGTTTCGGGAGGAATTTCTTCGATTTATTTCCCTCACTCTGCTTTGACCACCCTTTTTTAAGAAAACTCCGGGGACGGCCAGATCGTTCACTTTCACAAACAGAGGACGTCTTATTGTGCATGTTACTAGCCCGGTAAACAAACCAACAAAATACCAAGTGTATGGAGGGTTCCAAAAATTGCGCTTGGCTCCACGCCTACTTTGTGTAATGCAATTAAAGCCATTTTTCTCCCTTTATCACCCCACTCCATTTTAATATCACAAAATATTGTATTTGCGCCAAAATGAGAAAACACAGTGAACAATCGTACAAAAATGACAGATTCCAAATTCATTCAAGTTTTTTTAATTGTTGTCACAATTAGAAAACCTACCTATGCCCAGACTAAGTATAGTTACGCAGTATATGCAATAAGTGCTTTGCCTATAGTAAGTAGGTAAGTGAAATATGCTGATGTTATATTAATAATTGCCATCGCCCATTTAACCAACTTCTAATTCATTTTTACCAAAAAAAAAAAAAACAGATTCCTTCTTTCTGTTTTTTTAACACAATTTTCTGTTTAATAACAAAAAATTTTCATTAAAAAACAATTTTTCACAAAAAAAAAAACAAAATTGTTTAACACAATTTTTCACATTAATAATGTGGTGGTGAAAAGTTAGACAATTAATCAAGACTCGTTATTGGTTATAAGTAACTTGACTAGCTCAGCGAGAGTGCCATTTAATAGTCTTTTTAAAATTATAAATGATTTTTCTGTTGTAGATGTGTTGAGTATGAAATCAAAACATATGGTAAAGATTGTATATGGAAACTTAAAAAATGCTATAATATTTTTATAGCATTTTTTAAGTTACATTTTTTATTAATGGGGGACAAAGGACTACTAACAAACCGCACGAAACGCGACACCGTCGGTGTCACTTTACGGCGGGATAAAGTGAGCAAGAGGTACCTCCCCGGTTGTGCCAGCCTGCCTATAATAGTTATGTTTTTTTTTTTTACATTTTGTACAATGGTTAGCTCAAGCTAGGCATCCTTCATTATTTATTTCCTCAAGTTTAAGAAACTGTGTGTTGAACTGTGTATTGAACCAGGAAATGAGAGGTACATCTGCAGTGGCACTCAGCTATTGAATTATGCGGACTACCACAGACCGCATCCTGTGGTAGTGTGAGTTACTTCTAACATGTTGAAGTAACTTTCATACCTATTGCTGCCCGCGCGACTGTGAGATATGTAAGTGTAACAGGCCCATCTGCTATCTGTCCTTCTGAGTGTGTGACCAGCCCACGTCATTGTCAAAATAAAAGTGGACCGATTCGCGATTAAAAGGGAGTATTAGTTAGTAGAATTTAACCACAATAAAGATATACAGTAGGTATATTATTTCATCTACTAAAAAATAAAGAATTGAAATATGGGTGCACACATATGTATGCAACTAATATCTATTCCAGAGCAGAGTATTGACTCTGTACATTGGTACAACCGGGCATAATAAACACAATATACTACTGTTAACTATTTTATTCCTATCAGAATTTTGCCCTGACTATTCAGCAAGGAGTGGGCTATACAGGACTAATATTAATTAGCCTTATAGATCCATTTAAAAAAAAAACCACGGATTACTTTAAATAAACGAGTCTCAAATTAATTTCACCTGTGATTCATGTGCGATTTGATTGTCATAGTGATTATATTTTCACAGTACTCTATGCACATAACGGCAGTAAATTTATCAAACGCTCATCGCCTTCTGTGTGAAGCTCCGTATCATTGTGTACAGTCACGGCCGGTCGACGTACCACATTTCAAACACCTTTCATATTAATTTAACCACATAATCTTTATATAATTGCGCGTATAATAACTGTTTTATAAACAAAAAACATTACGACATTGTCTCTGGTGTTGCCATTTAAAGGTTTCTCGCTTACTCCAGTGACCTTTCTTTTTATTTAGCCATGTGTTGATATAAATGTGGAAGGTTTTTAGTTTGATATAAAAATACGTAGAATGGGATAGAGCAAGGGAGTTAGGGGACACCCTCTTCTACTCACTTTATGTGTGAACTAACAAAGCCTGCTCATTCTGACTTAAGGAGGGATTATGCTTTCTTGTCAATGAAATTAATGGTTCAAGCCTACTAGTCCTACTAATATAATAAATATGGAAATGTTGTATGTATGTAGTTTTTGCAAGAGGTTCCGTGCTGCATTGCAGCTAAACAGATCCAGCACGAGCAAATCTAAGCTGTGACGTTTCGTGCGATTTGACTACGCCCATAGACATCAATATAATTAAATAATGCAACTCGCTCTCCTCTGTTCCCTTCAAGAGGCCATCTGCTACTTACAAAACACATGGACCGTGACACCGGAGTTTTCTCTTTACAGCGGTATCATGTGAGTGAGAGGTACTTCCCCGGTCGTGCCAGCCCGATTCGGTTGCGATGCAGCATGGCAGTACCTCTTACCAGAAATACAAAATTAATAGGGATCTATATAACGACACCTCACAAGATGAAAAAATCAGCTCAAGTCGTTGGAGGGTGTACCAACATCTCCATACATACATACACTCGTAAATTCATTAACCAATAATTCACAACTCGAATGTAATGCGGCATGGCACTACTTCTACTAAACCGTGGTTTATAAAAAAAGTAGCTATTAAGATTAATATTCTGGATATCTTTCAAATGCCATCAAACACTGAGTACAGTCAAGGAAAAGACTTCTCACTAAGTTGTAATGATTGCCAATTAAGTACTTGTTTTGCATACCTTACGTGACTTGTAAAAGGTAACAATTATTTATCTTGACAACTAAGAAGACGATTTTAAGTCAGTAGTGTCGGCTAACTTCCGTTCACGAGGTACCTCTTGGGGTAATAAAGTAAGGGACGTTTGCGTAACGACGGAAATGTCGTTAGAGTAATCTATTTTGAGCGTATTGTAAGTTGAGACGGGCGCTGCGTCACAAGCGAATTTATGCCATGAACAGTTTGTCTTTTTTTATTACAGGGGAAGGGGGGTATCAGAGCCTTTTCATGAATACCGGTGGCGATAAATATCCGCATAAGTACTATGTCAATGCACTGCCTTTGTTTCCTATATCCCTCCGCTGTACCTAATCATATCATCATTATCAGCTCTTATCGATCCACTGCTGGACATAGGCCACTTACATTGAACGCCAATACAGCCGATCTCCTGCTACTCGTATCCATCCCGGAGCGGCCACTGCACGGAGATCGTCCTCCCACCTGGTGAACGGTCGACCAACACTTCGTTTCCCTAAACGCGGCCTCCACTACTTGACTGGTTCAAACTGTGATGTGAGCCCCCTTATACTATAAAACAATATATCGAAGTCTACATATTTGTTACGTATTCGATGAATGAACAACGATATTTTTTCGTACTTTTTTTACTGTAGATGATGTTAATCTAATCATATTTTTTGTAATTTTTTTCTTTTTTTTAATTCGTTATCGTTTTTTATTTATTTTTGTTATTCCTGGTGAAATAGGAGGCTAAAATTTGTATGGAATCATCCAGGCTACGCGCGCTAGTTTTATAGAAGCGCTATTTTAGCAAAAAGATGGAGATTTGTTTTGGGTTAGTGTTGGTTTAGGGCTCATAATATTCAGCTGAATTTGCGGGTAAATATGAAATTTAATCTACGGTCTTTGAAACTATATAAGGTTTAATTTGGCAATAGAAAGAAATTTCGGGTAAATATTTTATTAAAATTCGGCTTTGGATATCATTCTGGAGTTGGTGCTTGGATACCATAGTGAAAAGAAGTGAAAGTGTAGTCCACAGCCTAGTCTTGTCCTAAGTACCGTAAGGACTTGTGTCGAAAGTACTAGAACTCTTATATATTCTTATAGTACTAGATTCGATCCCGATGTAGGCAACTCTGGTAGTCAAATGAATCGCATTTCCGCAAATATTCAAACGGTTCCACTTCTATGTGTAAGAAAATCAGGTAATTAGTAAGAGGTAGTAGCTGCAATGGAGTATTCCATTGCAGCTTCAGCAGAAATCAGGCCGGCACGACCTCTCGCGCACATACGTTATACTGGCGCCACTTGGCACCGGTATTGTCGCGTCTCGTGGATTTTCAGTCTCCGGTGACCGAAGAAGAAGGGCAACATGTTGTAAGAACATTACCAGTCCGTCCCGGCTTCGCACGTATATTTCACAAAATATGGCAAAATAGTATTTGATTTACAAAAATTATAAATTCGAAACGGCCTCGTAAACATTACACGTCATGGTAGTGGCAACAAATTAAATTTACAACAGAACAGCGCCTGTCGGGACAGCCAGTAGTCAATAATTTGGGGCGCTGTATAAGAATTTCCTTTAATATTTTTTGCACATATGATAACACATGCACACATGCAGATTATGTAGGATTCTAAATGTAAAAGTTTTTACATACCGGTCCTGTAGTTTCGGAGGCTGTTCAATGCAAACTAAAAACAAACAATCAAATATTTTCTCTTTATAATATTAGTATATATAAAACTAATAATATTTGACATAATAATAGAGAATATATAATTTTGTTTAGCTTGTTATAATATGGTGGAAATGTAAATATATATAAGTAATTTCTTGCTTGTAGCTCGTTATCGCATTTTACATTTATGATCGCCTAATGTTAACAAGGAACATACTCCCTAATGACCGTGTAATCTCCCTGCCGTGATCCCGGTCCTACAAATATCTCAGTAATGTTAATTTAACTATTCATAGCGAAGCTGTGTATATATTTTGTAAGCGAATCCAATTTAAATAAAAATAATATTTTATTTACTTTATTATTTAATATAAACAGCAACCTGTGGTTTTATCCGCGTAACTCCGGTCCTATTCGACATCATACTCAAAAAGAAATGTGCGCTGGGACACTTAATAGACAGGAAAATACAGCTCAAAAAATAAAAAAAAAACAATATTATATATAATGTTCAAAAAACAGCCGTCGCCCTCTTAACCGAAGGCAGTGACGCTTTTTCGTGATAGAAAAATCGTAACAAGTCTAAAGACACAAACCAAATTGCTTAATAATGTTATCCACTTTGTTCAATACGCTACGTAAAAAAAATTGAAGTTCACTTCAAAAATACTTTTTTCAAATCCGACCAGTAATTTCCAAGAAGTTATATCTTCAGTGTCGTGTTAGTGTGGTTTATGAGGAGCCTGTGGCCCATTGGAAGGGGGAGGGTTGAGAAAATGAAAACATCGGCTTTGTAATTATTATTATTAATCAATACTTATTCGGATGTTCATGGGAGTCTGTAGTCCAAGACTCACTCCGACCTAACTTCCGGCGAACCAAGGTAGGTACCGAAAAATTCCAACTGGAATTAAAGAACCGGTTCGATGCTGGAACTAGATACGTCGGAAACTACAATGGCAATTGACGAGGCCATGAGTGGCGTGATTGGTTCCATGCGGGACGTTGGTGTAGGATACTGTAGGCGTAAGTATACGAGCAGGAAAGATAAACTCTCAGATGAGACGCTTGGACTTATGAGGGAACGCAGAGCACACGAAAACTTTGCGTCTGCCGCTGTCAAGCTTCTTTCAAAGCGAATCCGTAAAGTAATACGCCGAGCTTCGCAGCTCATATACGCAACGGGTTACCGAAACGATTGAACAGAATAGAGGTGCGACAGGGGGATGTAATTTCCCCGAAACGGTTCACTAATACTTTGGAGGACGTTCTTAAGACTTTAAAGAATGCGGCATAAATATTAACGGCGAGTACTTCTCACATCTTCGTTTCGCCGACGATATCGTTGTGTTGACTGAATCGTCGGAGAGCTTGCAGGAAATTTTGCACAGCCTAAATGAATCCTCCCAACATATTGGTCTTAGGATGAACTTGGACAAGACATAGGCCATGTTCAATGAACACGTTCGCGTCTATATAGCTTCGAGAAGGAAGCCGATAGAAGGATCCAGTTGGGTTGGGCAGCATTCCGGAAGCTTTGTCACATTCTCAAGTGGCCCATACCTCAGAGCTTGAAGTCGAAAGTCTCCAACAAATGCGTACTTCCCGTGATGACATACGGAGCTGAAACATGGCTACTTAATTCAGGACTGGACCGTAAGTTTGCGGTAGCTCAACGGGCTACTGAACGTGCTATGTTGAGTGTTTCTCTGTCCGACAGAATTCGTTAAGAACTCATGAGGCAGAGAACTAAGGTATCCGATATCACGCCACGAATAGGCTCGACTAACTAACACTAAGCAGAGGAGATGGCAGATGAGCCAGTAAGGTTCTGGAGTGGAATCCGCGTTTAGGAAAACGAAGTGTTGGTCGAACGTTCACCAGGTGGGAAGACGATCTCGGTGCAGTAGCCGGTCCGAGATAGATGCGAGTAGCAGGGGATCGGTCGTTTTGGCGTTCATTGAAAGAGGCCGATCTCCAGCAGTGGACAGATAATAGCTGATAATGATGATGAAACATCCATGATCTAGGTGGAATTAAAAAAATATGAAAAAATTGTGAACATATATAATATGTTCCAAGCATAAAGGTGTAAAACGACTGGAGCCTTCTAAGAAATACCGACATCCATAGACTACCTAACAATTATGCAGTGTAAAGGCATCGGTAGTCATCCAAAGGAAAGGACCAGTTTTGATTTGTGTGTCCCGTTATGTAATAAAAACACATTTGTAATAAAAAGCTGGTGTCCAACAATGGGACATAAACATGCGGATATTGTGTAATAACCTTTTCTAAGTGATAATAATATATAAATAATATAATAGGATAAATATATCACGTTTGAAAAGGAAAACTATTGTCGAACAATGAGATTCAAAACTTATAAATATAGTCAAAATATTTTTTCTAAGTGGTAATAATGTATACAATAGAAATACCAAGTTTGCCAAAAAAAACTTGGGACCAGCAATGGCACACAAAACTTGCAGATATTGTTAAAATAAACTTTTTCAAGAGGTAATTAGGATGCTGGCTCTAAAAATGCGCAGGTCAAAGAATTCATTTTGTGAAATGACTCCCTCATCTAAATTTATGACCGCACCGCCATGATGCCGGCTTAAATGCAGTTTTGAAACTATTTATCAGGAGCAGGAAATTGTCTTGTCTGCGACTTCCAACGCACCACCTGCTACTAAGCAAAATTGAAATGAAAGTGCTTAAATTTTTTTCCAACTTTGACAAAGATAAAAAAGAAAAAGTATTTATTTTATTTCCAACCTCCATCAGAAGAACGGTAATATTTTTCGAGCGTATGTATGTATGTATATTCCCTCCTGCTACCTGAACTGATTTTAACATCATATTTGTGTCGTTATATTCGTATATATTTTTATATTTTTGTAAAAGGTAGTGCCATGCCGTATTGCAGCGAACTGGGCCGACACGACCGAGATGTAACTCTCGCTCAAAAGATGCAGCCACCGCTCCTTCGCTGTCGCGTCCAGTACGGTTTGAAAATAGCAGGAAGCCCATTGAAGGGAAGGAGGAAGGATTATTAATCAAAAGCATTATCCATCCTTTTGATTAATAATCCTGCAGATATTTGAGGGCGTTGGTAGTAATCAAAAGGCTCCGAGCGCTCGTTTATACTTCTATTAAATAATAATAAATTGATAAGGGAGTAATACTTGACATAATAAAATATACATTTAAGTATTAAATAGTAATATTGTGTTAGGTGGTAGACTGATCATGAAGGGGCTGCTCATGGTACCACGCTTATAAAAAGAGGGGGCTGAAGAGCAGGAGGAGGAGGCGCTTTTGCAGAGGCCGCACGGGGGATGATACCTTTCCCCGCACTTGCACTGTCCCGAAGTTGGCGCAGTTGTCCTGAGGTGCGAGGCAACCCTTCTGTGGAGGAGGCGACCCCTAGGTGACCGCCAAGCCGCCGAGGTTCCCTGATATTTTGTAGTTCTGGGGCACTCCATCAAGAGCGGCAGTGTTGGCTCGTGCGGTGGTTTTTGTGGGTACTCGGCACCATAATGATGCGCCGCCAGCCCCACACACCACCACCGTAAATACGTTAACCCGCGTTAACAAAAAAAAATTAGAAGCCTGGAAGACCGTCTCTGTGAATATGTCAAGTAGAAATGACAGGTTTGAAAGTTTAAAAACAGATATGCTGTGTATTTTTTTTTATGGAATTGGGATGCTAACGAGCAATCTGAGCCTTTTTACGACTAACGACGCCATGACATCATGAACATCCACATAACTACTGTGCCGACGCGTTGCCCTACTTTCACCGCCCAATGGGCCACCGGCTACTCACAAACACGAAAGGCGACACAGAAGATGTCACTTTACGGCGATATTATGTGAGCGAGAGATACCTCCCCGATAGTGCCAGCCCAATTCCATTGCAAAGGAGGATATAGTGTCTTGCACCAAGCATGGCACTACCACCTCCTATGCAGCATGGCACTACATCTTCCTATATGAAATGTGTATGATCGGTAGGATGTAAAGTGGCATGGTATGATCAGATCTGGTAACGTGGACGAATTGAGACAAACCGATAGGGATAGTGACATTAAACACTGGGTTATTTCTGCACAATAGTAGTGAAGGTGTGAATGTGTATGTTTATCCACTTCTCATTCAAAAGCGCGAAAGAGATGAATCGATGTCGACGATGAGATGAGAGTGTTCTAGAGTGGAGTAGAGGCCGCGTTTAGGAAATCGATCCCCGATCAGCCGGTCCGGGACGGATGCGAGTAGCAGATCGGTCGTCTTGGCGTTCATTGAAATATGCCAATGTCCAGCAGTGGACCGCTAAGGGCTCGTAGTGATGATGAAGATGAGAAGGTTTACGCTTAATAAGGTACTCAGTAACTAGACTATACAAGTTTATAAGCAGTGTACTGCTACTTTATTTGTTACATGTCTAAAGTAGTTGCGTGGAGCAAACTAAGTTTAATACGCGTAACACGCGGTTGTATACACGCGCGTAAAATCTATCTCGACTATATTTTTTTTCCGGATTAAAGGTATTTCAGATTATAACGAATATCCGTGCCGAATATATACGATCTACATTTTCTACGTGCATTAAACAATATACATGTAATATGTCGCATCTATACGTGTTATAAAACAAAGTCTATAAAAGCTCTCTGATTACATGTGATCGATTTTCTGAAAATGTACTGAGCGGATTTTCAGGCGGTTTTCACTAACTGATAGAAAGATTCCCGGGGAATTTTTTAAAGTGTTAATGGTTAAGGTAACAATCCGGGCCGCGTTGTTCACGGGTGAAGTCTGGGTGTATCGCTAGTTTATAACATTAGTTGGATAACAGCAACGAGAGATTACCACGTTATCGAGGTCGGCCTAATGACTTTAATTATGGTGTACGATGTAGCAGATTTGAGATCCTCGTGGTAATGTGCGGTCGTATCTAGATGCAGATATATGTGGATGCCAACAGCCAGTAACTACTTCGGCTTAAAAGTACTTGCGTCGCAGAATTAAGCGTGCGCAGGTTCATACATTGCTAAGATCGATATGGAATATATTACGGTAGAGAGGGTAATGCTGTCCCTCATAGAGCGCTACATATCATAATCGGCCAAGAGGAAGTTTTGGTTACACTTTGACACCAGAACTTTATATATTAAATGTTATGTACGTATAATATACTGCTAAGTAGCTGTATTGACGGAATAGTCCAGTACAGCGTCAGGCGACGGTCTTGGTGTGATTATGGTGTATACCTTCTTTCCCGCAGATGGGAAGGATGCATTCCAATAGTTATTTAAGGTTAGCTAAAGTACCTATTATTATCTTGGATGATGGAACCGGCTCCCCTCGTCCCCACTCTCTGATGAGGCATAGCCTGTGGCTGGAAGAGCTCGTTGAGCCATCATGACTGCAAAAAAAATCATCATTATCGGTATAGCTGGAAGTCATTGGGTTACACTGTGACAGTAGAAGTAGGGGACAGAACACGCGTGGCAGGTAAAGTTGGCCTTACCGTATCATGGAGGCTGGTAGAGTTACTTGAGCTGCCTGGATTGGGGGGAACCAACATAAACCAACATGGAATACTCCATGTCGCCAATAGACACGACACCATGAGGTAGTTGAAGAACCAACAACGAGGCGACTGCCTTCCCTTGCTCATATACTTAAAAACATGTAAGCCTACATTGCTTACATATAAGCCATATAAATTTAAGCCTACATTGTTTAGCAAAGGAAAACAAACATAACACCCCAGTGTTTCCATTTCACATTATCATACCCACAAATAGTACTGCCATACTGACTGCCTCGTAGTCCAGTTGTAAGCATTATGTGGTCCTGATTAAAGTCTCTCAGTCAAGAAACCTCCGTTCCTGTGCCTGGTTTTTTCTCTGCTCGTGTCGGATTTCCGGACGGCATTCTCCTATTCTGATGGTCCCTGGTCCCTGGTCCCCTATTTCTGATAGGAGAGTGACGGAACGGGTAATGCACTTGTGCCTGCGCACGCACTTGTGCACTATAATATACCCTGGGCAGTCTATATATAGAGATCTATATAGATGGCCACCGTGGCTGAATTTCAGATAGGGCGACATTACTATTCCTATTATCTACAAACAATATAAAGTATCTACTAGACAGTAAAAAATGATTGCAATATTTAAACATTTTTATCTCTTCTTTGGACGACAAATAATAACTTATGGAAATATCTTCCCATTTCTCGAAACTTGTACACAATTTATATCCAGTTTTATAAAGTAACATTGAAATACGGTATCCGACAATGAAACCTTATTATGCCGTCCTCTTTAACTAACTTTCCCTCGTGAATGCTAATTCTTAAAAAAAATCCCCGTCGACGCAAAGAGATATTTCACGCTTAACATTTCCAAGATTAACTGAAATTATTCGTCTTTGTGTCTTGTGAAAACTTTTAATTTTTACTTGCAGAGAAAATATAACTTGTACTTTTTGTCTCTCCTGGACATAGGCCTCCCCCATAGAGTGCCATAGGTCACGGTCACCAGTCACTCGCATCCAGCGCAGCCCCCCTCCCCCCAACCTTGTTTTTCTTACAGTTATATTTTTAGCCGATTGTGTGTGTTTTTCGTGCTTATGTACAGATTTCTAAATTATTCCCTACTATGGACGGAACTGCCTGACGGATTTAACGGATGAGGTGTTGTAACATTTCAAGGACGCGAGTGGCACTGGGTACATTAAAATATATTTCAAAGGGCTCCTAGTTTTTCAATGTATTTATAGGTTATTATGAGCGATGTTTATATTTTTTCGTAAGAGGTAGTGCCATGCTGCACTACAGCGGGAGGTGCCTCACTCACATAATACCGCAATGTGACATCTTCGATGTCGAGTTTCATGCGCTTTGTGAGTAGCCTGTGGCCCATTGGACGAGAGGATGAAAAGGTTAAAATAGTTCTTAGGTGGATGTTTATAAGTGTCGGTACTCGTTCGTCCCAATATTATATAAAAAAAAATAGCAGTCAGTTGAAATTCTTTTAAAACCATGTTGCGAAGCAGTCTATGATTTACAATAGTTTATGGTTTGATGATTTTCTTTTTAATAAAATTATTTTAAAGGTAAAACTTTACTGAAGAAAATAATGGATTTCCGGTGGTTCTGACACTTTTCTGGTCTCAGTTTTCGTATATCTCACCTCTTGTGAGGGCTTCGCGGTCGGTCGGCTTAGGTTACTGTAAATTATAAATATTATGTTATATCATTAAGGTGTGTGTACTTGTTTCGTATTTAAAGAAGAAAAAGGACAAAAAATTAGTCATAAAATAATTAAAGATACCTACCTACCTAAAGAGACTACCGAAACCCATAAACATACGCGTCATTGTTTTCATCAAGATGTGCCGCCCTTCCTCCCTCCGTTCCGCCTCCCCTCTAATGAGCCAAGACGTTATACAAAACGTAATATCAGTACAGTTTAGCCAATTTTTCACGTATGTTTATCTGCCTAATGTGGTGTTATTTCCGACGTTTCATGATATATCTGGCCTATCAATGTTAAGAAGGGTAAGCTTTACGGAGACGTCTCTAAATAAATACGATACCCGAGGGAAATATCTGTTAACATTTATAACTTCTGAAATATAAAATTTCCTTCTTCGTTATTTAACATGCGTGGCACGTGTTATTGTCGATTCTCACCTCAAGGAAAAGATAAAACGAAATATAAATATGTGTAAAATGGCAAATGCGTCCTCTAAAAGGACTTACTACTTGTGTGACAAATTTGGATTGCCATAAATTCTGAAGTGTTTGAATGTCCAGTACATTCAAACACTTCGCACACCCTTAAGAACATTGAGTAGGCTGCTTTATTTTCTATAGTATAGGGACGAACGAACAAAAGGAGCCTTTCGAAGGGTACTGACGCCCATAGATATCTGCATTATTGTTACAAATGTTATACTTTCACTAGCATCACCCCGTTTCACCCGTGTAGCTATGGTTCTGTCAGTCGTAGCGCCATGGCCTTAGCCTTATAGTCATTCTCTATATGTGGACTACTCAACACAAGAAGAAATTTCAATTCGGGACAGTAGTTCCTGACATTAGCGCGTTCAAACAAACTAACTCTTCAGCTTTGTTAGCATAGATGAATTGCACGCCTAATTTCTACTAATATACTCACACTAATCCTACTCACAATAAAATTTTTGTGCGTTATTCCCCAGGTCATAAGTTCAAGATATTCGTATGACTAAAGTCTGTAACATTATAAATTTGTAACTGTATGTAAATAAATACATCTTTTTCGCCACACTATTTTAAATGTTTGCTTAAGTCAACCTTCAGGCTGTAAAAAATAACGAAAAGAATATTTTAAAAAAGTGCAAATTATTTCTTTAAAAAAAGAATAAAAATATTGTTAATATTTTCAGTTTTGTCGACTGTCACTATGTCGGGTTTCGTCCAGTTTACCCACACTATTACTACGCTACGCTACCAAAAGAACATTTCATACAGTAAAATTGCATGTTGTGTCAGTATATGTATGGGCGTCAATTCTATATGTAACTGTGGATTTGTTCACCATAGGGTAACGCCCACAATAAAATTCCGGTTACTCTCTTCCCATCTGCGGGAAAAGAGGGGGTTTTGTCCCCCTATCGTCTGCCTAAACCTGAAGACAAAAAAGTCTTTCGTAGTCATTCGAACTGTTAAGGCTAGACAAGCGCCGCCAATCAGTAGTAGGTCCCACCGGAAAAAAAATGGATTTGTCTCGCAATACCTACAGAACCCGCTACATTTCATAAACGCGAACTTGACCGACTAAAGAATAAATTAACACAGCGTAATTAAATAGTATTATTTAACAAGTTTCGACATCAAACTAATTAAACACAATATAATAAGTTTACGCTCTACATTCTGTTATATTAATTACGCTTATGGTTACGACAACTATGACCTAACAATCTTCACTTTACGGGGTCATTTGTCGAAATAAAAATTAATAGTGTCAAATCTAAGTCATTAGGCTATTTAAGTGTAACACCATTCTTAAATATAATATATAGGCCAGACTATGCGTAAGTCGAAAGAGACAGAAAATTAGGTTAACTACCTGTCTCTTTTTTCATCCATTTCTCAGTGCTCTATGCATGCTGTACATTTTTTCTCTATTAACCAACACGGACACTCGCAGTTATAGACCGGCGTATGGTCCCCAACTCCATCTATATTACATCTACAGCGCCACTACGTTTTAGTGCGATTTTTTTATAAATTTTAACGAGAGTAAGGAATTGCTTGTTTTAATGGATTTGATTAGATGTAAAGTTCTGGGTTAGTACTCAATTTTTAAACCATTTTACTGTCATAAAAAAATGATCAGCAAAATTCACAGCTAAATTGAAGGGCAAAACAATAATGAAGAAATTTTATAAATAAGTGAAAACAACTATTCATTCACAATTTTCCTTTAATTTTTTACACAAACAGATCAAAAGCCTCCGCTATTTTATGTTAAGAAATCGATATCTCTTCTACAATTTCTAGGTAATTGTAATTAACTAGTAATTGTAGGAAAGCTTTTGATCTTTAAATCTTAAAAATCCAAAATAGAGGTGTGCGAATGAAGTATTTTATTTATAAGAAAAAGTTGTTACAAATGTGGGTTAGTATTCAGAGAAAGAAATCAAGTTACTTAAGTATATTTTACTGTAAGTATACTTGTTTAACCAGATATGTTAAGGCATATTACGTATAGAACCGCCGAGTAAAGTCACTAACCGAGAAATCGTGTTGAATGAAAATAGATAGAAATAGAAGTTTACCTTATTAGTCATTTAAATGTTGTAATGATAATGCTATATATAAAATTCTCCTGTCATATAATTTGATACCATAGTCTTTCTTTTTAAGGGTTGCTCACTCAACCGGGCAAAACAACGTTCACTGGGTCAGCTAGTTTATAATAAAATAAAGTGATTATAAAAATTTACAAACAAAATAAGGATGAAAAACGGTTCACGTTTTCCGATATTATAAGAAAGTTATCTTATAATATTTATACATTTATTGATATCGGATACTATGGGTACAGCTGTACTGTATATTCCTAGTTGTGGAATTTATGGCGGATATTAAATGGTAAAATGCACATTTGACTTGTGTTTATTTGGTTGCAACCATCTTGAATGACAACTCCGTGCCGACCGATCCACATACATCAAACTTTGCTGACACCAGCATTAAATCGCTGTGTCCCCTGCAGTAGCACCCCTCCTCCCTTTAAAGGAGAAAAAATTATTATAATAAATATTGTAATTGATTTTAATTGAAAATAACATATTTTATTACCTTTATAGTGTGTTAGTGAGATACACAAATATGAAACAATTAAAAATACAAAAAGCTTCAAGGCAGTCCTTTAAACGTCGAGGCCTGTAATCAGAGAAGCACGCACTCTTTCCATGGGAAAGTTCTTCACTACCAATAGTATAGATTGTTTTAGGGACTAGAAATTATCATGGCGTTTAGGAGAAGCTGTACTCTCTAAAACTGGTCGGTTTAAGGATTATGATTTATGGTCATTAATCATAATCCAGCGGAATCATGAGACGATTGCCAGACTTCAGCGAAACTTGCTCCACTGATGAAGTCTCGGACGTTCACTTCGAACCAAAAATGCATAGACCGGGCTTTATGACCCGGCGCCGAGTCTTGCTGAAGGGACCATACTTTGTTATTGAACATGGTGTTATTAAGTCTTCTTGCTTTCGGACTGGATAAAATCGAGTTGTTTCCCTTATTGCTTTGTGCTCTCTTTCGTGCGTATACTATCTGGACGGCCAGATATTTCTCTATCACAGACAATGGAAGTCTCTTTGTACCAATTAATAGCCACCGACACAAATATTTGACTGATACCAAGTGTATGGAGGGTACAAAAAATTGCATTTCTATGTGTAATGCAATCACAGCGATTCTGTACTCTTTATCATCCCACTCCATTTTTATATCGCAAAATATTGTACAAGTATTGGCGCCAAAATGGGAATTCACAATGAACAATCGCAGAAAAATTACAGATTCCAAATTCAAATGTAATATTCTTTTTACTTTCCATTGTCGCAGTATTTATGCCCAGACTACGTATAGGTAATAGTGATATTCGTATTAAGTAAAACCCAGTCTAAACTATCATACAGAGTTACATGAAAAGTAGTACTGAATATTAAAGGACGTTATTTTTCAGGTCATTTCTGATGGAATTGATCATATCATATGGTGTCCGAAACTTAACCCACGTGGAGATATCCACCCTTTAAGATTTTTATCAAAAAACCTCTTATTTTTAATTTTTGTAACCTCTTTTTCTGTAATAGATATGTTTATACATATCTAACAATTTGTATGCTCAAGGTATTAGAGACCTTAAACTATAACCTAACGACAATTAAGATAAGGTAGTGAGTAGTTACACAACCACATAAATGAAATGTTAAATTCTCAAGGTGAAAATTAAAGGTCACTGTTATAATAAATAAATAAATACAAATATTATAAACATGTGAATTTCATCGAGGTTCATACGGAGAAATTTGAAGGTAAACAAATAAAATATTTTTAGTGTAGGCTATAATTATTTAATTATTGATTTGTTTTTATGTAACGATATTTATTCTGGGATTAAAAAAAAATAAAAATATATTCGAATGAAGCAGTGT
>JAFELO010000217.1:115291-134292 GCA_017140195.1 Eumaeus atala | reverse complement strand
TCTTAGAGGCGTTTTTTAAAGGTCGTAATAGTTTACGAGTTCTGCACAGACTCAGGTAGAGCATTCCACAAACGGCAACTGACACTGTGTAGGAGTTCTCAAAGAAAGAAGTTTTATGTACAGGATAGGAAAGGGTTAATTTATTTGAAGAGCGAAGAATAGAAGTATGATTGCTGAGATAATAAAACTTTAAATACGAAGGAGAAGAATGGTCAAATAGGACATTGAAGGATGTGAGAATTCCGGCGTAGTCTCATGGGAAGCCATTGAAGTTGTGTAAGATATTGGCAAATACGGTCGTATTTACGGATCCTAAAAGTGAACCGGACACAAGTACCTACGCTATGGAATCGACAACACGATTAAAGTAAGGTCTTTGTTCAACAGTAATGTCAGATTATAATCACTTAGTAAACCTTGTGCGTCAAAAGAGATTCAAGTATAAACAGCCCGTTGGCTCTAGTACCACGTGCTACTGCAACGTGAGGCTGTTACGCCATACCTTTACACTTCGGCAGAACCGACACTGCCTCTTCCGTTTGATTAAACTTGGCCCTATTTCTACATTTTTAATTTTGTTTCTCTCATTATATTTGCGTTGTAGTGGCACATTATAATCGTAATATTGATTGAATTAGCTAATAGCACGCTGTAGCTTCATACGTAGAAGTGAATCGTTCACTTTCACAGATTACTTGTGAAATTGCCAATTTACATTATGCGGTATAGTTTGCGCAAGAACCGGTGCTCGCCACGTTATGTCACACTCCGCTGAACGTTGCTTAACGCCTATTTAACGCACTTGGGTTCATCTCTCCACTTGTTTATTTTTTATTTAGTATTTATATCTTCTAGCTTGGTGATGTCTAACATTTTTTTTAGTATAAGCCCTATATTTAAGCGTACAACAGGCCTCTGGACGACTACATACTCCACGCGGAGACATTGTTCTTGAAATTGTACTACAATAGGCATCCTAAACCTTTTTCTTATATCATAGGAGGACAAATAAAAATTCGGAGCTTTTATGTGTCTACCGACGCCCACAAACATTCGCATAATTGTTATACGTTGCTCTCCTCTCCTTCCCCCCAACAATGGGTCAACGAATACTCACAAACTGCATAAAACACAAAATCACACCAGCCAACTGGCATCGTTAAAGATTAACTTATAATAAGGAAGAAAAATGGGACATCCTCAACTTTCGGAATCTTGAATGTCATTTGTTCATTAAAACTGTTTTCTAACACAGACACTGTTATCTCTCAAATTTGATGATGAAATTATTGTTTTACTCAACTACTATTTACTTAGGATAAAGGAATCAGATCCACCAGATGGTTGAAGAGACCAAAATATTTGCCAATTAGCAATTATCATTATGAAATGTTTACAATTACGCCTGTTACTGTACAAATGCCTACTGCGCCACAGCTGATTGTCACTCAACGTTCATAACTCAGGGTTTAATAAGAGTATATGTAATACTTAATCCTGTCTCGAGATGTTTCTTCTTAAAGCTGAGGAATCTTGGCGACTACCGAGTCCCATAAACATGACTTCAATTGGTAATTAGACCTTTACAACCTGCTCGAAACGTATCAGTATCACCATTATACGGCTCCGCCAGTATTGTGTTAGCCATAGTAGTGCCAGTCCAATTTGACTAAAAGTAATGAAAAATTCAATGGGATTTAGGAAACATAACCTTTGAGATTTCAATCAATTTTATGTCACGTCGCCGTCTCTCAAGTTCACAAAATCGTTAAAAATACAACAAGAACGTGCAATTTCCCTGGCAATACTCAGTTATCGCGTCTTCTAGACTCAGGCTCTGGCCGCGCCTCGTTATATATGTAAGCACTTGTGAACACTCAACATGGCGCCGACGCCTTCGCATAACGTGTGATTAAAATGAAACGAGCTTTTACTGTGATTCCTGTGTTATATTAAATTCTACGTTTCTATAGCGCAGGCAAAGTAGTAGGAGCGCTGTGGGATCTGCTGACACACATTAACAATCAGAGGTGATGATCCAGTCAATGGGCCAGCATGACCAAGCGCACGTAAAGTGATAGCATAGCAATAAGTTTACACTGCAGTAGTAGGTGAGTAAGAGGTATTTCTCTCCAGTGAAGAAGATTTAACATATAAAATGGTAGATTTAGAGTCGGTTTAATAGGTTTCCGCTAAGGTACCGATTAGGTTACTAGGAACTAGTCGCTCAAATAATGTACAAATTTAGGTTTCATAGATTCTGATTACAAAGTAACAAGTAGGAGCATTTATGTGATAGGAAGGTTTAAATATTGATTAGTTACTCAACACTTTAGAAGTATTTCAATGAAACTACTTTTACGAATTCTATTGCGGTTTATTTATATATTTAACCAGCCCGACCTTTCACAGAATCTTTACATCAACCATGGTTACGGGTCACTTTAGAAGTAACCTGTGAGATAAGCTATTTTAGGTATACAATTCTAGCGTAGACCACTAAAGCCTTCCGTCCTAAAGCGTGGAGTTATAATGTAGAGATGATTACTAGAAAATATACGTCCATTCATGGACCATTGATTGGAGATAAACATGTCATGGAGAGCTCAGTAACAGGTGCTAAGGCAAACGTTTCTGCATCTTTTACTTTTTGTCTCTTGTTTTCTTTAATTGTAGATTTCACATAGTGTTATAGATGGGACGTTGTTCGTGTTGTAGCGGATACAAGTAGATGCTAGTGGTAATATTTGGTGTTAATTGATGTAGGGACATATTCGGTAGGAGAAGAAATCTCCTAACGCTTGTGGAGTCAGTTTCTACAAACCATACGGAGGGCAGAAGTAATGTTCCCTAAACGACCACTGTATATTATTCAAACAAAATATAAATTAAAGGCAATATACGCATTTTTTATGTCACAAAATCCGTATATTCAGATGTGTTGCCCTCTCACATCCCAATGGGCCCCCAGCAACACACGCGAGTGCATAGCCGTTACTCCACGGCGGTGTCATGTGAGCGAGAGGTACCTCCTAGTCCAATTCCGCTCCAACGTATTATAGAACTTTCTCTTACTAGTGGTACACGCATAAATGATTCGCATCATAGTGTATCGATATTTATGTAATCCAAATATACTCAATATTAATAGAACTACAATCGATCATTCGAGAAACATACTCTAGCTGGAGCACGATCGCTCATCTATCCTTCAATTGAGATAGACAGACGAAGGTTGATATCATGTGGGTAATCTGTTATACTAATGATAATGATCATAGCCATCTATTAATATCCTCTTGTTTTTAGGGTTTACTCTTTTTTAAAGCGAACCAAGGCACACGCGTAAGGAAGGATATGTGGATAATATAGTAACCGTTCGAGCATAATTTCAGCGTTACGATTTGTCGCGTGTTCTTTAGGAGTAAACTCCATCTCGAAGCTGACACGCAATTTTTTTGTAATATAAGGTCCAAACTAATATTCACTAGCTTTCGACATCCACACAAACATAATTTTTATGTAGACATTTTTTCCTTCCGAATGGACCGCCTCGCGTTCACACACCATTTGATAGTTCGTAATAATGTTGTCCCCCAACTAGGTACTTATTAAACAATCCGACTGCTCGCATATTTCACAGTAAAAGCGTCATGGCTTGTTAAATGTGGTGAAGACTCCGCGAAGGCTTTACTTAACATTAACTCATCAATACGATACCAAGCCCATTGAAACATAAAATATACAATAAAGTCTATTTTACAATGTTTACAACGTCATTAGCGTAGTACCGATCTGCTATTTTATGATTATGACAGGAATACGGTGTTGAAATATACTTAAGTTGTCTCAAGATAATAAATATGCAAATATTTCAAGTACAAATTTTGCGTTGGCTATGTACATATATTACTTCATTAAAATTGTTTGCTACCTCGTGGTGTAATGGTGGGCATTTCAGCTACAGATCAAGGGGTTGTGAGTTCGAGTCCGTAGACGAAGTTCATTCCATATGAAGACATTATTATCATTGTAAAATCACTATCGCGTAACTCCTTTCGTTTTGCTTTTTTTTTTTTTTTTTTTTTTTTTTTTTTTTTTCTCGTTATGACATCTACGTGTGATAAAATTATAGTCTAATCTTAATAAAATTAGAATTAAAAATATGTTTGAGTCGTTATGGGACCAATTGAACTTAAATGAATTAGTTTTAGATTTTTCGTCACTCTTTATGTGTGCTTGTAAGTTATAGCTACCAATCTTATTATATTTTTTTTTTCAATATCTGTGTGTGTGTATATATGGCTGTGGCAACGCAATAACTAAGTGTACGTTTATCTTACCTCGTCGACTTAGAACCTGCCATATATATTTCATTAAATTCCACATTGGTAGTAGAAGCCAGCATAGAAAGGCATATTGGTTTATTATAACTATTATAAGGATACCACGCACATGATAATGATGAGGGAGAAATTCGCACTAAATTTCACTGTAGAGTAGATATGTAACTAGAAAAGAAACTCCTTTCACGTTTATAATTAAGTGTAAGTGATGCAAACGTAAAAAATTATCTCATTTTGTCTCCGTGATATGTAAGGCAAAGCTTAAATAACAGGAAAGTCACGATAATGTATAACAACGATAAAATTCGTGTGAATTTGTTTGCGCTTATTGAAGTGGGCCACTGCGTTTTATTTACGCGCCAAACCTGTACTACTGAAGCAGGTTGTGACGCAACTTACTGGCTCGGAATATGCTCTAGAATTCGATTTTTTCAAATGCGAAGTACGAATTCATTCTAGTGCTTATTAGTCAAGCGGTAAGATTACAAAATAGTCTCATTTCTGTAGAACCTGATTCTTTGAAGTACAAACGAAGCCTAAACGGCTTCATCATTATCATCATCCATTTAATATCAATCAAATTATGGTTTAAAACTGATATGGCAAATACAGTTGGCCTCTACACACAAACTGTGTCTATTTGTGACTTCCAAATCGATTAAACATTACACCCATAGAAATAAATATCGCTTTCGCTTTAAAAGTTATCTACGTATTTAAATATCTACAATATATTCTCTTTCATAATTACCATGCCGCTTTATACATGAAACTATAATTAGAGTCTATACTCGTGCATAATACAATACCTTCATTGTATATGGCTTTCATGTTGCCGTGAAAAATGTATATTTACAGAATCAAATATAAAGAATATGGTAAATGATACGATTTCTTTTTATACTTTATGTACATTCCAGGCTTTAAATAGCAATTATTAACCAATAACACCCAATCACCCAGTCAGCGGTGGAAAGATTTTCGGATTAGTAAAATGCAACTTCAACATATATACATTTTCTTCGCCAAGAAACTGAGATAGCCACACGGTCATACTAAAAGCATCTACACAAGATATAGTCATAATAAAATTTGTTTAACGGATTTTATCGTGGTTTATTGAAGTATTTCACAATCCTACAAATTCTAATATATTATATAAGATAAAATCCGTTAAAGTAGTTTCACTACAATGTGTAGCACTCGCGAAAGGAAGTGAAATCACTAAGATGTAGTCAGAAATTCGTATATCAGTTTTGCAAAGTCATAATTTCACTCGGAGAACGTTTGACCCACAAATGTATTTCGTTTATACAACATATAACGCAATCTAACAATTTATGCGTACGTTTACGTGTATTCACTTTTATAATTATGTATGTTAGTGGGTTAAGCGTTGTGTGAGGGCTACGTCTTCACATAGGGTATGACTATATATGGTTCCGAGGAAAGATAAACTGATGTATATATGAGCATCTCGCTGTTTTAACGTGCTCCTACTATTACACTTTGATGGTACATAGCCTATAACCGTCTTTGATAATTAGAATGTCAAAAAGGGACAGGTTTTTAAGCAAATCGGATCAGTAGTCCTGAAAGTGGCACGTTCAAACGAACGGGCAAACCCTCCGCCTTTCTTATATTATTATAGATTTAGTATTAAAATAATTATGAATATATAATTATACTTTGTCAAGTTACAATTTAGGGAGATTATACTCATAAAACGAAAGTAGACGAGGTGTTTTTCTGTAGGTAGCCTAAACAGCAATTCAAGGTTTTATCCTTTTTTCCAAAAAAAAAATTGAACTGATAACATTCAGTTGTTTTTCTTTGATTGAGCTCCATATTTATCTTTGAATTTCTCAGAATTAGTCTTTAATTATATCACATAAACATTATGCATAGGATGTCGTTCTATCTTATCTATAATAGAACGATATTCAGCCTGCCAAAGCTTTGTCAACAGAGACATTACCGCAAAGGCGGCAGATAGAATCTTTAAACCCCTTTTATGACGCTAGAATAGATTAGATGCAATAACTTTGTTTTCTCCAGTTAAAAGTAAGATTGACCACAACTAGAATTATAGAACATCATAACAAAGTTGTGAAAATAAGAGATAGAAATGATACGTGTAGGTGATTAAAAAAACTATAACATGAATAAATGTCGTGTTATGTAGCTTTCCCGTCTTCATGGTTACTGCAAGATGAATGAAACATAGGGAAAGAAAAATTTAAGTGCTTAAATACCAGAATGGCATTGGAAAAAATGTGTGCGACCTCCAAGTCTTACATGAACATACGTGTTTTGTGATAAAACTTCTAGTGTTATTTCTAGTTTTCCAATGGTGCATAGTTACAACTTATATTACGTCATAAGGCGAAGTGTCAGAGCTGATGATGGAAGGTACAGCCGTAAGTTAGTTCCTTGGGAATTGACTATAGAAGTATTTATATTGTCACATATTGTTGTATACTTTCAAACTCATCCGTTTATATTTTGTTATATATTGCATTGCGTTGTATTACGACGTTGCATTTCAAGTATTGGCATACGATTGGATGCTGTGTTATTTTTGTAGTCTGTTCGATCACTTTTCATTTTATTTATAATTTATTATTATCAGCCAGTCTGGCTCGGCCTGTTATTTGTTTCGTTCGATCGTCTAATTCTTGCGGAGATTTAAATGTTTATGGGAGGCTCTGTATGAGATCATCGATAGATCTAAAAGACAAAATGGCGTGGCTCAAAGGCCCGAAATATCGGCGAAAGCAACAAAATTATGTACTCTGGATCAACTGATGGACGATTTCGTCCTATAGTAGTTGCCCAGAAACATATTGACAGTATAATAGAGGTAAACAAAGTAAATGATCGTTTGATGTATTTGAAAGTGCTAATGCATTGTGAACTGTCAACATCATTACCACTTATGCTCCTCAAAGCGGTTTTCAGAGTAGTGAAAAAGAAGCATTCTGGAACTATATTTGAAGATATACTCCAGCAGATACCAAAGGAAGAATCAAAAAGAAGTCTATGCATCTAATAACTTATAAAATAGGTCCTCATAGCGGTCCGTCCAACAATCTGGTGGAGTCTTAGTAAGAAAAATATCCTGGAAAAATACATTGACTTCATAGCTGACATGTATAGGAATACAAAATCGGTGATTCGAACAGCAGTGGGGCAAAATGAACTAATAACAGTCACTGAAGGGGTCAATCAAGGCACTGTGCTAAGTCCATTCCTCTTCCGCCTGGTGATGGCTGCTCTCATTGACAATGCCCAAACCAAAGCACCTTGGACATTTATTTATGCTGACGATGTGGCTATTTACACGTCCTCCAGAGAAGAGTTAGAAGTAGCTCTTGGTAAGTGGAAGCGTCAGTTACCGGCGGGTGGCCTTATGCTGAATATTACGAAAACCCAATACATGGTGTGTAACGAAATTAACGAGCCGGAAGACCCTCTCGTTATCGATGGACAGCAGGTCACTAGGTACGATGTTACACAGCTCGGGAAATTTGGAACCAAGTATTCAGCATCGAATCATGGCCGCCTGGCTAAAGTGGCGCGAGGTGACTGGCGTTACTTGCGACCGGAGAATGTCCGTAAAGCTTAAGGGCATTGTATACAAGGGCATTATAAGACCGATTCTAACGTATGGAAGTGAAACATGGGCTGTGACACAAAGCCACGTCCGTTCTGTCAAAGTCGCTGAAATGAAGATACTTCGGTGGATGTGCGATGTAACGACACTTACGTTCGCGGAAGCCTCGAAGTACATGACAGCGCCGATAAGCTACAAGGGAGTCGACTACGACGGTACAGACACGTGAGAAGAAGACCTTCCAACTACATTGGGAATATCGCGATGGATCTGTCCATTGTTTGATCTAGAGGAAGCAAAAGACCAAAGTTTGCTGGATCTAGAAGAACGTTTCCGATAACGACAGGTCCAATCGTGCAAAGTGGAAAGCAAAAATAAGGAAATCCGGCCCCGTAATCACATGGGAGTAATGTCTGGGAGAGAGAGATTTAGTAGACCTGAGAACCGGCTAGTATCTAGTTTTATAGATCTAAGTGATAAAAGGGTTGTTCACCTACCCAGCAAAACAAAGTTTACCCTGTCAGCTAGTTAAACATATAAACAAATAATTGTAACTTATTACCAAGAAAAGTTTTACTTGTGGTGTTACGGTGTTTCTGAATATTCTATTAAAATTTCTATTTAAACGGAAAACCCAAACAAAAATCTATTTCAAAAAGCGAGGTCGTTAAACTAATGGAGCAACCTACTCAATTTCAGCTACCTCGGTTATAGACGATTAAATTGGTTTTTTATAATCGATTCGGCGGTGGAATCACTGTCCTTTTGTTGTGGCTAGATGTTGGTTCGCAGCTTGTTATAACAGTCGACCAGTTTGTGTTTCTTAATTATTAATTAGGTAGCTGTGGGAAACCGTGCGTGTTGCGACAACAGTCGGGGTTTGAATCCCGCTCAGGTCATGGATATTTATATATAATAAAAATAACATTTGTGGACTTATCACGTCAAGTTAGCCTAGCCCTGTGCTAAGTACCGAAAAGGCTTGTGTTAAAGTTGTACAGATAATGTAAATATATATATTATATATTTAGGAAATGATATAAGATTTAAGAGTTTTTGTATGTATATACATATTATATACTCATAGACATCCGTTGGCATAACACGCGGAATAAACTGAGTCCAACTGAGTCAAATGGTCACCCACATATATATGAAGTTCTCCTTCTGCCGCCGTGGTGGGGATCATGGATCCAGCAGCAGGACACCCCAACGTCGGATTCATTACACTATTATCATTAACGACGGTATCTAATTTAAGTCGGCATCTAATTAACGTCGGTATCCAATTAGCGTCGGTACCTAATTAACGTCGGTATCCAATTAGCGTCGGTACCTAATTAACGTCGGTATCAAATTAACGTCGGTATCCAATTAACGTCGGTACCTAATTAACGTCGGTATCCAATTAGCGTCGGTACCTAATTAACGTTGGTATCCAATTAACGTCGGTATCTAATTAACGACGGTGCCTATATGGCGTCGGTATCTAATTAACGTCGGCATCTAATTAACGTCGTTATCTAATTAACGTCGATATCTAATTAACGTCGGTATCTAATTAACGTCGGTAACTAATTAACAAATACCTATTCATATTGTAAGCCTCTACTTATTTGGTAGTATGGTGGTAATATATAATCTTGAGTATCATTTAATTTTAAAACCCTCTTCATTTGGTTTCAGGTAAAAAGAATGTACCTTCATTGGTAGATAATATAATGGACAATTTACGGAAATAAACAGACTGTGCGAGTACTGAACTACAGGAATACTTAAATATCTATGTGTATTGAAATGTTGAAACACTTTAGACTAAGAAACACATTGCAGCAACCGTTCCGAGATGGACGTGAATAGCGGGTTATCGTTCGTTGATGATGATTATGAAAGAGATTTTTTAGAGCGCGAATCCTGGAAATCGCATAATTTATGGTTCACTTAAGCTCCATGTAATTTAGTATCGGAATCTTCATTATAGCATAATAGTAGGAGACTATTGGACCCGGTAGAGGCTTACACTCAGATACACGTACAACACGCTGTTACACAAGAACTTCACTTCTTTTGTATATAACCTCGGGAATGACTTCTCTATATAATACTGAAAACTGCATCGACATCCGTAGCGTCGTTTGATAGAATATAGCTTAGAAATAGATATTAGTATTTTAATGAGAAAAATAATAAGAATAATAGAAATACAAAATACACGAACTTTATGCGTATGATTATAAGTTGCTTTTACAAGGCAGATTCTATTTGACGAGGTGCACTATTGAAACATTCCCTTTTGCAGTGTCAACATTTTGACGCTCATCACTTTAAGTTATTTTACAAGGTGCAGAATTTGAAATGTGCACATCTTTCATTCGTACGGTTTTGAGACGCTGACTTTTATATCAAAACCAAACGCGTTTTGATTTTATATCCAATCAACTGTCACCAGGAATTCCATTTGAATTAAAAGGAAGACACTTAAAGAAAGAAATTTAATCCCAGGTGAAAATTCTTAAAGCACTCAAGTTTCGCTCCCCCTTATAGCAGCATTACGCAGCGATAAGATTTAGGGCGCAGTTAAAAATAGGCGTAAATAAATGGTCACCGCTGATTTAGTGGTGTGATCCTAAATGTTTTCATTAGTTCTGGTCTTTTTTTAGGATTCCGCACACAAATTGTAAAAATTGCTAATACTTCCACGTCCGTGTATCTCGATGTCTGTCATCAGGACATATCTCATGAACCGCGAAAGATATACCGTTGAAATTTTCGCACATGACGTCCTCGTATAGCCGCTTATAGCGAATCCAAAAAATGAAATTCATAAATTATTTAAGGGGGCTATTACAAGGGTATTTATTTGCCGTTTTTACGGAACCACTTCACTCGCACACGACCCATTTTTGATAGCCGCAGCAGTCGGAGTCATTCCATCGCTTGGTGATGATGACTCGGTATCTTTGGAAATTGATTCTTCGAATTATGAATGAAGTGTAACATTAAATAAAATCTCTACTCTCTATGGAATAATTTCTTTCATCTATGTATTACGGATAGGGAGATACGCTTGTATACAGATTTAGTCTAAAGTACTCTTACTATCACAATTTCCGAAAGTTGTATCATGGAATTTTTATAATGCAAATACTTAACGTTTCACGGACCGCGGGTTAACTTAATTCACTGCATAAACCCTTTTATGTTCTTTATCCGAGACCATTCTTGAATTTGAATTTAAACCATGAAAAGGAATTGAGAACGTTCTCTTGCTGAATTCCGATCGTTATATAAAAATTATAAGGCTAAGTGCAAACAGTAATTAATATTATTATTATTTTTAATTTTAGTATAATAAAATATCGGTAAAATGACATCATTTCACACGTAGTAAGAAATTTTTGTGTATTTTTAGTAGGATAGGGGGCAAACGAGCAAGTGGTAGGTAACTACCGCCACCCATAAACATCCACATGACCCGAGGTTATGCAGGTGCGTTGCCGTCCTTTAAAATGGGAGTAAGCTCTTATCTTGAAGAACCCCATATGGTATCGGTTCGGAAATACCAACGGTGGCAGCTTTGGTTAATTTGGTAATATCATAAATTGAAAGAATACCCAAAGCGAGTGTGGAAGGATGTGGGTATCGGGGAGGACCAAGACCGGCATATCATGATCAGATTGATCGGGTACTCTCCGAAGGTGGTGTCTTCGCAACCGCCGTGTCTGTATGAAGAAAGTAAGGAACGTGGAAGAGGCAATACAGCTACGTAAGGATCGTGATGTGTGGCACTCCGTTCTCTCTACCTACCCCATTAGGGAGATAGCGTCAAAATGTTGTTGTTGTTATTATAACGCTAAACAACAAACGGGTTAACTATCTTCCCCGGCATGGTCCAAGCCTTGTCGAGGCGGTGGGCGACCCTGGGCGAAGCTAATTGAATCGAGGGGGCTGCTCCTAGTACGAAGTACGTCCCTTATAAGAAGAGGGAAGTAAAGAACAGGAGGAGGAAGTGTTTCGTGCACGGGACGGGAGGTCGAGATGAGAATCTCACCCCATTGCACTGTCCCATAGCTGGTGGAGTTGTATTGGGGTGCGAGCCAATCCTTCTTCTTAACTTTACGTCGCATGAACTCGCAGAAGTAGAGGAATATACAATTAGTAAATGAAAACGTAGGTATCCGAAAATGATAAAAATATGTGACACAATTAATGTATCAGATCATTCTAAATATTTTAGTCAAAACGAGTTCTCATCTTTGTGTAGGTACATCCAAATTTTAATTATCTCTAAACTTAGTTCTACTCGACATAATGTAATCTGGCAAACTAATTATTGTGAATTTTAACGAAACTTTATATAATAAATAACATGCGTACGTGTATTCCGTAAATCACTGTCGAAGGTTTTTAGGAACAAAATGATTAGACAGACGAGCCCTTCGAACAATCTCGTATATGATGTTTATTTATGTGGTATGTCACCCTGACACGGTTATATCATAGAGTAACTATGACACCATGAAACACAAATTTAGAATATTTTACCTTAAACTTTAACCGCTTAATTCCGGTTGATGTTAATTTTGGATGTACCTGCATTTTATTGAATTAGATTTATATGGAATAATAATACGATAACAGATCAGAAAATTATAAAACTCTGTTGGTGTAGGCATATCGTAAGAGATAAAATAAAATAAAATTCTACAAATTCAATAAAATAAATAATGCCACTGCTGTTTATTGTCTTAAAATAAACTTTAAAATCCCCTTTGTTAAATAACTTTAATTAATAGTAGATAAAATAGATGCCGAATGATAAACGTATGTATTCTAGTCTTTACACAAAGGTCCGTTGTTACCCACAGCAGTCTACACATACAGTAGTGTGTCGGCGGAACATTCAATTAGGGGAATTCTTGTAACAGAGGTGATACAGGGTTTTTTAATTCGTTTCATTATCATCATCACATCTAGCTGTAAATATTTTATATTTTCATTAACGACTATTCTTTGTCTACCTGGACAGGCTAAGGAATTCGACATCCCGCCCTATCGGTAGATGCACAATGTTCCTAAATGTATCTTCTTTACTTCACATGAGAAGTCTACTTTAAAAAGATTATTATTTTTCTTCAACATGAAACATCTATCTTGCAGAAATAAATATTTTCCCTTTAAAGATTGAGCAATTTTCCATATATATATATATTTCTTATACACCGACTAAGTCAAGTAAATTGTTTTACGAATTGGTGCTCATTCCGGCTCCATTCGGAAACACGCCACTATGTTAAAGTACTAAAGCGGATTAACCATTTTGTCGTGAGCACAGATTTTGAAGCTGTCCCGTCGCAGTCCGTCTGGGTTGGTATTGTTGCGTGCCAGAATGTGCCTTAATTTCCAGATTGTACGTGCCTAAGCCCCAAAAAACTTATAATGTTACCCTTAGTTCAAAAAACTAGTGCTGTATGTTATATCCTGGCACATATTAATATTAAGTACTCGTAGAGTATTTTATGGAAAGCACAAAATATAAATTCATATGTCATTTATGCCACAAGTTAGCGAAAGTGACTAAAGACAAATGGATCGTTCTAAATTTAGTTAGTGTTAAGTGCTAAGTGTAGGTATACCAATTAGTGAGTGCAGCATTTAAACATTCATGAGTAGGTTGAATACGAGTGTAATCATTTTCTACCCCCTCGTCACACAATGAAACATAGTGGTGGTGGTAACCTTTCCTTTTTGTGGACGCATTGACGCGCTTTCACCAGCCCTGGGTGGGGTCCAGTGGTGTGTGGGACTCGCACTTTAAAATAACAACAATACAACACATCATTACGCCAGTTCCCTATCGGGGTAGGCAGAGAGAACGAAGCGCCACCTGTCACGAACCTTACATACCTGCCTTGCCTTCTCCACTTTCATAACTCTCGCGGCACATCAGTGCCACCAGTGGCGCTCTTCATGAGGTGTCCCGGAACAACGAATCATCAGGGCACCTCGACGGCTAGTCAGCCTCCTAAGAGACCAACTCCACATCCACAAATGGGGCTGCCCCGCACTAAAGGACAACCCCACTGACTTTAGGATAGTGTACTTTGGGATAGTTTTGGGGTAGGTTCCCATCCTAATCCCCCGCCCAGTGCACAAGAGTACCGAGAGCGATTCCTCCTCCTAATCTTTAGCCCCCTTTTCTTATAGGAGGGGTGTAAAGATGTAAAGATCCCCCTCTGTTTAATTGGCTTCGTCTGGGTTCAACCCAGGCTACTAAGCCCCACCGCCGCGAAAAGGCTTGAACCGTGATGAGGAATCATGGTAGCCTGCTTTATAAAATCCGAACAATAAGTTAGCCGGCTGGTCTTTTACCCTTTCATCATACAGCCTTAAAACTTCAATTATAAAAATTTTTACTTCAGTTCTACATGAGATAAACAGTAAATTCAAATTTCGAATTACTAACTATTCAGAAACCAAAGTCCCCAAAAGCTATATATATGTGATCGACTTTCTCAATCCACTGGACGGATTTTCATGCGGTTTTCAGCCTTGAATAGTGCTATTCCTAAGGAAGGTTTTAGGGTATAATTTTATACCTCTTACCGGCGGGCGAAGCCAAGGTGCATCGCTAGTATATAATAAAGCTGCCTGCTGCTGTCACGGAGACGTGGATCGCAAGAAGATAAATGAGCATGTCTGATATTTGAATAAATTACACTACAGATTGCATTCATGAACTGTACTTGTAAAGAGCGGGGGAAAAATATACGTCTGCCTTCTTCAACTGTTCGCTAGCCCATTAATATTGTCAAGCGACTGCTTAGCATTAAATGAAATAGATTTAGATTTTTTTTATATTTTATACGAAGCTAAGGCCAATCGCCTAAAGTGCATATTTGCTATATAATTTGGAAAATAAATAATTCTGCTGTTTAAAACATTTAAAATAAATTTTATAGATTTCTTTTGATTATGTGGTTTGGTTGCTGGATATTTTTTGAGGGTACTTGTAAAACCGGACAGAAATGTATAATAGGATAGGAAATCGGGGAAGCGATGTTGAATTACTTGAATATGCAATTAATCGAATAAATATTTGAATGCAGTTTTTTGTCATCAATTAAAAGCAATTGGCTTCACGTGTATTTCATATCAATTTGCAGGTGTTAAAAATAATGTTTTGCATTGCTAGGTGAGGCTCGCTTATTATTTTAATAGAAAAAAATAGTAGTTCTTATTGTTACTATTATTTTTATTTTTGAATTTATTATCATTTCTTAGAATTAAGATAAAAATCGGTATAGAAATCGGTTTGCTATTAGGCTATTGCTTAGGCATAATGTCGAGGACCTTAGGCAAATCACAGACAAATTAGACTGAGCGTATTTAAGTAATAACAATTTACATGTGAAACCATTCAAATAATTTCAATTGTAAATTGATATAGAGTCACGATGTGCTCACTTTATATTGACCGAGTAAGACGACGGCTCAGAAAGGCAGGTACTCCAACAACCGAATGGTCCAATCTCAGAGAATGTAGAAACTATATCTCTTGATCATCTTTAGTATTCGTTTTTGTTAACGTAGCGTATTTTTTTAAATTTATTGGAACATTTCAGGAATAGGTAGTGCCATGCCATATAAGAGGGGGTAGTGCCGTACAAGACCCTACATCCTCCTACACAACGAAATTGGGCCGGCACGACCGGGGAGGAACCTCTCGCTCACATAATACCACCGTAAGGTGACATCTTCAGTGTCGCGTTTCGTGCGGTTTGAGAGTTGCCTGTTATATTGGTATACATATATCTTCGGAAAATAAATACCGAATGACTCAACATGTGTTAGATAACGTTCACGTATAATTAGCTGCATAATCAGTTCCTCAGTTTATCTGCACGATTGTGTTACATACTCTGTTATGTGTTCCCGCCATTTTTATCACGTGTACGTATATTGCACACTTTTTCCGCTTCTGAACTTGTGCTGTGGAAGCGAGACTGCATACGGCATTGATGCATATCGTTCAAAAGTCTCTTTAAGTTTTTCGTAGCTAAATGGCAAAAATGGTACACCTAATTTCGTTATAATCATAATATATGTGGAGTTATCACACAGTTGTTAGCCTAGTCCTATGCTAAGTACGTAACATGTACGTGCTAAGATGTTCCTTAAGCTCTACACCAATCATCGTCACGGGTGGAGTGAGATGACATATGTCCAGATGTCACAGGTCATTAAAAGTAGCCGAAGAATTATAATTATTTATTTGTTCCGATTAACTCAAACAGTACTCAATATTATATCTCGCAGTCTCGTGGTCACCATGGTTGCTGTAAAGCTTCTGAAACGTCTGGCTAATTAAATAAACTGCGTTAAAATCTGTAAATGTAGTTTTAGTGTAGTGAAGTAACATTCGCGTAAAATTTATGACAAGATTTTTTCGAGAAAGCGTTGTATCATGGAGGGTCGATGGATTAATGTTATGGGGGTCGCTAAGAAGGTTTCCTTTAACTATGCTAAGACTGTTCGAGATATTATTTTCGAAAGTGTTGAACAGTGTGCATGCGACTTTATGTGAGTGAGAAGTACCCATCCGATCGTGTAGGCCCAATTCACCTGAAATGCGGCATGGTATTGCTTTGTATATAATAAAAATCGTGTTACTTTTCATACAAATAAAAGTAAACGATACGTAAATGTCCAACAATTATTCTAGAAATATTCTTCCGTTGTGTTCTTTTACTTTCCTCTCGTTGGGAGCATACAATTTCCTTAAATGTGTTCGGTTACAGGAAAATCGTCAACACGGGACCGACGCGGCGTTTCTCAATAGAAAAATATACAGCCGGGTACAATTAAGTGCGGCCGAAGTGTCGCTACGTTAATGGCGACAACGAGAAATACCTTTGCATACACTTCACCCTCGCGCTGAAAGTACACATAGCTAGGTCGAATTTGACCCAGAAACGAAATGGAAATGTCGCTATACGAAAACACACATAGCTAGGTCGAATTTTACCCAGAAACAGAATATAAATGTTTCTCCACGTTTGAGGCTGATATTATTTCGCATATTATGAGTCTACAACTGCATAGTGAGCACATCTGCAAAGTTCAAGGACAATTAATTGTATGAGCATTCAAGGAAAGAAGGTGGTTGGTCGCTTGGAAAGGCTCAGTGAGTGGATTGAAAAAAAAGCTTATAATATGAAATGAAATAAAGGGATATGTAATTTTTTTTATTATTATTTTACGCCGAAACTAGAGGATATATTTAAATGTATCCATCCATCCATATCTGTAATATCATAAAAAAGTCCAATGTCGTAAAAGAAGGGTTCCTTAGGGATACATTTGGGGGTAACACCGCGGGTCACCGCTTACATGTAATTAGAAGAGGCTCCCAAGACAACTTGACGGCAAGTGAGTTGCAGTATTTTGCCGTACCAACTTTGAGATAGAAATTTACTATGAATAAAACTTTAGCGCACATGAACTACTTCTATGTCGTAAACTCATCAGAAAGAAAGAAAGAAAAACATTTATTTGTTCACATTACAAAAGATATCTAAAATAGTTGAAGACGGAACAATCTATAAAAGCATAGCACGCCTTAGGCTGTGCTTAGTTAGTTTCGGCACAGGCTAGATTTCCAACCTCATGAGTTTGTCTTCCGCATGTCGTGCCCACCAATCAGGGCTTAAAAAAATGTGTTTAATTTTAATTACCTAAACTCACTTTATTGTATAAAGAATGATGCGTAAACATTAAACACAACTTCGTGGCTTCCAATGCATCCACATTTTGTAAGCGATACGGTTAAATGTCAATTATCACAAATAGCCCCTTAAATGTAAGCAAGAATATTTTTTATTTGCTTGAAAATTTGTACAAGAACAGACTATTGTCTGTTCTTGTGTCCCAACATGTTCTGCCATTCGAGCGTGCAAATACTTCATATTTTGTATGTGGTAGAAAGTGAGTATGTTCGCGGTAGAGGTTGGGTTGAACCAGCCCTGTTAAGTACTGCCTATCAGGAGTTTAAAACGCCTCTCACGTTATATTTAGCAAGAGTTTGTATATAAAGCATTGATTTTTGTAAAATCCAAGATGCAGGATTTCACACTGAGCTGTCATGCTAAAGTATCCGTAATTTTACATAAAGTTATTTTTACACGCATGATTTTAAGTCTTTTCCACAAAGCAGTCTCTATTTGACTGAGGTGCAAAATATAAACATATTTATTTACAAAGTCAACTCTTAGGCTATTTTCACAAAGTACATAATTTGACATGTGCACATATTTTATACGGACGGTTTTGAGACTCTGTCGCTGTATCTTGGTGTTTTTGTAAAGCAATGATATCAAACGATATGTTACGTCGTGCGGTAAAACTGGTGTCAATGAACGTTTATCCATAGTTTTTTGAAACGCATGTCATATTTTGAATTTCGAACTTTATTTTAAAGACCGTCACAGTTACATATGGTGCGTAT
Organism: Eumaeus atala; assembly: GCA_017140195.1. Lineage (NCBI taxonomy): Eukaryota > Metazoa > Arthropoda > Insecta > Lepidoptera > Lycaenidae > Eumaeus > Eumaeus atala. The sequence goes on along the minus strand of JAFELO010000217.1, from coordinate 115,823 downwards.
ATATGGCATATATATTTGCTACTACATAAGGTCACTTGATATTATGGCCTATCCACACTACCGCACTCGGAAACGCCTGCTGTCCCTCTCTTGCCGGAAGGTGAGGGAGAGATAGTGTCGTCCCGCTTGCGCCCCAGCCCTCTCGTCCTTGTTCGGAACGCGGTCCGGGATAATTGTTATTCCGTGCCGTGTTTAGAACTCGGACGAAGCCAAAGAGCTTTTTGTATACATATAGTCTGTATATAAGAGGAGACCTAGGCCCAACAGGTCCGAAGCCGCACCGCGCGACATACTCCCCGACCTTTTTGAAGAAAGGTCGGGGCAGTGAACAGCGAGTCCGACGGAGGACCTACCACCATCGTGAAGATGCCACCGAAGAAGGCTGAACGAGTGATCGTGAGGAGGCCCCTGTTCCCTTCCAAAGAGGAGAGGAAGGAGTTCCTAGCGGAGCTGGAGGAACTACGCCCGCAGAAGCGCGCGGCGTCCTCGCCCGCAGAGGGACCCTCCAAGCTGGTCGCAGTGGAAGATTCAC